>CM050165.1:96888822-97478822 GCA_027410445.1 Discoglossus pictus
TCGTCTCTGAGAGCAAGAGATCCCTGGCCTGTTGCCTGAGAAATCGTACAATCACATTCTTGGGGGCCTCAGGGTTTCTCGCAACTCCAAGTGCTCTGTGAGCTCGTTCGATTTTGAGCACTGCTTCTGCCTGGTTAGGGAGTATTGCCGTAAAGGTCTCCTTCGGATATGCCATCAAGTCCTGAATGGCCCTTAGCACTCCTCATATTCTGACGTTTTGGCGGCATGACCGATTTTCCAGGTCCTCAATCTTGTCTGTCAGCTCCATGATGTTATAAGTGTTTTGATCTATGGCAGACCGGTCATGTTGCTGCGCTTTTCCAATTTGATCAACTATCTCTTCCAGCATTTGGGTCCTTTGCCCCAGCTCCTTCAGATCATTCCGCAGAGGCTCTATCGCCTTAGTTAAGAGCTGCTCGATAGTTGCTATGGGTCTGGGAGAGAGATCAATGTGTTGCCTTGCTTTTTTAGAGGCGTCCTCTTGGTCTGATGAATCTGAGCGATCAGAAGCAGAGTCTACTGGAGACGTAGGTTTGGCGAGAAATGTTTCCGGATGCCGTTTGCTGAGGGGCCCCTCTTACTTTTCTTCATGTTGAAGAGTGAAGCTCCAGAAAGCTGATGGATTCCTTCTCCTATCCCCCTTGCATGCGAACGACTCAGGAGTGTATAATTAAAGATGCTGCATCACATCTAGTAGGTTGAATCAATAGTTGTGGTCCAGTAGAGGATAGATAATGGCTGCCAAGCTAGTCAAAACCTCTTGTAGGGTAGCTTTTACATCTCGTGGTTAAATAATTCTTGATTGCAGAGAGACATTCTCCCCGTTTCCAAGCCCTGTTGGATTTTAGAGATTCCCAGTAGACAAGGCTCAGGTAGCTTTTAATGGATAATCTTTTTCCCCTAATAGGGGTATAGATAATTAGCATATAACCAATCTTTACATAAATCAGCCAGCAAGGCTCTTGCTTTTGCCCGTCAGTTGTACTTTTATTGAATAGCCACGGGGTGGCAGTGTGGAGCTTCAGCTACCTGTAGCAGGCACCATTCAATTAGCTTTGTAGAATATTCAAGTGCAGAGATAGCTGAGTTTCTTATATCAGGGAGAGGTGGATCCACACTTTTGTGTCAACAAGTCTGTTGTCACAGTACATAATGATGTACCTTCCCTCCAAAGGGATTTGCATAAATTAGAGAAATGGGTGACTAAATGGCAGATGAGATTTAATACGAATAAATGTGCATCTGGGTAATGAAAATAGCCATGCAATGTATAAACTTAATGGAGCAAATCTATGGGTATCAGATATTAAAAGAGATTTGGGAGTGCTTGTGGACAACCACCTAGATAACAGTGCTCAATGCCAAGCAGTATCTGCAAAGGCAAGTACAATATTAGCATGTATTAAGAAGCAAGAGAAGCAAATATAATTCTGCCACTATACAAATCCCTTGTACTCCCTCATTTAAAATATGGGGTACAATTTTGGGCACCACTACAAAAAAAGGACATTTTAGAGGTAAAAAAAGTACAGAGAAGGGCAACAAAACTAATAAGGGGAATGGAGGGCTAAGTTATGAAGAAAGACTAACCAGATTGAACTTATTTTCTTTAGAAATAAAGGCATCTAAGAGGGGATGCGATTATCTTATATAAATATATCCAGGGCAATACAAGGCTTTGTCAAGTGAACTTTTTGTGCCAAGATGTTTTCAATTGACAAGAGGACATCCTTTGAGATTAGAAGTAAAAAGATTTCACCTTAAAGAAAGAGAAGGGTTATTCACAGTAAGGGTGGTTAATCTGTGGAATTCTCTACTAAATGAGGTGGTGACAATGGATTTGATTTAACTTTAAAAAGGTATTTGTAAATATTTTTAAATAAAAAGGGCATTCAGGGTTATTCTTGATAATTAGAGAGGGAGTATTGATCCAGGGAGGAGTCCGATCGCCAGTATCTGGGGTCAGGAAGAAATGTTATATTTTTTCCCCTTTTGAGACAATTGGCAAAGTTTCACTGGTTTTTTTTTTCAGTTTGCCAGCCTCTGGATCAATTAACAATTAATCCATATTGCAGATCAGAGGAGATCTAAAAAGGTTGAACTTGATGGACTAAAAGTCTTTTTTACCCTCAATTACTATGTAACTATGGTATAGGGTTAGAGTAAAAAAATAATCATATTTTCCATCTTTAGAGGGCCCATTAGAGATCTATCATACAGTAAAAAAAATTAGATATTACCTTATGGAAGAAAAAGGGTATATGTAATATAGGAGATGTATACTCAGAGGGCTCATTACTAGATTTAATGTCAATTTGTAACAAATGTAATATAAATGTTTCTTCCTGGCTAAATTATATGGTTCTAGTGAACTCTCTGAAACAATGGGGTTTTAGATTGACCAATATGGGAGATGTAGCCCCTTTGAAAAAAATAAACTTGGGCTAAAGATAATTTCTTGGTGTCACAAGGCAATCATTTCTATTAGGCCCTTGAAAATCTAGAGGGATTAAAGCCTGGGAGAATGATCTGAATATCACATATATAGTCGTGGTACTGCGAGTTGTCATCACGCTTTGCGGGCCTCGCAGCTGCAATGAGCACTGTAGGCCTGCTCGGCTCTCCCTGATGCTAACAGACACTGACACTGAGTGACCTGCCCGGGGGTCAGGATGGTGGCTCAGGGAGTCGGAATGGCGGCTCAGGAGGTACGAACAAACCAGCAACTCACTGCACACCGGTACATAAACAGCCTGGTACATGTGCAATCTAATCTAGACAGGCAATGCTAGAGCCAAGCCCCCGACATCCCCAGACAGGCAGCGACATGGACAGCCCTGTGAGGCCCCAGACAGGCGCTGACACGGACACTCCTTTGAGAGCCTCGGAGGTTCAAGATGGCGGCGCCCAGTAAGCAGTTGGAGTTCGGTCCATGGCTGGAGCGGCGGGTGGAGTAGTATGGGATGGACCCAGAGGTGTACCCGGCATATATCCAGGGAGTGCTGGAAGAGGAAGAGAGCGAGGAGGAGATGGGGGAGGCTCTGAGAGACATTCTGAGGCCATACTGGCGAGGGGAGTGGAGGAAACAGTACTGGGCAGAGGAATACTGGTGAGGGGAGGGGGGAGACAGAGTACTAGGGAGAGGAGGGAGATAGACTACTGGGGAGAAGGATACTGGGGAGGAAACAGTATTGGGGAGAGGGGGAAGCAGAGTACCGGTGAGGAAGAGAGATACATCAGGTGGGGGTGCCGAGTACTAATGAGGATGAGTGAGAAATTAGGTGAGGGGGAGGCAGAGTACCGGTAAGGAAAAGAGAGCCATCAGATGTGGAGAGGCAGAGTATTGCTGAAGAAGAGAGAGACATCAGGAGACAGGGGAGGGAGAGAGGGGGCAAAAGGAGAAAGGGGAGGGAGAGAGGGGGCAAATAGAGACAGGGTAGGGAGAGAGGGGGCAAAGAGAGAGAGAGGGAGATAGGGGCAAAGAGAGAGAGAGGGGGAGGAAGAGAGGGGACAAAGAAAGAGAGAGGATGGATAGAGGGGGCAAAGAGAGAGAGGGGAGGTATAGAAGGGGTAAAGAGAGAGAGGAGAGGGGGGGGCAAACAGAGAGACAGAGGGAAGGGAGAGATGGGGCAAAGAGAGAGAGGGGGAGAGAGGGGAGGGAGGGGTGAGAGAGAGGGGAGGGAAGAGTGAGAGAGAGAGAGGTGGGAGAGAGATGGGAGGGAGAGGTGAAGACAGGGGGAGAGAGGGGAGGGAGAGGGGGAGATGGAGAGGGGAGGGAGAGAGGAGAGGGGGAGATGGAGAGGGGAGGGAGAGAGGAGAGGGGGAGATGGAGAGGGGAGGGAGAGACGGGAGGGAGAGAGGAGGGAGAGGGGGAAAAGAGAGGGGAGGGAGAGGGGGGAAAAGAGAGGGGAGGGAGAGGGGGGAAAAGAGAGGGGAGGGAGAGGGGGAAAGAGAGGGAAAGTAGAGGGAGATAGAGGTTGGAGAGTGAGAGGGGGAGGGAAAGGGGGAGAAAAAGAGAGGGGTGGGAGAGTGAGAGGGTGGAGAGAGGGGGGAGAGGGAGGGAGAGAGAAAGGGGAGGAGAGAGCAGGAGAGAGAGGGGGAGAAGGGGGAGGGAGAGACACGGGAAGGAGAGGGTGAGAATTTTTTCAAAAAGATAAAACCATCATGCTGTAATTTTTGATGGGCAAGTCGCTAGTAATATATAATGATAATGTTTGACTGGTTGCATTCAGGTTACCGTATATACTCGAGTATAAGCCGGCCTGAGTATAAGCCGAGGCACCCATTTTACCACAAAATACTGTGTAAGATGAGTGACTTGAGTATAAGCCGATGGTGGGAAATGTGCTGCCCCCTGTGTGCCCTCTCTGTCCCCCCTCTCTCTCCCAAGTCTCTTCTCCCCTCTCCCTTTCCTGTGTCTCTTCCCCCCGCCCTTATCACCCTCCTCAACCCCCCTCCTCATTCTCAACCTCCCTCCTCAACCCCAATCCTCATCCTCAACCTCCCTCCTCATCCTCCCTCTTCATCCTCAACCTCCCTCCTCAACCTCCCTCCTCATCCTCAACCTCCCTCCTCATTCTCAACCTCCCTCCTCATCCTCAACCCCCTCCTCTACCTCCCTCCTCAACCCCCCATCCTCAATCTCCCTCCTCAACCCCCCATCCTCAACCCCAACCCCCCTCAACCCCCCTCCTCAACCTCAACCCCCCTCAACCCCAACCCACCTCTTCAACCCCCCTCAACCTCCCTCAACCCCAACCCCCCTCCTCAACCCCCCTCCTCCACCTCCCTCCTCATCCTCAACCCCCCATCCTCAACCTTCCTTCTCAACCCCCCCATCCTCATCCTCAACCCCCCATCCTCAACCTCAACCCCCCTCAACCCACCTCCTCAACCAGAACCCCCCCTCAACCCCAACCCACCTCCTCAACTCCCCCTCAACCTCCCTTAACGCCCCTCCTCAACCCCTCCTCCTCATCCTCCCTCCTCATCCTCAACCCCCTCCTCATCCTCAACCCCCATCCTCAACCCTCCTTCTCAACCCCCCATCCTCATCCTCAACCCCCTATCCTCAACCTCAACCCCCCTCCTCAACCTCAACCCCCCTCAACCCCAACCCACCTCCTCAACCTCCCTCAACCCCAAACCCCCTCCTCTATCTAAACCCCCGTCCTCCACCTAAACCCCCTAAATATCTCCCCCCCTCTCCCCTCACTTACCTGCTTGTGCTCTGGCCTCCGCTCCTTGACCCGGCGACGGCGAGCATGTGACGTCACATGCACGCCGCGTCATTAGCATATTCCGGGTGCGCAACCCGGTATATGCTAATGATGCGGTGTGCATGTGACATCACATGTGCGCCGGGTCAAGGAGCGGAGGTTGGAGCACAAGCAGGTAAGTGAGGGGAGATGGGGGAGGTATTTAGGGGGGTTTAGGTGGAGAAGGGGGGTTGAGGGGGGTTTATGCTAAGGAGGGGGGAGGGAATGAGACACGGTGAGGGAAAGAGACGGGGTGGTAGAGAGACACACGGGGGGTTAGAGACACATGGGGGGGTTAGAGACACACGGGGGGTTAGAGAGACACGGGGGGTGGGGGGGGAGAGTGACTCGAGTATAAGCCGAGGGGGCCCTTTTTTGCCTTAAAAAAAGGGCTGAAAAACTCGGCTTATACTCGAGTATATACAGTAGTTAAACAATCAGCCATGTGTGCGTCATATATTGAACTATATTTTAAAACAGTACAGAGATGGTACTGGGTCCCTGAAGCCATTAATAGATTTAGTTCAAACTCTCAAATTATATGTTGGAAGGGATGTGGGAAAAAGAGTACTACCATGCATGTATGGTAGGAATGTGAAAAAGTGCAGCCTTTTTGGAATTAATGTAGCAAGAGGATGTCAAGGATTGTCAGTAGAGATATACCATGTAGTCCTCAAATTATACTACTACATTTGGAAATAAATGATTTGCCTTTCCAATACAAATGTTTAGTATCACACATATTACTGGTAGACAAATGACTTTTTAGAAAATATTGGAAACTCACACAAACCCTCATCGGTAGAAATTTAAAATGTAAAGCGAGAAAGAGAGAATTTGCTAAAGAGGGTTCCATAGGTGACAAAGAAAAAGGGTCTATCTTCTAATTGGCTTCTCTGTGACTCGTTCCTTCTGTTATATCATGATTCTCTGGAAAATACCCCTATGTTTTATGAAAATAATAATTTTTTCTTGCTTTTAAAAAAAAAAAATTACGGGGGGCGTGGCTACTGGGCAAACTGTGTAGACGTGCCACGCAGGAGCTCTGCTTGAAAGAGCTCTGTAAAGCCCGAATTTTGGGCAAAATTCTACCCCAATTGGCCCCAAAACCACTCTAACCTCATCTGCTCTCATCAAGGAGCATTTTGATCTGTGACACGGGGGGTCAGAGCACGATCCCGGGAGCTGCGGGAGATCTGGCCTACAAGGGCCTGTGAGGCTGCTGCAACGCTGGTCGCAGGGCTCTGGAGACCCCCGATCCAGTGCACCCGGGCCCTGAAGGAGCAGGACAGCACTGATAGCCCGGGTGCTCCGGTCCCACTAAGCCTGTGGCTGCCGGCGGAAGTGGAGTGTCGGGGCGAGGCGGCGGGAGCTGCCCCCCGTGATCCGGGACATTGAGCTGTCCCCTGCACCCTGGAAGCGGCCTGGAGGCCCTTTACCCGCCTGAGCAAGGTAGGAGTGGGGCAGCAGAGGGGGAGCAGGCACAGCTGCGGCAGGAACCCGGCGGAACCGCCATCTTGGGGCGTTGGCCCACATAAACACCCGGGGCAGCTCTTCCCCAACAACAAGGGGGGGGGGTAACATCACCTCCTAGCCAGGCAACAGCCACACATGCTATCTCTGGCAGGCTGTACCCCTTCTTGCCCAGGGAGAGAGAGAGAAGCCTTAACAGACCCAGCACAGAGGCATCAAGGCAAGTGTGCCCTCTATTTTCTGCTGTTTTTTTATTCTGCCCCCCTCAAGTGGACTGTACAGGAGGACTGTGTAAGAGCTAATTGAAGTGGGAGTCTCACTGGGACCATTTCTCATACCCTTGCTCCTTTTTACAAGAGCCTGCCTTTACACATTACTTAATACTATCTTTATATGCCTTCAAGTGAATGCACAGGACTGTTGAATCCTTAAGGGTCTGTGTAATGATTGTGTAAGTGCATTCTGTCCATGGACTGTGTTGAACTGTTTGCATATCTTTAGCTGCACTGCCGCCTGGCGGCCATTGGGAGTATTGCAGCAAGACTTTGGCTATCAGTGAATAACAAGCAGGTGAATACAGTACTTTCATTGAGAGCAGAGCTGGTATACCAGCCGCCGCATGCTGCACGCAGAGTTCAACAGTATCTTGCCTTACTCAAATTGGCGCCTGAGAAGCTACGATCATCAAGTTGGCTCCAATAAGCTGACTCAGTATCCCTGGAATTTGTTGGCAATCCTGACTCTCATTGCCATATAGAGATTGCTTCAGGAGTTCCAGGCAACTGCTGGACCTGACTGAAGGGCACACCCCTACCATGGGCTAAGAGCTAAATGGGGACATAATTCAGCAATTCTTCTAGCAGACATCTTCCTTACACATATGGAACTGGCATACCACCCTTGGCGGAGGCAATAGATGGTTGGGCCCAGCGCTCACTGCACTAGCTCCTCGCACCCTGCATATTGATTTCACAGCGGGAATTTTGCCGACAGTCTCAACCTCAAGGCCAAGATGCCAAAGCCCAAGCGAGCCACCCCGGCCAAGGGTATACAGGATCATTTTCAGCCAAGAGCGACCCAGCGTCCACCCTTGGCAGACTCTCTCTCTGAACGCTCTGAAGACTCAGATCAGGAAGGGCGGCCCAAGGGACCCCATCAGCAATTAGACCTATCAGACAAGGCTGTGGCTACGATTGAAAGACTCTTGGCTAAGGCGATTGATCCCCTGAGACAGGATCTGAGGGAATTGGGCCAGCGTACCCAACTTTTGGAAGATATGACGGACCAATTGGCGGACGCTCAGGAAAAGGACAGGACATCGATAGCTCAAAACACTTACCAGGTTTCTGAACTCGCAGATAAGATAGAGGATCTAGAAAACCGCTCGCGCCGCCACAACATACGCATCCGCGGCATACCAAGAGCCATACAAGATCTAACCCAATACCTAAGAGACACTGTGGCTGCAATTCTTCCTGATCAGGATGAAAGCATGTGGGAAATTGAGCGAGCTCATAGGGCTCTAGGAGGCATGAGGAGTCCGGATGCTCCGAAAGATGTCATTGTAAGATTCCTGAGGCAGCAAGCTAGAGACACTCTACTCTCGGCTACAAGGAAGCTACACACTGTTAAGGGCCCGGACGACTCCCCTTTGCAGATTTATGCCGACCTGTCCCCTGACACCCTCAACAAAAGGAGGCTAATGAAACCGGCTCTTACAATCTTGCTTCACCACAAAATTCAGTACCGATGGAACTTTCCATTTGCCCTTTCCTTCAATTTCAAGGGTACGACTTACACTACACGTACACTGGAGGACTGCTTGTCGGTGCTACACCGCTTGCAGCTTTACTCTGGGGAACTGCAGGAACCACGGCAAGAGCAATCTCAACCGCCTATCCCTAAGAGACAATGGACGTTGGTGGCAGCCCAAGTCCACAGTAAACACGCTTCCTCTCAGGGGGGAATGAAACTTACTCTGGACAGTGCAAGGGGTCCGGGTGCTGGACACAGGGCCTGCACGGGGGATGCTAGTCAAATGGCTGACCCAAGGACGAGCTCACGTCCGGACTAGATCCTACCTGGAGCGGACTTTCATAACGTAATTCTTGATGCCAAATAGAATGTTAGATGTAAACCTATTTTGCCTTAAGATTTGATTCAAAAGGTTGTGTAGTTTAGGTTATAAGCTCATCATTGATTGTACAGCCTGCTGGATTGTGTTCCCACCTTAAGTGGACGATTTCTTCTCCTTGCTTAGAGTCTTGGAGGAGGAGTACTAGTTAAAAGTGATTGTTATTTCATGTTTTTAGTTCAACAACTTCGTAGTTATAGCCTTAGAGAACTGCTTACTGTGAACTTGACACTGTTTATCTGCTTATTTAAATGTTTTTACCTTAATGGCCTAAAGCTAACACTATTCTTTTCTGCATTTAAATCTCTGTTTGAGGGCAGGACGACATCTCAGGCAGCTGCTATCCGACTCCCTTGCCAGAAGCTGGCTTTCCGGGCTCCCTCCCGCCTTGCTTCGTATGGCACCAGCTATCAGGTAATGACACACACAGCTAGGGTCTTACTCTTATCTTGCAATGGCTACCTCTAAGTATACTCTGTTAACCCATAATGTGAAGGGATTTAACTCCCCCTTTAAGAGGAGGAAAGCCTTCACATTTTATAAACAACACAAACCGGCAGTCATCTTCATGCAGGAAACCCACTTCTCCCAGGACAACAAGCCTACATTCTTGCACAAGGAATATCCCACCTACTACCTGGCCACTCTTCCCACTAAGAGAGCGGGGTGTGCAATTCTGCTACATAAAAACTTTCCTTTCCAGGTAGAGAACACAAAGATAGATGGGGAGGGTAACTATGTTCTGGTGACTGGCACGATCGGGGGGGTTAGAACTACACTAGTCTCCCTGTACTCTCCTACAACCTCTCCCTACGCGGTTCTAATCTCCTTATTGAAGAGGATTGAGTCTCAAGACCTGGGTAGACTGATAATTGGGGGGGATCTAAATCTAACTTTAGATCCCACTTTAGACAGGTCAGGGACCCCTGCTAGTTGTAGGTTTTCCAACAAAATAAAACGGATTAAGCTTCTACTTAACAGATTGGGGTTGGTCGATGCCTGGAGGGGGCTTCACCCAGGGGATAGAGAATATACATTTTTTTCTTCAACCCATTTGACTTACTCTCGGATTGACACTTTCCTTACTAGCACATCTTTATACGACTCGATCTTAAAATCGGACATTGTCCCCTGCCCCTGGTCGGATCACTCCCTGGTACTTATTGAGGTGGACTTGGGCCCTAACCTACGACCCCCCTATACTTGGAGAATGAATGAGTCCCTGTTATCTAACCCAAGTAGCAGGGAAACAATAGCCAATGATTTAAGGGTCTTTTTTGAGACTAATGTCTCCCCTGAGACCGGAGCCGGCTGGCTTTGGGTCACCCATAAGGCCTATATCAGGGGAACCTGTATTAAACTGGCCTCCTCCCAGAGAAAAGCTCTTAGGCAGAAGAAGGCAGACCTAACGGCGACATTAAAGAGACTGGAGGGATCAAACCAACAAAATCCCTCTTCTACGGGACGTAAGCTAATTGATAAAACTAGGTTAGAGCTTGACGGTATACTGTCACATCGTACTGAACAGGCGATGAGAAGGACAAAACATCTTTATTATTGGAAGGCGAATAAGCCGGATTCTCTTTTAGCTAGAAGGCTTAGCAATAAATTTTCACGACATAGAACCACTCAGATTAGGATGGCTGATGGCCAAATCTCATATAGCCCTAATGACATTCAAAAGGCATTTAAAATTTTTTATCAACAAATATACTCCTCCCAGTCTCAATGCAGTGAGGCGGACATACACTCGTTTCTTAGCACTCAGGACCTTCCAGTGTTATTAGATCACCATTTGGCTGACTTGAATGCGGAGGTTTCTCACGAAGAGGTTAGAACCATTATCCAAGGTTTTAAATTAGGTAAATCCCCAGGGCCGGATGGCCTCACAAACCTATATTACAAAAAATTTGAACACTTGCTAACCCCCTATTTAACGCTCCTCTTCAATGCTATATTGAATGGAGAATCCATGCCCCCTGAACTAAATCATGCTGATCTAGTTGTGTTTCCTAAGGAGGGTAGGGATAATCTAGAGATTAAAAATTATCGTCCTATCTCGCTGATTAATGGAGATGTCAAGATCTTAGCCAAAATTATGGCTAACCGTATATCTAAATTTTTACCAGACTTAATCCATAAGGATCAGGCGGGGTTTATCCCTTTCAGAGAAGCAGGGGACAATGTCAGGAGGGTCTTAAATTCTCAGTATATAGCACATAAAACTCATACTCCAATGTGTCTTCTAGCTCTGGACATTGAAAAGGCTTTTGATACGGTCGAATGGCCGTATTTATATAAAATACTTGACAAGTTTGGATTTAGGGGACGCTTCATTAACTTGCTAAGGAGCTACTATAACTCCCCAACAGCCAACTTGAAGCTGCCAGGAGAACGCAGGGCAAATATTCATATTCAAAGAGGGACCAGACAGGGGTGCCCACTCTCACCACTACTATTTGCGCTTGCCATGGAACCTCTTGCACAGGCGATTAGATCTCATGCAGGCATATTTGGGATTCCAGTGGGTCATCAGCACTTTAAATGCTCTCTTTTTGCTGACGATATATTATGCACCTTGACCAAGCCCCTTCAATCGATCCCAACTCTTATGTCAACTGTAACCGAATTTAGTAATATCTCAGGTCTTAAACTAAATGTAGAGAAAACGGAAGCAATGGGGTTGGGTATGGCACAATCAGAGATTGACTCTCTCAAATCTGACTATAATTTTGTATGGCCCGCACGCCATGTAAAATACCTAGGAGTCAAACTTACATCTAATATAGCTGACCTATATAAGGCTAATTTCCCGCCTATATACAAATCTTTGACCGATGACATGCAGAGATGGACGAACTACAACATTTCTTGGACGGGTCGCATAGCGGCGGCTAAAATGAGCATTCTACCCAAAGTTCTGTATCTCTTTCGAACCATTCCCATCCCAATCTCACCTACAGACCTTGACAGGTTCCAGAATAACATGTTTAGGTTTATATGGGGAAATAAACGCCCTCGTATCTCTAGACAGGTGATCTATAGGCAGAAAAATAGAGGAGGACTTGCTTGCCCGAATTTAAAGCTATATCTTAAAGCCGCTCAATTGGCCCACCTTCCCAGGGCACACTCTAAAACACATCAGCCAGCCTGGGTTTTTATGGAAAACCAGCAAATGTTCCCCCACAGTTGGGATAAGCTGATATGGATCCCAAAAGAACTAGCCCCATTCACAACCCATCAAAATCCCATGATTTCACAAACCCTTCGTGCATGGGGGTGGGCCAACTCTAAATCCAGGCGGTTACTCCCTACAGGACTATCCCCAATGATGTCAGTCATGTCTTTTCCACAAATCCTGGCAGACTCGAATGACATCTCTAGATTCTGGTGGACTTCTAGAAACTTGGACCGCGTAGGGAGCTGGTTTCTGAGCGATAGCTTGCTGACATACGACCAATTCTGTACAACCCACGACCTACCTGTCACTGAATTCTATAATTATTTGAAAATTAGGAGCTGGGTCAGTAAGAGCTCAAGAGAACTTGGACATCCTAGGGCCTCCTGGATGTCCGTTATATGTAAAAGTCTACCCCTTACCAAGGGTATTCTGGGTTCACTTTACGACACCTTTCTTAACTCTACAAGCGACCAAAAACCCAGGTATTTTATACAATGGGAGAGGGATCTTGGGGTGGAGTGGGACTGGGGTAAATGGTCAGAATCCTGCTCCAATCTCTCTAGAGGTTCTCTTAATTCGGCCTTACTGGAGACGTCCATCAAAGTTTTGCATAGAGTCTACTGTACACCTGACAAATTACAGAAATTCAAACCGTCAGAGAGCAATAAATGCTTTAGGGGGTGCCAAAGTATAGGGGATCATATACACACATGGTGGTCATGTCCATCCGTTCAGAAAATTTGGGGGCAATTAGCCCAATTAGCCTCCGCACTCTTCCACAAGGCAGTTACGCCCTCAATGGAGTCTTGTTTGCTAGGGATTCGTGTTACGGATTTATCTAAAACGCAGAATAAACTATACCAATTAATGGCGTTAGCTACTAAGACACACATAGCCAGGAGTTGGAAGAAAGAGACTCTTAACTTTACGGAGGTGATTGGTAAGATCAATCATTTACTTATAAATGAGCGGTTAACTTATGTCATACTAGACGACATTACCCAATTCCAAGCAATTTGGGATCCCTGGTTGGCTTCTTCATTCAGTATTCCCTTAGTATGACAACATATCATATCATACAATCTCTACACTTTGGCAAAGGAGACCTGGTGGAGGAGCTGGAGGCGAGGGGGGGATCCGGAAATCTACTGACAGAGCGGTGGAGGTGGGTGTCGGCTGTACTGGGATGTCTTTAACGAGGTATGTGTTGTGTGCTCTTAGGGGTGGATATACTAGATTAAGCTCTATACTTTATGTGAAGATAGCAGTGTAATGGTCTAGCTAATTATTCTGATAATTATAGCATTCTCTTTTTTATTTGTGCTCATTGGACGTTTTATCTTGTGTTGTTGTTCTCTTTTTCTTTTCTGATTTTTTATTTTTATTATTTATTTTTATTTTTATTTTTTCTTTCTGTCTCTCTTTTCATTTTGTTATGTTATTTCCATTGAAATGTCAACTGTGACTCATGTTACCTTAATAACTAAAAAAGGAAAAATGGAAGGCCTAGTCAGTCTATGATGGGAAAATATTGTATTGTATATGTTAGTATATCTTAACTGACTAACTACAGTTGTGTTAAATGTTTTATTGTGCATTTGCCTTCTAATAAAAGACTATTTAAAAAAAAAAAAAAAAAATTACCCGCCAACTTTGATGTTTGTATGGATGATGTAATTTGTTGTCTTACTTTTTTGTGGTGTTTTTTTTTTTTGTTTGTTTTTTTGTTTTATATTCACATAAAAAAATATTTTGGAAGAAAAAAATATATATTGTTTTTTCGCATTAATGTAATATCATATTAAACCAGGGTTTATTTTTCAAGGATCCAGCGGGAGTTCCGCCTCATGGTCAGAAATAAAGGACTTGTAGCCCAACTTTAAGGAACAACGAGAATTTTTTGGGAGGGAATAAACTAGATGCACAATAAAAATATTCTCATGCTTGAAACATCAAACCCAGAAATGACAACAATTGCTTCTAATATCCGGCAACACCAGGTTTATTTTATAGGGATTTGTTAACACTCTTTTTTACAATATGGTAACAACATATACATTAAAAATGCATAAAGAAAATGCTTCAGTTATGTTGAAATATTTATTATGAGTTATAGTATCATTGTAAATAATGTCCATCGCTTTGCCTTAACCCATACAAAATCATTTAAAACCTAAAATACAAGAATGATTTGTCTGCATTGTCAATTAATTGTTTTTTGTACATCTGATTCTCAAGTGGCTAATGTATTAAGCTTTGGCACATAATGTAACATGTTGCAAGTCTCTCCAATAAGTTAGTGGCACGTATGATATACAAGGTTGTGCTTGCTGCAAGATGCAGTTTCCTTTACAGGCAACAGTACTGGTGAGAATACAGAAGTGACCTAAACCTTCTTCTTGTTCTATAGTCCCAACTTGACTACTCTTTGAAAGCCTGTTACTTGGTGGTCTTGTATTTTTTGTAAGAATCCAGTATTTCTGTGATGACGCTTGGATCCTCCAATGTGGTTATGTCACCCAGCTCATCAGTTTTGTCAGTGGCAATTTTCCTCAGTACCCGCCTCATGATTTTTCCAGAACGAGTTTTAGGGAGACGTTTTACAAACTAGGAGAAAGACCATAATGCAAATTGTTAGCAAAATAAATTAACAATTGAAATTCAAAGTTAAACAGAATATTGCAATTTAAGCACACTTTGCACAAATATAAGGTTTAATTTAAGATGATCAATGATCACATATTGTATCAGCTTCTAATTGTACTGTGATTGTACTATATACAGTATATTGAAAGTCCTGTTATGTTTAAGCAATATACAGTTTCTAGTTTAATAACATGCACACATCTAATGTTATGTTTTCTGCATTCATTTTTGCAAGTCTACCTTTTCAAGCTAGGGATTGCTACTGCATGCCACAAAAATGCACTCAACTCCTTATGCCACTTTGGGAACTTTCTCCATTAACAATGAACTGAGCATTTTGTGTATATTCTAAAACTTTAAAAATTCTATATAGCGCTAGAAATTCTATATAGAGCTAGCAATTCAAGTGTACACTTTCAAAGACTGATTATTTGGAGAAATGGGATCATATACAATATTTTGTTTTAGTATTTTTTTACAATAGTAAAAATGTTTTAAGTTCAAACACTTATTCCCTGGGTATTCAATAATTCTGTTATTTAAACTATGTAGAAAATGTATAATGTTTGATTATAAAGTAATATATTTGTATTATTATTTAATTGTAATTCTATGTAAAATAATCAATTGTCATGTGTTTTCTTGCATGTTTTATTAAAGGTCTGTTGACACTAAAGAGCAGAGTGGCTTCACTCTACTTTTAACAGAATAATGTGTAGGACCCAGTGCTACTGACAATTATTACTGTACTGAAGCTCTATTTGAGGCTCCTGAATTTAGAAAAAAAGTTGAAGGTTGAAGAACAGAGGACACCAGCCTAGCCTCGCCTTCCTCAAAACAC
This sequence comes from Discoglossus pictus, assembly GCA_027410445.1. Taxonomy (NCBI): domain Eukaryota; kingdom Metazoa; phylum Chordata; class Amphibia; order Anura; family Alytidae; genus Discoglossus; species Discoglossus pictus. Next base: position 96,904,356 of record CM050165.1, read on the forward strand.
TTTGACTTAAATTGTCTGATAAATCTAAGTCTGAAGTAGTTACAACATATCGCATACAGCTGACTTACCAGTATATGATCTGGAACCGCATACTTTGCTATCTTTGTAGCTACTATCGTTTTAAGTTCCTCATTAACGGATTTTTCAGGGATCTTACAGTCGTCTTTTAACACCACAAAAGCAAATGCCCCTGGAAGACAAAACAAAGGAATTCAGTAATTAATAAAGTTGAATATCTATTTGTTAATGAAAAAATATGTAATAACACATTTTAGAAGTGGGTATATCTAGTACCTTCTACAGCAAATGTCCACATATATATATTATATGGTCTGTGTTGTGTACTATTAGTGATTTTCAGTTACTGAACCACTGCATAGATGAAGCATAATAACGTAATTAAGTGTAATCATCTTTGACAATGCTACACATGCTCAAAGTGATGGAGTCTTGTCAATAAGAAGATTGGATGCTCCTGAGCCAACGTAAAAAGATGCCCAAAGATCCTTGAGTAACAAAAGAAATGTAGCACCAGTAAAGTGATAGCACTGTCTAAAGCATACCATTTAAAATATGTGTTTTGCAAACTAGAATAAAAAAAGTAACTTTGCAAAGTAACAATAAAAAAATAATTTTAATCACAGCTCACATCCTGAGATGTTTTCTTTCCATTATCCATTGAAAAAAAAATAAAACACATGCTTGGACAACTACACTAATTTGCCCAGATTTCCTGACATTCATATAATAGGTTAGAACAAAAGAAAAAATAACAATCCCACGTGTCATTAGTGTAAGTTTTGTATACAACAGACAATTCATTTTTCATTCAAAAAGGATAATTTTGATCAGATATGTGTTGATCAGATATGTTATTTTTTACATGAAAATTGCACTGAGGAAGATGCAATTAATACAATGAATTAAATAAACCTAGTTAATATATTTATACAAAACAATAAAAAGAGTCCATAAAATCCCTTAAAAACGTTATTTATGTAGGTCTGAGCTTTCTAAAGCTATTGATGTGATACTTTAAAGGCAAACTTCTCATTGTGACATTGATTTACCAGTGCTTTAAAGTTTTAGTAATCACCATACAGTACTAACATGTTGGTAAATATAGGTTAAAGGAACACTGTAGTCATATATGTACTATATGTTCATTTGAACAACTGCACTGGATAATGAGTCGCTGCTTTAATGTCTTAGCTATGGAATACAATGAATATGCAGTGTCATTATGTTTCATCATACCTATAGAAAGAAAATGCAAAGAATAGTAAATAAACTATTTAATTATAAAAAATATATTTTTTATAAATTTTCTAAAAACAACTGCCCATTGTCACATGCACTTCTTTAAAATAACATAAAGTAAATATAACACTGCAGTGATCCTTTAATATGTTTATAATGACACTTACTGTTTTCCTGTGTACATGTATACAATTTTCTAGAGAAAATAGTTGCTTTAAGTATTGAGATATTTTGGACTAAGTATTTTACAATCCTCTGCTCTTTTTATAACGTTGTCATAAAACATTGTAAAACATGTTCTGGTTTAATTTTCTTATCAGTGAGTTAATTATAGTGTACAGCAATGAGGAGGTGATTGTAAGTCACAGAGCTCCAAGTTCAGTTGATGTTCATTGAGCTGTGATTACAGTATGGCCGCCATCCAAGATTCAGTATCATATTATCTAACGGCAAAAGTCAGTAAATGTTAGTTGGAATAGCACCATATTCAACTATGACGGTATTGCACTCATTAACCCGTTTAACAATACTGTATCTATATGTGATAAGTACGATAATGCAGTCATCCTATCTAGTGTATATACACGGATGTCCTTCACGTCACTGTATTTCACTGAGATTAACATGTGCATAGTTGTTTTTATTATTTAACACTGTCTTTGTCAGTTGCATACATTATTTTACAGAATAAACATAATATTGGTTCAAGAACTTTGCTGTCTTTTTGTGTTATGAAGATGGCTTATTCTTCTCCCCATTAGTCCACAGCCAGTAGGGTAGGCTTGCTAAGCTATTTCTGGGCTGATAAGGTCTCAAATGGCAATTTTCTCCATAGGAAATTGACACTGACGCCTTTTGGCAATCTTCCCCAGTCCCGTATTTTAGTATTTCCCTGCAGTGCATCTGTGAAGCATCCACTGAACTCACCTATACAGAGCAGAGAATACAGAAATCCAGGGCCTTGTTTGGCAATCCAGTACTGGCATAATGTTATTTTAAACATGTACCTTTTGTATCTTTGAGTAGCATATTTACTATTATTGTTTTAAATGTGACAATTTACACATTTTAGCCTTTTTCTAAGATTTCTTTCTTGTGAGTTTCTTTGTGACTTACACACCTTTTTTTTATAAATGCATATGTTATTAGTAGCTGTTTATAAAGATTTAGAGCCCATTTGAATTGAGCTTTCGCATGTTACTGTAGCTCGTACGTGAGGTCGCAAGTTAATTTGCTATTCAATTAGAGTCATTATGCGGGCTCCAAATGGATTACGAGTTACGGCCTAGAAAAAATTGCGATGGTTAAACCTGTAACTTAATTGCACAACAGTCTCAAAGCCGCAAATCGGCAGTATATAAGGTTTATTTTTATGTTTTATTTCAGGGTTAAATCGATCTTGGCTATCAATGAGTTAATACATATCAGGCCACCCATATGGACTAGAACAGCATTGGCATTCATTCTCATAATTCTGTATTTTGCAAGTCTCATCGCATATCGGACCCCCGAACCTAATTGATTGACATGTGTACCTCCATGTTTTACTGCCGTAATAATGACAGTCTCATTTTCTATTGGCTGATTCGAAATGGGAGGTTAAGGGCTTGGTTAATTGATCATGTTCCCTCCCTGAACTGCTACGAACCAGTGCATGGTTTACAGAGTCGGCTTTGGGCTAGTAACTTGCAAACTTGAGCAATTGAATAGCTCCGGATTCGGAGACGAACAGGAGCCCGCAACACACCCGTAGACGTATAGCTTAAAACAAGTTGCGGGCTTGCAAATGAATCAGGCCCTTAGTCGGTAATTAGTGAAATCACAAGTCTTCAAGTGTATGAATCAATACTTTGAGAACACTTTCAATGTTTATCTCTGATGTGACACATATAAATTCCTTCCTTCCATCCCACAAAGGGCAATGTGCTAGGAACTTGGCAATACTGTACTAGATGCAGCTTAGTTATATGTAGTTTTATAAGATTATTGTCCTTTTTTATTGCTACTCTCACATAACATTCTCTTTTCATTTATATGTGTACACAGGGCCCATTATATGATTGCATTTTACCTGTCAGAGTTTTTTTTTATTGCATTCATATATATTCCAACAGTAAAATATAATTCTATTTTTGAAGATCATGTTCCTTAGCTTTGGAGCTGACCCAAACAGAATACTTTTGACCTTCAACTGCACCATATATATATATATATATATATATATATATATATATATATAATTTTTTTTTTAAACCTGGTCCTTTTCTTACTCTCATTCACTATTTGAATTTCCTTCCCTTCCTTTTTTTAGGCCATTATATAAAAAATGAATGTGAACATTCATAAAAAATATGGATTCCCGACCTTGACCTTATTTTTTAAAATGCATAATTGACCTTGATAATGTATAAAAAAATATTGACTGGCTCTGCTCTAGGTACACTTTATTCTACGGAGTACAGGTATGTGTAGTGTTGGCTGTTTCTCCCATTCAGTTTGGCATTTGGGGGCTTGATAATTTATGAGTAAGACCAGACTGATATGTTGCAGGATATTTCTTCACTGTGGTAAACTTAGAACGACACTTATTAATTTGCCATGACAAGACATTTCAGACAAAAGAGTGTTGTTCTCCAGGTGGGTTTTTATGCTTGTAGAACAAACCTGTTAGATTAGACCATCTAGATTATGAACTCACATGGGTAGGTCTCCCTCTGATTCTCATGTGAGTTTTCCCCAAAAGGCTGCCTGTATGCTATTTGCAGTTTATGCTCTATCACTGTGATGCAGTAACACTTAAGATCAAAACAAACATTACAGACTATTCCAGGTTACGTCTGCCAACAAGGAAACATTAAACTTTTTCACTAAGTAGTAATAATAAACTCTGGATCCAAACTCAGATATACTTTCTTTGCTCTTGCACGTATTCCACCAAGCATATATAGTGGCATTTCTACTTTCTTGTGGATTATCTTTGCTAGAAATTCTTCTTGCAATGTTTTCCAATTGTATTTTACTAATATTAATATTACCATATACTCCCACACACCGGATACAGGGTGGAAAATCATGTGGAAAAGTTTATTTTTTTATATTACAAATCATCATATCATCATATCATTCTGTCAGCTGTTAACACGTTTGTGAGTTTTCAATCTTGTTAGGTGCTTTAGGGAAAGCTCAATGTACTTTTGATTTAAAGCTCAATAACAGGGCCCTCCATTCTTGCAATGTGTTTAAATAGTTTTTGTCTTGTATTTAATCTCTGTATAGTTCTGCAAAATATGTTGGTGTGTTACAAATAAAGGATAATAATAATATCATACAGAGATGTACTGCAGTGGGTAAAAGCATTATTTTTTTGAACTGTAGGAACAAATTTTCTGTGTTTCCACACCTTTATGAGCATTTATAGTGACATCTGTGTCTTCTATTAGCAACAACCCTAACACTACCTATTTCCCACCTTTCCTCAAATGTGTGGATTAGTTCAAAGACAAGTTTGAGAAAAAAGAAGATATCCTCCTGAGCTAACTATTGGAATAATTGTTCTGAAATGACTTTTTGCTATTATATCGGAGAAGATAGTCTTGTTTTGTCTCTCTTGCTGATGTATGACTTCATCTTAAGGAATTTAGTGATCTTTCATGATGTAGTATAAACAAATATTTATTGCGTTACTCAACATGTATATTGAAGTTGAACATGAAGAAACATCTACAGTTTAAGATTGTTATCTCATTTATGAATATGTTTTGGTGTCTCTAAAAAAGTATCACATAAGTCTACAATTATACTTTTATTGATTGTCCGTCAGTACTTTTTATATTAAAGCACAGCACTTTGCCAACAAATATGTTGTCTCTGCCATCCTATTTACTTATAGCCTCCTAAATGCACTAAAATTACCAACTACCAAGTTCACAAAGATTAAAGACAATAGTGCTCACTGAGATGTATTGGAGTTGTCATGTGAACCTGTTTAGTTTATGTTATCCTAAGGACTAATTCACAAAGATGTGACTTCTCCAAAAGTTTTTTCTGGATTTGTCACCTATATTAGTGACTTCCTGACTCTGTTAGGTCCACAATAGTACATTTACCCCCTGATTTACCCAATTAAACCCTCTTTCTTATAAATGCTTTATTTATTGGCTGAGCTGTAATCCATGTAAATTGTTAAGTAAAATACTCTCAATGGCAATAAATGAACTATAAATGTATATTAATATATACTATCATAACATGTATGAACAATCTCTGCTTCTTACTGGCTTTTCCATTAATATTTTAAAATGTTAGCCCTATGAAACCATTATGTATGAACTGGTCAGCATTTCAGATAATGTTTCATAAAGTTATATAAGTATGCTTTACATTAATTATATGTTTTACTGGAGCAACTTATAAATATTGGCATTCAAAAAAGTGCATTCAATTTGATGTTATGAAACACCATTTAAAGATGTAAGGATGTTTCCCCTCAGACTGATCCTAACAGGCTTATTGTACTGGACATATTACATGTGATTCAATTTGCTATGGGAGAAGGTTACTCTTACTATTGTGGTAACCTAGATGCCCTGTGATATATATTAGCAGTTAATGTTAAATCATGTTTTATATTTATTTATATGAGTGGGTTCTTGTTCAAGAGAGACTGTGTTTGGAGAGGTTCGCTGATACAATGGACTGATCAAGGCATTGAAGACCTCTGGGAGCGAGACACAAACACTTTGCTTCTATTGTATTACCCAGTATAAAGCGCCCTCGGTTGTGTGCAATAAACAGTTGCTACTGGACTAAGGAACCTAGCTCAGAGCAGTTGTTCTTTTGTTGCAGAAGTAGTGGTGACTTGTTATGCTCTGGGTTCCTCGACGTGTTGTTGAGGAAGAAAGTCTGTTGGCGGAAGTGCTGAATTAACACCTAGAGTTCCAAAACATATATCTAGCTAACCCAGTTTCATGAATATTTGTATTAAAAGAAAAAATAATTAAAAAATACACTGTTCCATACATTGTTCGAAAAGGCAAAAAAGCCCACTTTGTACAAGAAATTATTGCTCCTTTTTAGATGATGGATTCATAAATAAGTGATTTATAAATCTGGGGTTTATATGGAATTTATTAAAGGCTTCTTCATATTTTAATAGCCCTAAACATAAAAAGGTTAAAATGACCTAGCAAATGTTCTAGTTATTTCAGAAATAAAAAACACACATATAAATAAATACAACTTCAAAAGGTTGTTATACAAAAAATATTGAAAAAGTTAGATACCCGAGTATGAATATTATTGTAAACATAAATTATGTTTACTGTGCCAACTGGGCATTCTATACTTATTTTTCTAAGTATATAACACATTGATAAATATGATTTTATTTATTTTAATTTATGTTTACTTTTAATTTCTTACTAACAGTAAGAATGATCAGATTACATTGGTTAATCCTTCAATGAATATCCAGACACACCATTATATAGGAGAACTGTATAACAAGATGCCATGAACTGTTCCTTATGCAATAAACCCAGTTCTAGTGGCAGTGAGCCACAAAATGTGTAAAGTAAATGAACTGTGCACTTTAATAACCTCACCGTGACATCAGCTATGGAAACTTGAATAACTTGCCATAGTTAAATATTAATAACTCTTGCTTTGTCGTAAGGCATTTGTTTTACTCAGCGCACCATCAATACAAGTGTTAAATTCACCAACCACAGATCAGAGTTTATGATCCTTCACATACCTACCAGGGTAATCAAAAATACATTATGTCTGTGAACTATTTAAATGTTAACTTTCCATTCAGTGCTTTTATGTAACCGAAGAGAAGAAAATAGAGGCCCCAATTTTATATTACCCAGATTTAGCTGCTCTATGCTAAAGATGTACTACTACTGAAAAATGAATACCCCAAATAAGGTCCATTTAAAATATCAGTAGCTAGAATACACAAGTTGTCCTTCTTTTGTGTTATATATGCTTAGAGATGAAGTGTTAGCAAAAAGGTTTATGTATCACAGTTCCATTACCTGATTCGAAAAAGTATAGTAGGCATAAAAGGCAATTGATGGTCATCTAGCCATAGAGGACAACAACTCACAGATACCTTTTATACAACCTTATATCCTTCATATGTGCTATATGTTCAGGAATGGCCATACACTGTATAATGTAGGATTAGGTGATAAATACCTTAATTTGTCTTTCTGTTGTACTGGCAACTGGTATATACAGTCTGCCCCTGTATATACCTAACATCCTCTTAAAAAGTTAGTCCAAGATTAAGGAGAAATGCAGCAACTTTTATATAACCATGTCCCTCCTTTATTTTCCTAATCCTCCCTGTTTTTTTCACCAATATTTCAGGAGAAAGAGAGACTTCAGGAGTACGTCTTATCTGCAGTATATCACATATTATAGTTGTCGTAATATCGTTGTCGTACATATATATATATACATATATATGTTACTGTGAAAGACCGAAATTGGAGAATGTCGACATTCACTGGTGAATGTCGACACAAACCAAATACGTCGGTGAAAGATGAAATATTTCATTCCATTCTTGTACATTCTGACCCTCACCGGTGTATGTCGACAATCACAGATATGCTGTGGTGGAAGTCCAAAAGAGAGGAGCCGACAAAGAGGCGACCGGCTCTCTCTTCCGCCAAATCCTTTGTTCTGCTGAGAGAGAGCGAGGTAATTTATAGTAAATGGATACTGCAGTAAATCATGATCTTTTTCTTGAAAAAGTAAAATGCATTAATTGCGGGTAAACGAGAAGACAATTGTTTTTATTTTTCTCAAGAAAAGTACTCTAAAAAACTTTCCGAAGTGGTTTCTGCTAAAACTAAGTGCAACACACCTTTGGATTACTGACGATTAAAACGTTTTGACGTTTTAAAAATTAACGATGGAGAGAAGTTAATTGTACCATTAAAACCAGGGCAAACAAATTTTACAGTATTATGTTACCAATGAAGAATTGTTCGGTATACTATATGAAGCTCACACCAGAATAGGCCACGGAGGAAGAACACGTATGCTTAAAGAGTTGCAAGTTAAATACAAAAAATATTACATATGAAGTTGTAATGTTGTATTTAAATTTATGCAAACAGTGTCAAATGAAACACAGCGCACCTAAGAGGCTATACGCTCTGTCATTGCAAAAAGGAAGCGTTCCACAAATAAATGCAGTTGGAAAAGCAAGGGACTCTTGTGCAATTCAAAGTGTCATAATAGTTCAAGTTGTTGCAATAAATAAGATTGGAATCGCACATAAATCTCTGACATGTTCAACATTCACCATTAGTGGATGGTGAATGTCGACATTTACCGGTGTAAGTCAGAAATAAGGGTATTTAGCAAATATTTCGGACATACACCAAGCGGCTAGGTGAATGTTGACATTCACCGGTGAAAGTCGACATTCTCCAAATTTCGGTCTTTCACAGTAACATATATATATATATATATATATATTTATATATATATATATATATATAAATACATATATATATATATATATATATATATATATATATATAATATAAATAAATATATGCCAACTCTATCTGCAAAACTGTATTACCCTTTTGACTATCTGAATTGTTGGAAGATATGGTGACCTATATATGTTTTGCCTTCCATTGCATTTTTCTAATATTGTTCTACCTTTCAACTTAACAGTTCAGGCTCAGTTCATTTGCCACCATATATGGTACGGGGTGGTATGATTAACTGCTTTGTCAATAATGAGATTATAGTCTCGATCTTGCTCCCAACCGGCACTAGAAACCTGACTGATAACTTTATTGACTTTAATTGATTGCTACTACAAATATGCAAAGTGACATATTAGATAAAACTGTGATAGTGTCTGATGATCAAAAGAGAGATTACACTGCGGGGATGAAATGTTTGTTCTATAGTACTGGAATACTAACATTACAGTTTTACAGGAGAGCAGCAAAGTGTTATTAAAGATTATTTTTAATATAGCATTGCATACATGATAACCATGATTCAGCATGGGATACTGCCTACTTTTTACTATTTCTTAATGGACCATTGGGTCATTTTTTTCTATATAGTTCTTTAAATAACTCAAATTGACATTGGATTGTATATTTTTGAATGTAATAATATGGTAATAAACACAACCTTTACCTTTTTATCTATAATAACCAATTATTCATTACTGCAAATTGAGTTTTTGAAAAAAGTACAGTATGTTAAAGGTTAGTCTTTTCTATATATTCTTTTGATTATCAAAACTTGACAAGGCAATAATTTGTTAGAAATTAAAACAATTAAATCACAGCATCTAAATTCTCACTTTTATATGCAATTATTATTTACTGCAATCTTTTATTTTCTTTATAAGCCTGCTTCATGCAGCTTCTGCTCAGCAGGGTGTGTTTTTGCAAATAAGTGAGCTTGCCACTTAAGTTAATGAGAGCACTTCCTATTGTGCAGATGAAAACTTCCTGTGTTTAGAGGCTATATTATTATTATTTTGTACATTGTAAACACATTTTGACAATTGTTGTCCTTTCAATACATGAAGCAGTAGTTCTTTAAAGGACCACTGGGGCAGTGTCATGTATGTAAAGGACCACTGTGTCATGTGTTTGAATATATGACTCAGTGGTCCTTTAATAGCAGGTTGGCTTCATTTTCCAACAAGAGATTACTAATAATATTGACTATAATCACAAAAAAACACTTCCCATTCACAAGAGAAAGTAAATCTTTCAATGGTAACGACAAAAAAAACATAATAGCATACTTTTGATGTTTAAACAACCCAGAAATAGGTCATGACATTGTACATTCTTTAAACACATGACTGCAGGCAGTACATGTAACCTTTTGACTTTACAAATTTGTCAAGTAGAAAACTTTACTCATTGAATATCTAGAAATATGTGATTTGTCACTGTGGAATAAATGATTGTGGTGCCCAGGGTCCCCTGGGGTCTCTGGGGATTTATACAACCAGCCTGTGCCCTGGGAGGGCATGGGTTGCGTGGCACAAGGAACCCTTTTCAGGGCAACAATTGAACCCCAATGTGGATGTATAAAAAATATAAAATATTGTTGCATTGATAGTTTCACACCCAGGGCGACACTTATGGACTTGTTGGGCTGATGAAACTAATGGGCCTTGGGTGGGCACAGGTTAAGGTGGCACAATTGGTCCCTTTTTCAAAGAGATTGCCACCCCACCTGAATACCTTAACTGTGTTTGTCATGTTGGCCCAGGACTGGAGATTTTACTACAGATGTCTGTGTGGGACAGCCATATTGTGTATTGTGGGCCATGTTGAACTATCAGCCATCCAGTTCATGAACCCTTATGGAGCTAGTCCCCCATCTTGTTCAGTGACTTCATGTTTGACTACCATTTCTGGACACAGAGAGAACCTTTGCCTTGAAGGGGGAGGTTGCATAATCTGTAGGCCAAGCCATAAGCTGGAAAGGGGCTGTTGATATAGACCTTTTGATATCCTGTTTTTGCCACCTGGATCGGAACTGATACAGACATGATGTCAGGGGTAGGAATAGCATGTGCGCCAAGTAAAAGTGTCAGTTTGAGGAATCCCTCTGAAAACCAGAGGGATACCTCAAACCCTTCATCCTCCCACAACCAGGCCCACCTAAGCCTCAATAGAGGAAGGAAACCTTTTGGCACTGCAGATTACATCAGCGAAACGCATCTGACACTTTTACTTGGTTTTATTGTTCTTATCAAAGGATTTTACTTACCCAAATTGTATCGGAATTTTACCAATAAAGATACTTCTATTTATTAAAACGGTGTGAAGTACTTGTGCTTTGGGACACCCCTTCAAACACATGTAGAAAGTACACAACATCAGACTCAGCGGTTACATGCAACACAAGACGTCATCACACTATACGTACATTATACCGTGGATTAGCACCACCATATACAGCATATGTCTTAGAACCAAGAGACTGAGGACAACGGCCAGGTACGTCGTGTTAGACACACTCAAGATTGTGTGCTTTGGAAAGATTCCCTTTCCACACCTCCTTCACATATCAACAAGGCACGGGAGTGAACAGTGCTTTTGGGAATAGCAGCACATACGACCGCCGTACACACCAAGCAGTATACAACTAGGATTTGTGAGATTCAAACCTATTAAAGACCATCGCCGATCAGACAAGATCTACCAAGTGCTAAGGCTAAACTTTGGTTGTGGTCAGATTGTACCCAACCACCAGACGCAATCGCTATACTTATCTTGTTTACATGAATATATTCTGGAATACAGTCCCTTAGCAAACCTATTAAAAGCTTCCTCACAAAACTTTAATTCTTTGGATTTGCTCTAGCTCCCTTCTTTGTATTTTCTCCGTATTTTTGCAAGTTCACTAAAGCAATTGACTGCATCACCTTGAATATAGTATTCAAAACAGATTCCTAACCTTGACTAAATAATAGTTTTCTAAAAATTGACAGTATGTCAGGTGTTAAGGTTGTGCTTCATTATAACATTTTCTGATTGTGTTTCCTAGAAATACATTGGCAGCCAAACAGTTGATTTAAGGTTTACTAAATGACCATGAGAGCTATCAATGCCTAACTACATTGTTTAAATAAAATGTTTAATCCATTTTTGGTAAATTCCAGTTGACTAACTTAACCAATCTAGAAACAGAATAATATGTAGATGAGAAATAGTTTCCAAATCCTAGATTCACTAAGCTTTACAGTGACTGGGAAGGGCTTTGTTGAAGGCTGTAACAGCTGTTGTTTATAGTGAAAATTGCAGCAAATTAAACTTTATATACAGATGTGAAAATAATATTAGAAAATAAATAAGTAAAACATTTAAATACATTTTTAAAAAATGCTTTTTTTATTGTTCATATCTATGTAAAGAAGTATATATTACACTGTCCTTTTAACCTGTTTCGTCCATTGTTTTAATTATGTACCTTTACTTCAATTACAATTTAAAATAAATAAAAATCAGTTCTGTATAACAGACAGTGAATTTTGTGAGAAAATAAAATGTTCAATTGAAGAACCAATGAAGTGTCGTCTATTTAAGTGCTCTTATGGAGAACTTGACTTACTAGTGGTCAAGATATTTGTGCTTATGTGTTTATGGCTTATATAGCTGGTAATGTTAGCATGCATAATTACCCCACTAACATATGCAGTGTTCTCCCAAGTTATAGTGGTTCTTTACATTTGATCCTATGTATCAAGTTTCTGTGCATCAGAATTTCATCTTGTTATACTATCTGGGTCAGTTAAATGTGAACACATGGCTGACACGAGTGAGTGAATCTAATTGGCATATTGGTTAAAGACATGTACAGTACGGACTGACAAAGGACAACATTGAAATATTGATCTTATTGACTTAGGCCTAGGGCACAGATAGAGATATTAATGTTACCATACTGATCACCTACAGATTTATACAACCTCAACCTGGATGCATTCAAGATTTGGACATTAGTGACCAACATGTTTTGCCTATAAAACACAATATAATTTGTGATTGGATTTCAATTCCTGCAGTTATACTGTATGTATTGACAGGATTGCCCTAAAATATCCCCAAAAGAGATTTTTGCATCATACCTTCTCCTTTGATGTCATGTGGATAACCAATCACAGCTGTCTCAGGCACCTCTGGATGTTCATCCTACAAAGTAGAATGTATATGTGAGTTTACTTCAAATGAATCATCTAGATTAATATTAATAATAATAATGCACTATCCCTTGCTTTCACTGACTCCATATATTTATATTTAGAGCTGTGTTGGTAGTGGGTGCTCATGTATGAATAGTGAGAACAAAACAAAAAGAAAAAACTACATATTAGAGCATTTCTATGCCCTTTATATTCAACTTGACAAAATCAAAAGCATAACCTTTATCAAGATTATAATAACTGGAAAGTGTTATTTAGTTTGAAAAAATATTAATGTAGATGTAAATACTGATTTATTAATCTGTGATTAATGTCAGTTATGGATGAGTTATAAAGCAGTGCACAGGTTGCTGGCATTTTAGATTTTGGAACCTGGTTTTAAATCTGTTTTTACAACTAAGTCATAATTAGAAATAAAGAGACTAATACATATCAGGGATTGAACATTTTTGTGAATTAATTAAGTTGTTATCACTAATATGTCACTATTTGGGGATGTTTGATCTATAGGTTGATTACACACATTTGGCAGTCTTTATCTAGATCCTACTTGTCAAGGTGGATCATTTTTATTGTGAGCTTTTTATCAGCCTATATAGGTGAATTCAACGTTAGATAATTTACAAAATCATGCCATTTAGCTTAATAAGTATTACTTAATATATATATATATATATATATATATATATATATATATATATATACATATCTATGCTTAAAATATAGGTAGAATACTATCTCGGAAGGAAATCAAAAGGATCATTTTTAATTTCCTTCATGGATATAAATGGATGGATTTTTAATCGCCTTTCTACCGACCATAACTTATTTAGTGTCTGGTCAGAGTATATATCTCAACACTCTGATATTAACTTGGGAGGGCATATTGAAGATAAAAGGTGAAAAAATACTGTAAATTATTTTTGCTACCTGTAAATAAAGTAATTTATTAAAGTAAATTATTATAATGCTTTTTTTCAATCTAAATTCGAATCTCCAGTTAATAATAATTGCATGACTTGAGAAATACTTTATTATTTTTAATAATCCCTAATAAGGTTATGCGTTATTATTTCCCTTATGAATACATACACCATATAAGTGCTCTAATATACGCTTTTTCTTTTTGTTTTGTTTAAATGAATAACTTTATTATTTGTATTTAGCCAGTTTTTGGAATTTAATCAAAGGTATCTTAACTATATTTGATAAACTTGTTTAAATGAATGAAGCAATACATATGATATGCTATACCAAGCATAAACAAACAAAAGTTATGTTGTCCGTGGAAATGAATGACCTCAAATTAACATGACAGCAATACAAATAAGTGGTAAACCTTCCTTTAGTCTGCTTTGTTCTATAAAACAAAGTTGGGAGGGAGCATTGACAAATTATAATCAAAGGAATTACCCCGTTGTGCATTAATTGTAATAATACATAGATCTCGGAAAACTTCTCCATTTCTTTTGTCAACTTACACTGCAGATCCTCTAAAATATGACCTCTAAGATTTCCACAAGAGTTCTGCAAGATTAATTTTTGTAAATAAGAACCCATATTTCCAAGTCTTATTTAGTCTTCTTAATAGATATGTTGCTAGGGACAAGTTTTCAACAGGGCAACACGGAAGGATACTTAGGATGATTCAAATCAATTAAAGTAGAAAGGATGTAACAACCCAAGTGCCCTGGTGATTCAAGAACTACCTGCTCTAAATTGGTTATAGCAGGAAGAGGGATACAAACAATGGCGACATTGAATTTGTTTCCATAAGAGATTTGAAGAGTTAACATATCCACAGGGAAGCTGTCTAAAACTAAACAGACAGCTCCAGATACTAATGTAAGGGATACATGTTTCTCCACACTGACAGCTATAAAGAAATACAGCAAGTCTCTGTTTCCACTCTACAATATTTATTTGTAATATATTTAACCCAACAAGCAATATGCACTGCACACGGTCACACGACAAGACAATCCTTTTTTTTAAAAGGCAAAACATAATTACACCAAGAGAAAGCCAATGTTATAATATATAGTTATCATGTAAGTATTCCAAAATGAACCATATCTAAAGAGATTAATAGCAATATTTTTGAAAATGTGTCTTGCTTATCCCTGGCACTCAAATGGTTAATAGGAAAATGCTGCTTTACTACTGTGAGATCTCTAATATTAACAATAACAGACTCTGGCTACATCTCTGTATGCTTCAGTTTAAGTATACAGAGCGGGGGTGATGACTCCAGTCTGCAGGAATTGCAAACAATCCCGAATTTAAAGGGTTGGTGTGTTTTTTAATGATGTTTTCTGGCTAAAGCTTCCATTCGCTGCATGTATTTTTATGTTAATGGTGAACTGAAAAAAATAGGCTTGCCATAAAAAATGCTTGCATTGGCTCTTACACTGGCTCTCTCTGTTTAAACACAAATAATGCATGTTTATGCCATGTTGAATGATACACCAGTATTCAAGCAGTGAGAAATGTAAATCTCAGACTGTTAGCAGCCCCTAAGTCTTGGAACTGAATAGACCTGATATGAAACAGTAGTGGTTTATGGAACCCCATATTGGGTTGCTTTGGTCTTTTATGATTCCTCTTAAATATTTATATATAGTCTCCATTGTGAACACAAAAAAATAACCAATTTTAATTTCTTTACCATAGCATCTTCAATTTCTGCTGTGCCCAACCGGTGTCCACTAATATTTATGACATCGTCCATTCGACCTGTTATCTGGTAATATCCTTCCTTTGACCTGTATGCTCCATCACCAGTGAAATAATATCCTGGAAGAGCAGACAAGAGAGAGTATTCTCATTTGGAACAATGCAAAGCTTAGAGAAACAACATGACATCTATTTACTCTAGAAGGAGGAAGGTTCAGAGGGAAAGTACTGAAGAAATCCGGGGCATTATATACAGTGCCTTGCAAAAGTATTCCCCCCCCCCCCCCCTTGGCATTTTTCGTGTTTTGTTGCCCTTACAACCTGGAATTAGTTGCTTTGGATAAGTCTCTATGAGCTTGCCAAATCTTACCACTGAGATTTTTGCCCATTACTACTTGCAAAACTGCTCCAGCTCCTTCAAGTTGGATGGTTTGCGCTTGTGAACAGCAATCTTTAAGTCTGACCACAGATTTTCTATTGGATTGAGGTCTGGGCTTTGACTAGGCCATTCTATCACATTTACATGTTTCCCCTTAAACCACTCAAGTTTTGCTTTAGCAGTGTGTTTGGGGTCATTGTCCTGCTGGAAGGTGAACCTCCTTTCTAGCCTCAAATCACGAACAGAGTGGTACAGGTTTTCCTCAAGAATATCCCTGTATTTAGCACCATCCATCTTTCCCTCAACTCTGACCAGTTTCCCAGTCCCAGCTGCTGAAAAACATTCCCACAGCATGATGCTGCCATCACTGTTTCACTGTGGGGATGATGTTCTTTGGGCGATGTGATGTGTTGGGTTTGCACCAGACATAGCGTTTTCTTTGATGGCCGAAAAGTTAAATTTTAGTCTCATCAGACCAGAGCACCTTCCTCCATACATTTTGGGAGTCTCCCACATGCCTTTTCGCAAACTCAAAAAGTGCCATTTTGTTTTTTGCTGAAAGTAATGGCTTTCTTTTGGCCACTCTGCCATAAAGCCCAACTCTATGGAGCGTACGGCTTATTGTTGTCCTATGTACAGATACTCCAGTCTCTGCTGTGAAACACTGCAGCTCCTCCAGGGTTACCTTGGGTCTCTGTGCTGCCTCTCTGATTAATGCCCTCTTTGCCCGGTCCATGAGTTTTGGTGGGCGGCCGTCCCTTGGTAGGTTTGCTGTTGTGCCATGTTCTTTCCATTTGGTTATGATAGATGTGATGGTGCTCCTGGGGATCATCAAAGATTTGGATATTTTTTGTATAACCTAACCCTGACTTGTACTTCAACATTGTCCCTTACGTGTCTGGAGAGTTCCTTGGTCTTCATCGCAGTGTTTTGTTAGTGGTGCCTCTTGCTTAGGTGTTGCAGCCTCTGGGGCCTTTAAAAATAGGTGTGTATATGTAATGACAGATCATGTGACACTTAGATTGCACACAGGTGGACATCATTTCACTAATTATGTGACTGCTGAAGGTAATTGGTTGCACCAGTGCTTTTTATGGGCTTCATAACAAAAGGGGGTGAATACATACGCACATGACAATTTTCTGTTTTCTATTTCTAAAAAAATGTTTTATGTATATATTTTTCTAATTTCACTTCATCAACTTAGACTATTGTGTTCTGATCTATCACATGAAATTCAGATTAACAAAACCTTGAACTTAAGGCTGTACTGTAACAAAATAGGTAAAAAGTCAAGGGGTTGAATACTTTTGCAAGGTACTGTAGACAAGCTCTTTTGAAAATAAAAAATAATCTAAATGTGTTGAAGGAACTTTAATACTTTGTCCCATATAAACACAAGAAGATTCTAAAACTCAATGTTTGCTTCTCAGTCAATCACAGGGGATAATTAAGAAAAAAACACCTTTGGGATGTGAGATGTCAAAGGCTCATAAGACCATGTGGATTTCTTACTGTAAAGGAGCCCTGGCAGGGGAATGTGGAAACCTGTCTCCCTTGTGGGGCAATATATTAAAAATATTAAAAGTGTTTTTTCTTGTTCTTCTTGATTAGATGCTTATTATTCAAATAGTGAAACTATTTACAATACCATATATGCCAATACATATTCATTTTGTTTTATTATATTGTCTTTTTGTTAGTCTTCTATACACCTTTAGGTTCCGAAACCCAAATAAATTAGATATCCTTATATATATATATTTATTTGTAATGGTTTATGAACAGAGAAGGACCACTTCTACAATTTCTTACAATTTTCACTGTAAAGCAATGCCATGTTTATTTAGAGTCAAGTATAACAGGATAAAAGTGGAAATATGTATTTGCTACATCTATGGCTTTCAACAAAACAATTCATATTATATAATGTAATTCATGAATCTACTGAAATGTACCCTAGACTCATTCAAACCAAATTAAATAAAATGAAACAAGAAAGTTATGTGAGGACTTTGTAGTGGGAAATCAGGATGATAAACTAATAATTGGACCTTCTATATTTTTATCACTCTCAGTTTGGAATTCTTCAATCTTTACATGTATGTGTATTTTTCTGTAACATAGGGCAATGGACTCCAGTGAAACAGACTTTTCCAACTTTTTATGCATTCTATGTGGCCTCTTTCTTAATAGGCATAAAAGAATAAAATTTAAGCTTTCCTAAATAACACAGGAGTTGGAGTGGCAAGCCACTGAAGAAAAATATCTCTTATTTACTACACTGCCACTATATAACAATGACAGTTCCAGCTTTGAATAACTAGCTCTTATTTGGCTTTCTTGCAGCAAAATTCGTAGACAGAAGTTTTTGGAACATGTATAATTGGCAACAGATAAAAGTACCTGGGTATGTCTTGAAGTAGGCATCAATAAATCTCTGATGATCTCCATATATGGTTCTGGCCATACCTGGCCATGGCTGTGCAATGCATAAGGCCCCAGAAACATCACCACCTTCTTTAATCTGACCCTATTAAGTAAAACAAAAAATAGAATATATAAACTGTTGTTGTTCTTGTTTGTTATGCATACACAGTTCCTAAGAGCTCCCCATCACAAATCAGGAAAAAAAATCTTTCCCTATTTCACATTTTAAGCTTTACAACTAACTCTTAGATATCAACTACCACATCTTTTCTTTTACTATGCACTTCAGTAAATTATGGTTTTCTTGATGCTTTTTGACATTGATAGTACCGTCATGTTCTGAACATTTTACAATCCACTACTTGTTGAACTTCCAAATTCAAGGTTCAAAAGTTCTACTAACCGGTCAGGTTTATGAATAAAACACTTTTCTCACTTGTTACCTCTATTATTTAGTTAAAGTCAGCTATCCTATAGCATAACTGATAGCCCATAATCCTAACATGCTGAATCTGATATCAGGGCACTAGTACATTTTAACTTTAAACTGGAATTCCATAGCATTACTATTGAACTAACTTTATCATCTAGGAGCTCTGGCTGGATGCCAAAGAAAGGTCTCATTGCCATTGCAGGGATGACTTCAGCATCTTCTTCAGATGGGCGTGGAGTGATGCAGATCCCACCAGTTTCTGTAACAAAATACAAAAGAAGTTGACAGTAAAGAATAAAATTAAGTGTAATACTTAACTACTGTGGTGAGGTAAATATAAAATAGCTTATATTGACAATGTATGTAATAAGATGTTCACCTACAGTTAATTATAAGGCATTTGATCATTAGGTACAAAACAAACAGTCTTCAACTGATCTCACCTCAATTTCCATTTTAGGTACCCACAATAGATGTAAACTCATTTGCTTAAAACTTTTGCCATTGTTTTTTTTTTTCTGTGTTTAGGTTCCTGTTTTTCTTGATCATCAAAAATAACTTTATTTGGATACCTATGATCCTAGACAAAGCCGATTAATGATTAAAAAGTGCTTGCAAATTTGCATAATATCCAAGTAGCAGTACAAAAGTATATTTTCACATGGGGATAATCAGCTCTGCATGAATAAATCTAGGTCCTTTCATCAATAAACTGATATAATCCTGCAATTATCGACCTTTGCTAATCGACTCTCATATATCCGAATATGCTGATAATCCTGTTAGTACAGGATATACTGATAATCATAGAGTTGTAAAGTATTTATAAAAAAACACATAATATTCACATGGTTAAGAACAAAAAAGAAAAATGATGGGACACAGGTATTCAATACCTCCAAGGCAAGGGGTTAATTCAATATAACAACAATGTATGTTAAAAAAAAAATAGGTGCAGCAAAGCTAAACAGGTCATTAGAGAATAAACGTATGGGAGGGTAATAACATATAGCTAAAAAATACTTGCGATTCAGTTTCCCTCTCTCCACACTTCTCTCTTTGTGAAGATTGACTTGTGAGCCCTTTAAGCCATATTCCTTTAAGGTTGAACCTGTCCCACTAAAAAAATAAAATGCCAACGGTCCGTTTCGTCCTTCCAGAGGACTTTCTCTAAAGCTAAGTTTCACTGGCTTCTCCTATGGCTTATAAAGCCCTGCTACTTCCGGGTTTTGCGTGAGCGTCGTTGAGTCATGACGTTCACGTGATGACGTCATGACGTTACGTTTTGTCAATTCATTAAACTTTATTCAGCCTCTGTTTCCTCAATTCATTAAACTTTATTCAGCCTATGTTACTACGCTGGTATTGCTAGGGATCCCATTTCTATGTATCTTCTTATTCTCAACAAGCTTTATTGTACCTTATTCACCATGCTTATGTTATCCTATGTTAAGTTCCCTATTAGCTCTCTCTCTGGGTGCAAAAAAATGGGTAATACTTTAACCAAATTCTAAAACTTGACCTAAATATTAACAGATAATAATTCCTAATAATAAATGATTCTAAACCCTTGTGATCATTAACCCACTAGTGCACAGATTCTGAGAATTTTTGTTAATTAATTGTGCTGATCTAGATAACTAAAATATCTAAAACTAATATAAACTAATCCTGTTTTTATTATCTAATAATTTAAATTACTTTTTACATTATTGTATAAGCTTGGAGATGGGATACTTATGTACACCATTTTCTTTACTGATTACTTGTCATAAAGAACATAAATATTGGATGAATGAACACAATACAAATAATTGGGTTGAACCTGGTTTAACAATAAAGCCCACTTTAGTAAGGCAGAAATGAACCATACCAATAGTAACTCGTAAGTGTGTTCACACTGGGCGGCTTTTAAAAGGCTTGGTACTAGTTTCAACTCAAGTATTTGCATCAATACCATTTTCTTTATTGTATGAGAACTTGCCACTAACCAGATTTTTGCTCTGGAACAATAGTCTTGGTTGCATATGGGACTTTTTGCATACTTCCCCTAATATAATATTTATACAGATATTAAATTATTAACCAAGATCTATATTCCTTTGCAATTTCTCATACAATTGTTGAGCTGAAGAACCTGAACAGAGATTACGGAAAATAAAATGTGATATTTTATTTCCATTTGGCTAATTGTTGCTATAAAGGAATTTAGTAACTAATCAACAATAATTGTGTTGACTATGTTAATTTTTACTTCATTAGGTGAAGTTTAGTGATAACGTCCCTTTGTTCTAAAATGGGCGAACCAAGTTCAAATTCCACTATCTGCTCTCTTTAGAAACTTCAGCGGGTCTTTATGGAAGTTACTTATCAACAAAAGATTAAAGTTGAGTTTCTTTCCTATATATCAAAATGTGTAACAAGTCAGACATTTTGATAAATAGTCTTAATGGAACGACATAGAAAGTGGTAATCAAAAAAAGAGCGTGGGACACAACTGAAACTAGACAACACCTAATAAAATGCACTATGGGTTAGTGCCCAGAGGACACTGTCTCTCAAGTTTTCCCTGATATGTATCATTACAAAGGAGAAATAACATATTAAATTGATCATGCCAAACACTAAATGTAAACCATGCTGAGGAGAGAAGAACCAGCAAACGCCAAATGTGTGTTTTAACCACAGTGGGCTTCTGCCTGTGCAGTGCCACTGATCTACCTAGACACAATTAGCACAGGTTTCATTGTAATATTTAGGGAAATTCTAAGGGATTCGTATATACAAAAATAAACGTATGACATGACCACACTGGAGAAAAAGAAGCTTAACTGAGTGTCCTATGCAACAGTGCCCATTCACATGAAATTATATTTCCTGTAGTATATCTGACTGATTTCTACAATCTGATCTATAGACTTACATACTGACCTATCAGGACATTATTCACAATGCTGGTCTGTTTTTCCCTTAACTCTGCCCAATGAATTTGTTCTTCTTGTTTTTCCAATTTTCTTTTTCCTTTCCTCTCTTTCAACTGGATTACTGGACACTCACGACTACCTTATTCTTTATATATATATATATATATATATATATATATATATTTATATATATATATATATATACCGTATATATATATATATACCGTATATATATATATATATATATATATATATATATATATATATATATATATATATATAAATAAAGAGAAATATACAGATCAAATGGGAATGGAAACACAAACAAAAATAATAAGAAAAATAATAATAATACAGATAATGTATTTATTTTTGTTTGTGTTTCCTTTCCCATTTGATGTGTAATACATCTTTATATCAGATTCACCACCTGTAGTTCTTAGAGTGTGTTCTCTAATTACACTACTTATCCAATTTTTTCTTAAGCCATTTGTGACCACTTTATTATATGGCACGTTATTATTTTCCTTCTCCTTTTCACATATATATCCAACTTCATGTGGAGGTGGTTTTGTATTTCGTTTTTAAGACGGTTATGTGATTCATCATTATTGTATTTTTGTGCTGAGTTATTTCATATATATAAGTGTATTCATACCCCCAACAATAATTTAGATGGTATGTTCTTTTTATATCCTCTATATAGGAATTTGAGCTATATCCCTACTTTATGCAGTATTTTCTTTCTTCCTATAAACATAATAAAGTTACTCCTTTTTCTTTTTTTTGATTATATATATCTATATATACCGTATATATATATCTATATATATATTTATATATATATATATATATATATATATATATATTTATATTTTTTTGAGGCCTTCTCATTAATACATATGATATATTAATTTTTGCACCAGAATTGCTTATTGTTAGCCTCAATATGAACTTCTATGTTCCACTAATCTGCATTTACAACTCTGTGTATTTAAATTGTTCAATACCAAAATAATATCATCATAAATATAATGAAAATATAATTCATTACAGATAGCAAAGCTGACTTTGTTAAAATATTGCAATTATCAAAATTATTTTGTGAATTTAATATGTTTATATTTTTGAACATAATTATAAAATAAATAGGAAAACATAATTTGACTGTCCTAAATACAAAAAAAATGATTCTCTGGATTATGAGAAGCCATTTTTAACAATTAAGCAAACCATGGTAATGTGGACTGATCTATCCTGATAAAGATTTATCAGTAAAGAACTAAAGTGAATGCATAAAGAGCTTTCCGAGACTAAATTACTTTTATTACACAGCATTAGGATATCCTGCCCATTATCTGTATTCTGAGATTATGTTACTCTTGTCTTAATCATCCTCATTCTACAGAGATCAGAATTAGACTCTGAGATTTGTACCATGTACATTATGGAACCTAATTGGACTGTTTATATAGTTACACAGTGCCCACTCTCATTGTGCCACTATGAAGACGGTAGGGATAATAATAGCTTGAGATCTATTTTATATTTGGAACAAAATACTGTTGCTACCCACGAGCACCACTTAACAAATTAAAAAAACATTAAATAAATCTCTGCAAATTAATTTGACTAAGTACATGCAAACGAGACCACACTAATTATCGCAACGTAATCGTTTTAAATCTCCTTAAGTGAAGCTCAACTGTAATTGGTACAGTAGGTCCCTTGCAAGGCAGCGACGGCTAATGCTCACTACGCTTATCTCTTTTCAATGAAAATTAACCCATTCATTGAAAGAGGGCTAGCAGTGCATTCCAAGCCTTAGAAGATTTAACTCCTGTGTTAACCAGATCTCTAGATGGTGCAAACAATACATTGCTGTCAAAGTTATAATCATTTAAACCAGTGTTAGGCAAAGGATGCCCCAGGGGCTGTAGGTGGCCCTCAGACACTCTTGTGTGGCCCCAACCTGTTCTCTGGAATAGAAGAGCAAGCCCTTCTTTAAAAGCATTCTGTAAACCCAACAAGAAGTTGATTTAATTTTTAAGGAACATTATCTAAACCTCTAGTACAAATTCATTCCTTTCCTACAGCAATTTTGCCATTTTGCTTTGGGTAAAATAAAAAAGGTTTATTATTATCCTTTGTTTGTAAAGCTCCAACATATTCCGCAGAGCTATACATGGGTTGAGAACAACGCAAAAGCATTTTGAATGCAATGCAAATAAATAGAGGGCCCTGCTATTATAGCTTAGAATCTAGCATACAAAGTGCTTTCTCAAGCACTTTATAAGATTAAAAACATGTTAACTTACAACCTAAAGGGTTTGGTTGTGACACAGGAGGGTGCTAGATGCATTGTGCACATTTAGGATGAAGGTAATAAGCTTCTTTAAACAGATGCATTTTTCGTGAGGTTTTGAATGTCTTGAAACAGTAGGAAAGTCTAGTGGAGCAAAGCAAGGAGTTCCAAAGAATAGGGGCAGCATGAGAAAAGTCCTGAAGGTGGGAATGAGAGGAAGTTATAAGAGATGAAGAAAGAAGAAGGTCATTAGCAGAACGGAGAGGGGGTGGGGGAGTATTTTCAGATGAGAGCAGATATATAAGGTGGTACACTGTTGTTGACGGGCATAACTTTAAATGTTATTGTGGAGGCTACGGAAAGCTAGTGGAGTGACTAAAAGAGAGGTGCTGCAGACACTGAAGATTGAGTATGGTAGATGAGTCTAGAGGATGCGTTCCATTACAGGTTGGAGTGGTGATAAGTGGGTGATGGGGAGGCCAGCAAGGAGTGAGTTGCAGTAGTCGAGGCAAGATATAATGAGATAATGTATTAGAATTTTAGTTGTATCCTGTATCAGATACTGACTTTTTTTAGAGATATTTTTTAGGTGAAAAAGACAAGATTTTGTTAGTCAATTTATATGAGGAATAAAAGAGAGGCCAGGGTCCAGTAGAACCCCAAGACAATGTACCTGGGAAGTAGGAGTGATGGTGGCGTTGTCAACAGTGAGAGATATTTGAGGAATGGATACTGTAGTAGAGGGTGGGAAGAAAAGGAGTTCAGTGTTTGACATGTTGAGTTTGAGATGGTTGGCGGACATCCAGGAGCATATGGTAGAGACAATTGGACATATCAGGCCATTCAAATGAAATGGGTTGCCCGTCACTTGTTTCAACTATAGTTAGAATTTTACAATATGTTCTCTTCAATCAATAATTAAAATTGATTAAGGGCAAATGTTTTTGAAAACCAAAAATAAATATGGCTTTTTAATATTTAATTTTTATATGCAAAAAATATTTTTGAATTTTCACTTCCCTTTTTGAGTAGCTTGTTTCTTCATCTTTCAAAACAGGGTATGTGCTTGTAAACTAATGAGATTGTATTAGTTCTTTGAAAAGCATTAGCATTTATGTTTCGTACTTTATGTTTCGTGCCAATGTAGAATTTTTTTTCTAAAACTCTTTGCCTAGCATAGTTTTTTCAGAAAAGTAAATTTTAAATATAGGAGGTGCTTTAAACAAAGAATCAAATGGAGTGGACATAAATATGTAGTAGGTGAAGTTTGTGAGATTTTTTTCAATTGCAATTAAGCTTCCAAAAGATTTTAGTAGATGTTTTTAGTAACTATCAAAAGAAAGTGAATACAGAAGATGTCCAGGCACATCCAAGGTCTCAAGATATCTGGCTACAAAGTGAATGATGGGAAAACCCTCATAATACCATTTCAAATTACTGAACATGTAACAAACCTCCAGTCTAGAGATGTCAAATCTAATCTATCCAAGATTAAAA
The DNA here is from genome assembly GCA_027410445.1 of Discoglossus pictus. Lineage (NCBI taxonomy): Eukaryota > Metazoa > Chordata > Amphibia > Anura > Alytidae > Discoglossus > Discoglossus pictus. The sequence goes on from CM050165.1 coordinate 96,929,985, forward strand.
TACAGATATGAGTTTAGGTTTAAAACTGGAGATTACTCAACAAAGATTATTTTTATTAGACCATAAAATACAACAAAAAAAAACTATTCTGTTGAGACCTATTCATTGTTTAATAAATGTTGTAATTCAAATGTAAGACCACATTAAATAGACGTTCAGAGCCAAGTATCATCATGTTCTCATTTTTAGTTTGAAATAGGGAAACTTAAAGGGACATGGAATATTTCTAGATTTCACAATATAACAATGTATTTAGTTTTATGTAGTTTATTTTATTAAGAAGTACTTATTATATTTCTGGCATCTAATTAATTGGTTTTAATTTTTTTTTTTTTATTCTTTTTATTCACAAAAGTTTCATACAAATAGAAATACATAAAAAAACAAAACAATACCTATACAAATACACATATATACAATCATACGGTATGGGACCTTTATCAATCAATATTATTTCTAAAGGTAGAGCTCTTATTACCATCACCTTAGTTCACTATTTCACTTATTTACCTCTTGGATCAACATATATCTATCCCATAAATGCCACTTAGATGCTAAACTTTTTTTTGATATACAGCTTATATTAATGTCTTTCATTAGCGCTCTATTTAAGGTTACCACGTTTAACACTTCTTTCCAAGATGGAGTTGAATGCTGATTCCAATGTTTTAACAAGAGGGATTTCAATACTAACAAAACATGAGAGATTAGATATTTACTCTGAGGAGCTATTTTATCAATATCCATATGGAATAGTACTATCTGGGGAGAACATGGGACCTTCTTACCCACCATTTTTGTGAGCTGGAGGCAGCATTGAGACCAAACATAAATAATTTCCCCACACTGTTCCTTGACTACCACATCCTTTCCAACATAGAAAGGATATCTGAGGGCAAAAAGTATTTATTTGTGATGGGACCAAATACTACCTCTGAGTCAGTTTGAAAAATATTTCCTTTTCAGTAAATTAAACACTTTTGACCAGATTTGTTTCACCCAATTTGTTTTTAGTTCTAATTCCCAATCTCTAATTCCTCTTGATTTAATCAGAGATGGAATATCTTTCATTATTTTAATTCTTCCATATGCAATCATTTATTTCTATATAATCTCTCATATCCCAAAGACCTAAGGCTCTTCTCTATGGCCAAATAATTTAACCAAGAAAACATTTTTAATCCAAATTTAGTTTGGATCTCCTCTAAGTTTAACAAGGAGCCCTTAGAATATAAGTCTGCTATATGTACTATCCCCTTGTTTTTCAAAACCTGTAACTCCAAATTATTACCTTCAAGTGTAAGTATTTCTCTAGGGGAATATTCACCAAATGCATATAATGAACACATTAGACAACTTCTTCAAAAGCTATGTAATTATACCTAAACCTTTTTTTTAATGCCGAGTGCAGGGAATATGTTATATTATTTTTTAACTGAATACTAGACAACTTATTCTTATAGGTGTCCTTCATGTGACATTTTTGATAAAGTGAAATTCATTATGTTTACGTTGCCTATAACAACGTTTAAATATGTCTATAAAGTGCCATCTTTGCATGTTAGCTAAATGTATAATATGCTTGACTTGTACCTTAATGGATTATATAGACAGTGTAATAGAAAACTGTGGACAATGAATCCATTACAGATGTTTACATTGTCGGTAAACTGCCATAAAAACAAGCATTTAGAAAAATATTGGTTGAAAGAAAAATTGCAGCTGGTTGAAATGAATCCTAAAGACCTGTACCATTCAAGTTCTTAATATGGATAGACTTATTTTTGACCAACATACAAGTGGACCAGAATAAAAGCAAATGCAAAACTATAGATAATCTCAAATAATGATAGGTTTGTGAGGAGACTCTCTCTGGGTCACAAAAAGGCTATGGGCCACAAAAATCAGCTTGTAAGCCAATTTTGCCCCTGGGAGGAATCCGCACTGCAACCAGTTAGTTGGACCGCCCTGCTATAGACTGAAGATTTGTTGTTTTGATGTAATTTTCCAAACTTATAATGAAACACATTTTGTGATATGTAATACAACTTTAAGGTTTGGCAGACATGGCAAAAATTGAATGACATCGCGGATGCGCCACTATTTATCCACCTACTCAATTAACTACTGATTCTGTATAGCACTGCATTAAAAGTTGGCACGTTAATAATGTTTAATAATAGGAAGACTTATTATACTAATATGTAATTTAACGTGTAGGCCAAGGAGAAATATTTGGAGTGACAATGGAAATATTAGTAAGAATAACTTTTTCCAACCCAACTGAGACAAAAAGAGAAAATAATCATCTACAAGAACATGAAAACGAACAAAAGGAGAAATCATTAAATTGGCCTAGAAGAGCATACACATAATGAAATCTCTACATGTGTTGCTACATTAAACAATTCTAGACAGTGTGTTTGTTCTTAATATACTGAATTGTAAAGTTTAGTAAATATCACATGTTTTTTATATTTAATTTTTTTAAAGCGGTAAAGTGGATAGCCTTAAGATATTTAAGATTTTACTTGACTCACAACATTTGCCAGTCATTTTTATTTCAGGAAGCAGTAAGCAAACTCTAACCACTGAATGTAATTTTATAATCCTAGTGACATACAATTATATGATACTTGAGGTTGTAATGTATGCCAGTCAAGTTCCACATAGGCAGTTTGTGTTGATTCTCCTTGTTTTATTGATCCACAGGAAGCAAAATATAACTTGTATGGACAATTACCGGTATGTCTATATTAGGAAAAACAAATGCCTTCTTGATGGGCAAAACTGCAATTGGATTACCTCTGCTTCATATTGCTTACTATAACTATATTAACTATTATAACTATGCTATGGGTATTAGATGAGCCATCACAACTCTGTGCTTCATAAATATACTCTTCTTTAATTTGTAGCTGTACACCTTCCATGGTCTATAATAATTTACTGTACAAAGGGTCCTGGGATTCTAGTGATGTGTTATATGAATACTGTAACAACAGAAGCTAAATATTTTAATAAGGCATCAAACATTAATAAACTTCATATTCAAGGACTAAAAAAATATATGGAATATTAAACTTATTTCCAAAGACCAGCTGCCTTCAACCACTATAAGGTTAAAAAAGGGAGTTGGCACTGGCTGACAGGCTGTGCTAAATTGTCAGACACAAGACTGTATCAACACAGTTCTCTTCAGTGGCTGGATACTTGATAAAAGACCTAACATGTGAGGCAGCCTAGCAACAGTTTGATGATAATCTTTGAAAGTAAGTTTGATATTAAATATTGCTTTTATAAATAATTAAATATGAATTTTATTAACAATCAATACTTAATTGAAACAACTTGTTATTATGGGTATCTTTTTAAGAAGGATAAATAAACTGTAAATATTATTATGTATTGCACTATATAATAACATAAAACATAAGACATCTATACACTTTCAGTCATTTACATTTACTGCAATCTGTGGAAGGTCTTCAGATTTGGGAATAAAAGCTACAGCAGGGTTGAGAGCCTGCTAAACAATTGCATGATTGTATAAATGGTGGTATAGAAGTGCATCTCCCATAAGATTCTAGAAACTGCTATCCATTTGCTCTTGAAGCTGTATCTCGTTCCAGATGAACCTCAATGAAATGTGCGTTGGGGGGGGGGGGGGGATTCGGGTCCTTGCTACCTATCCCTACAAGGAGTACAGAGAAACTTGTAAGTGAAAGGTCCTGTACACCTTGGAACTATCACTTAACTGAGTGCCTTTACATGCTATTAGATATATGTTCATACATATTTGATTTTATTACATAATATTTCTATAATTCTATTGCCATCTAATATGTAAGCATGTCTACTAAATGTTTTTAAAACATTAGTATAGTATATCCTAAACTGCCCACACAAGAAGCATGGCCAAAATGTAACTCCACACCCTGGCTGGCTTTATTGATCCCACGTCCTAAAAATCAGGGGTTGACCAGTAGTTTTCATTGTAAATGTTCTCACAAAAGATTAATCTACCTTTATTCACAATGAAATAAAAAAAATATATTTATTCATTGTCTTTAATACTTAAATGATACGAACACTGGACTATTACAGTGGCTTATTATATTTCGGATGCTAATAAGAATGCGTCACAGTAACTTAGAAAATATATTTGTACACATTATACAGAAAGTAAGAAATACCAAGAACATCTGCAATTAAAGGACCATTTACCTCACTGTAGGTGCACTTCATGGTGTGAAAGAGCACCGGATTGTATGATAAAATCTTTAGTGATGTGCTCCAAATTGTGCTGAATTTGGTGGCCCTTTATTGATATCTGGTACACATTTGTAATAAAATATAACTTTGTATGAAGCCTACCTAATGCATATAAATATGGCTTTTCACCACATAGCTATCATTTAATATACCTGTTTGCCACCAGGTATCCACAAGGGTGCATCGCTTCTCTCCCACTACATTGTGGAACCATTCCCAGGCTTCGTGATTTATCGGCTCACCCACTGAAAGCACAGAAAGAGTAAAAAGTCAACAGAATGCATCAGAACTAATCAATATGTGTGACAATGATAGATAGGAGGAATGACTGCCAGCACAAGTACATCAAGGGCAACATTCACCGAGGCATGTGATACATATCACAAGTCAGTGTTGAGCTGCCGGATGATGTTTTGTTAGTTACCATAATGACAAGACAAATTCTTGGACTGGCTGGTTGTGATTTATAACAGACACTTACAGACTGTTAAACTCAGCTAACCTACACGTGCATTCCTCTCTAAAGTTTGATATCCTATGAACACACTTTATGGTAATGTTTAACTTACAGGGACACTGAAAGCAACACTGTTTTTCTTGTTGCATCTGAAAGTCGGTATTTGGTAATGTACAATTTAATTTTGTTTAAATGATCTTCTGAAAGTAGGGAAACTGCTTCAAATGTTTAACTGATCTGAGTTTTCAAAACGTTCCACATACTGTAACAACTGGTGTTTAAAATTCTGGAAAGAGCTTTTCTTCAAAGTTCAAGTTTCTGTGACACTTATTAAATGGGAAATTTTATTTTTTATGAGAAGATTTTGGTGCATGAATTAATAAGGGGTAATATTGGTAAATATCTGCATATTATATGATTGTCTGTTTTGAGTATTAGTTGCAACTTTTACAACCATGCCAGAAGTACTATAGGGTGGCATGTTCCAGAATTCTTGAAGAACCCCTCTATTCCAAATTTATGCTATGCAGTATTTGTACTAAAATGTGGCATGTGGAAGAGTTCTCTAACACCTCACCATTTAGTATATGTCGTCCATTGTCAGATTACTGTCTATATACATACCTGATCCTAACGTTTTCAGAGAAGATCTATCATATTTCTTCACCCACTCGTCACCATACTTTAGCAGCAGACGTATTGCAGTTGGAGCTCCATAAAACTGATTAACCTTCAACCTCTCTACAGTCTCCCAATATCGACCTGCACAGGGTTCAATGACATATTTAAAGGTAGAGTCTTGATAAAAACAACATGAGTCATTATTAGCTGGAATCAAAGGCAACACTTGATCAATATAATTCATGACTGAAGAAAGTATAATAATAGGATATTATGTGCATATCAGGAATATAATTGAGGGAGCTATGTATTTGTTGTAGACTGAAAATTACACCAGAAAAAAGATAATTTGCTTATGATTACAATTTGATTTGGAAAGTTATGTTCTTTTGTATACTGTATACATATAAACGTTGTAAAAGATAAAATTATTAGCCTTGTAATTTTTCAATCCATACTCTAGGCTCAGACTATTATGTTTGTTTAACTAACCAAAGATATTTATCTGTATGTATAGTACCCTGGATAAAGGCTATATATACAAATGTAAATAAATAAATAATAAAGGGGAAAAAGGTATTTAAAAGAAGGAAGAGGGCACGCAGCAATAAGACAGGTGTGAGGGTGATGGTAGGTCTCATTCAGAAGTATGAGGAAGAAGGGAGAGGTCTAAGAGAAATGAATAAGTAATTATTCTCACCTGGATCTGGATAGACTGGAGTGCTCTCAAACAGTACAGTTGTGGCTCCATTACAGAGAGGTCCATATACAACGTAACTATGTCCTGTGATCCAGCCAATGTCTGCCACACAGGCATAGACATCTCCTTGCTTGTAGTCAAACACATACTGTGAAAATATGTTGAATATGTACTTAATAATCTTGAAAGGACTACTGTAGCAAATTTACAAGTAAAGCTCATATGTTTGTTTGGTGTGCAAAGGTTAATAACATCAGTATGCAATACAAGTTAACATTATTTCTTAGATTTTAAGCTGTCAGTTTTGTCCTGAAGCAGAGATGCATATCTCCTCCTACCTGTGTCTACCAGGGGCAGGTGGTCTACCAGGTGGATGTGTATTCAACAAATATATTTTATTTTTTACATGGACAAAATCACATATAATAGTTGTCAAACCACAAATCTTTGTCAAGCTTTGCGAGCTCGCTTCAACTGCGTCCCTCGCAAAGCAAGGGACACAGTTTAGTCCGCAAATGCGGACCCTCGCAAAGCAAAGGGCCGCATTTTTTGGAAGGTGGAGGCTCCAACTCCGGCTGAAATGAGCCGAAGAGGGCCGCATTTGCGGACGTAGAGGCTCTACAGCGCCTCACACGCGGTAACAAACACCCACACATACGGCACTTTAAGAAAATAGATCTAACATGCAATCACTAAATACGGACTTACACACAAAAATATCAATCGCGAGTTTGCAAAAATACGACCTTAACGGCCGAACCGTGCGCACCTGAAAACATTAAAAACACAATAAACGTACTTAGCCACAGCAAACACACGAAAAATCCCCTAAGCGACAGAAAAATGGCAGCCGAAAAAATTGAAAACGAGGCTACAGGACCCTAAAGACGCAAAACACCACCAAGCACAGACGGATTTTCAAAAAAGCCGTACGAGGTACAAAATACACTTTTAGCAAGGACGCTAAATCATCCACACCCGCGTACCACATACACATTCGCCTCCATTTTACAACACTAACTTACACAATGCGGAAGTACACAGCTACACTAACCGCTTCCCCTCGCGCACGCAGCCTATTTACACTACACACTGCACACATTGCTGACACTTACACCTCAGCTCCTCAACAGTGAAAACCTACATTATATGCTGCAGCAACATCAAAACAGATTGTCAGCTCTTCAGCACAATGCTTCCTGCATATATTACTTCCAAATTGGTATACTATATTCATTAATTAGTTTATTAATTATTTAATTACCATACAAAAAAACATATACACACACAAAAAAAACACTCTCGCAATAAACACAAAAGCCATTCACTGCGCGCCTCATGAGCGCCAACGCTGCTCATAGCACACAAAGCCTTGCAATAAGCACAAAAAGCAGATCAGCATTGACCAAACAATAACAGCAAAAGTGCCTATCAGAAAAAAAATACAACAACCAACAGCCACGCAATGAGCGCCGAAGGATCTCAGACCAACAACAAAACTAATGTCTGTGGCAAACAGCATTACCTGCCTTAAAATGTTATTGCCCCGTCAAGTGTTTCAATGTTATTTCACCAGAAATACTTTTTGCCCCCTATTAAGACTGGCCCTATTAACCAATACTATTTTCCACCCTTAAACCGTGTGATCATGAGTTTTGCCCATTGTTAAGCACCCAAGCTTGGGGGGCGTGGGTGTGGGTTGGGGGTTTGAAATGAATTGGATGCCATTTTGTCCCACACATGACTGAAGGCAGGTAGCCAACTAAGGACTATTTCAACTAATACACCATGGGAGGGCTGGTGCTGAGATGTTTCCAAGCCCTATGTGCTACCAAGAGATATCCTGTCAAGTTACCAGTTTGAACTCGCCAATAGGCGACGTCCCCAGTGGGTAAGCCCAGTCGCAGTTAAGCCAAACGAAAGGGCCCTGCTCCCACCCTTGTGGGAGGTAAATTTATATTTTGCAGGTTGTGAATGTAGTAATGTTGACATATTGTAGGATATTTAACCAGGTCTTTTGTTTTGTGTGTTATAAAAACTGAGAGATGTCATCAATAAAGTTGTTCCTTGTTAGAGAAGTACAAAGCGTGAAAGCTGTAGTTCTTTCTACGGGAGACATGGAAAGTTCTGTTATCAGTAGTCTATCACCCTCCATCGTACTTTAGCCTGAGCAGGCGAAAAGCAGTCTGATTCTGAGTGCAGATTCCCGAACCTCACAAGAGAAATCATCAAATGTAAAAATTAAAAGCTACTTTCAATTTCGTTTTTTCAAATACCGATTTTGTTGCTATTAGTTACTAAATAATAAAACTGTGTAACCATACACTAAAATTAACAAGCAATGTAATGTCTGTAAAATAAGAAATCACTCCATAACAAACCTCCCCTCACCCTGCTGTGCACAGTGCAGGTATAATCAATGTTGAGGGTAGTTTGAGCTCTATAAATGTATTAAAGTATGTTTAAATACAATACTATAAAATAATAGTAAATTCAAATTCTGTATGGATTATAAATTCAGTCTGATTAGTAAACAGAAATAGCCCTCTTACCTTATGTGTTAGAGCAGCATAGAGCAGATACCCCGCCTGGGTGTGCACAACGCCCTTTGGCTTTCCCGTGCTGCCAGATGTGTACAGAAGAAAAAGTAAATCTTCACTGTTCATAATTTCTGGAGTACAGATAGGATCTGCCTTTGCCATTTCCTGCCAAAACACAAATACACAGGTACATCAGTATTTACCCAAACACTAAATCAGGATGTTATAGCTAGTTTATTTATAATAAAGCAAAATATGAAATGCATTAACATACAAATGTAATATTGCAACTCTGGAGGATAACACATACTGTGTCCAATGAGTATATACAAACAAATCGCCATTCAGCCCCCAACCCCCAGTAGCACCATTCAGCCCCCCAGAAGCCCCATAACCCCCCAGCATCACCATTTACCCCCTCCCAGCAGCCCCATAACCCCCCAGCAACACCATTCACCCCCAACAGCCTCTTTCACCCCCAGCAGCCGCATTCAGCCCTCAACCCCCCAGTAGCACCATTCACCCCCTTAGCAGCCCCATTCAGCCCCCAACCCTCAAGGCCCCCCCTGCAGCTTACTTGTTCACTGTGGTCCCTGGTCCGGTTTTCTCATTAGTTAGAGGTTGGATATCCTTCCCCTGCTGGCGCTTTATATTGCAGGGTATTTCCTACCCCTGAATATGAAGTGCCGGTAGGGGAAGGATATCCAACCTCTGACTAATGAGATTAAATACTTTTAACCAATTCACTTATTCATCCTGCTCTTTTTGTCTTTTCTACTAACTTAAAACTAACTATTTCTGTCCTGGTGAAATATACTGTCTTCCAAACTACCCCCTTCTCCATCTCCTTTTTTTCTGTATTTTATATATTCTTTTTCCTATTGCTACACTTGATAAATCGACAATGTCTATAGGAATAATTTCTGTATTTTACACAGTGCCATACCCCACTGTTATATTGACACTGTCACCAAAAAAAGGTTAATTAAAAAAAGAAAATACATTATTTATTTGTTGCAAATTTCATTTTAGGTTAACTGAGTTTGTAAAATGTTTGTGAAATACCCTTAGTAAGCTTTGCCATAAAGGGCTTATGTATTGTCATGGTATTCATGTTCTCTTGGCACACCCTAGAAAACGGTATCTCTCACAATAAAAGGGACATTTTGTGCCATGTGTTTTTTCAAAGGATCACTAAATGTTCCTTATTTTATGTTCTGCCTTGGACTGATATAACTTTGCAAAATATTGATGTCCTTGTAAGTGAAAGGCATCTTTGTACACATATTAAATCACAGGCCTCTATTTCAAGTGTATTGTAGGTTTTCAGAAACTGTGTACACTATCATTTGAAATTATTACTAAAATGTGGAATACATTTCTTTTTGTTCAATATTTGGTATTTTTTGAATAAAAGTAACATGAAAAGTTTGCCCTAATATAAATTGTCTCCCTGTGGAAGTCTTTAGGAATTAATGCAGAAGTGTTTTATGAAAACTAAAATAATTCATACTTTTCTAAAGCAAAACTATCTTTAGAGATAAGAAATTGAGCATACCATACAAATTATACAAATTATAATGATATATCCCTAATGATTATTCAACAATGTGCAGAAAGTAACGGGTTTGCTCAGGAATGGTAATTAATGCCTACACAGGGCCAATTACACTAGTAGTAAAAAATCAATTTAGAAGAAAGTATCTCTTAAATAAAATGTGTCATGCGGTGAGCTTCACAATTTCCCAAATTGAGTGCTCTGCAATTAGATTTACTCATAAGAAATTAACAGAAATAAGCGCTACCATCTTCAAATTAGCACTAACATCCTCCAATGTATGTTTTATGACTGCTGCATTTTTATTTATCCTTTAAAGTCAATGAATATTACTCACTGGATAAATTATTGAACTGCAGTGACAGTCTTTAAACTGCTGGTTGTTGCTATAATAGATTTAGAAAAGCTATATTGTTGCTCTGTTGGCTGCTTACTAGTTTATTTTAACCATTAGTGGTCAATTTTAGCAGACTGTAAGTCTTATTATTACATTTTAATATCAAATATTTTAGCTATTCTGTTAACTTATCTGGTAGATACAGTTTAACTGTAATAAAGTGGTCAACATCCTGCACAGTCACAAAGAGCCATGGCTGAAAGAGGTACAATGATAAGTACTCTGGTGTACCATATACTTTTATCTGTACAAAGTGTTTTTTTTGGCTAACCAACTGACCTTAAAGACTGTCTCTTATTCATGTAGCATACATGTCTTTAATATAAGATTAAAATGGCATTATTTCAAGCAATATTCATGTTCACAAGTATTTAATGAGTAAGACTAAACATATTGGCCAAAACCAATGCAGAAGAACTCCATAACTGAATGCTAAAATCCCTCCAACAACTGTAGATATGTCTTTTTCCAAATAAGAAAACCGGATGTCTATATGTAATCTTATATAGCAGATGTGCACAATAAATGTACGTACTTCTTCAAGGGGTATGTCAAGTTTACCCATGGGCACTTTGTTGTCTGTCCTCTGAGATACAAAGACATGCTTGATTGAAGGGCATGCTTTGACAGCTTCATCCACAGTTTTCTTGAGCTCAGTCACTCGGCCACCTCTCACACCCTGGTTGGTAGTGATGATTGCTTTGCAACTTGCTATTTAAAGACCAAATACAAAATAGCATCAGTATGGATAATTTAAAAAATTAATCATGAAAGATGCAAGAATAAGACACTATTCTTTATGTACTATATCACTAATTTTATTAGTGCCCTATGCTATAATATGAATTTGTTTCTATATCACTCATTTTGTGTTTGCCTCTGACACTATGAATGATTTACCATTTCACAGATTTTTATTAGCCTATAAATATAGTAGACTACATTGATTACTTGTTAAAAGCTTAAACAACCAGAAATCTCAGTGCAAGACATGGATGGTGTTATATATGTTAAAATCATTTATATTCTTCATTTGAACTGACTGAAATAGAAGCATCAAATGGATAGGTAGTCTATTGTGATGCATCATTAAAATTCTGTAATCACTATTTCATACAATTATTTTTGAATTGTTGAATCTGTGATAAGAAGAATTTATAATAGAGTGCACATAGATATATTTTAACTACTCATTCATTAATCTGCCAAAATATAGAACAGATAATTCTATTGTCGGTTATCTTAAATTGTTGTATAATGTTATATTTACTACTTTATTATAGTTATGTTCATAGTTTAAATTTCTCCATAGAATGTTTTTGCATCATATAATAATAATAATTTACAGTGAAACACATATCTGAAAGTAGTTTGGAACCATACAATTTGCCCATTCTCCAATCTACCAAGAAATGATTATGCTTTAAGGTGCTTAATCACCATTCCTCTTCAGCAGGTACAATCCAAGAATAGGGATTTTGGTAATTAGTTTATTGCATGTAATAGTATTATATACTTTACTAAACATTAGGGGATATATTCAATTCCAAGCCAGCAATTCGATCGCAGACGGCCGAATGTCTGCAAGTGAGTTTCGGTCTCCGATTGCGATACTATTCAATTGCTCAAGCCCACAAGCTACTGTCCCAAAGCAGAAACTGTAAAACATGCACTGGTTCTGAGCACTTCAGGGCGGGAACCTGATTAATTCAGCAAGCCCGTAACCGCATATTTCAAATCAGGCAACAGAAAATTAGCCCATTATTTTTACGGCAGTAAAACACGGAGGTCACATGTCAATCAATTAGGTTCGGGGGTCTGATATGCGCTCAGACTCGCAAACCTGCAAAATAAAGAACTATTAAAATTAAATGAAATGCCAATACTGTTCTAGTCCTGATTTAACCCCGAAATGACACATAAAAATAAATATTATTTCCGTCCAATTTGGGAGTTTGAGATTGCTGTGCAATTAATTCTAACGTCTGCCATCGCTTTCCCCATTATTTACAGTGCAGTAGTGATTTTTTATTTGCATTTACAGTGCTACGAATAGGTTTTTGCGGGCTTGGTGAAATTGAGCAATTGAATAGCGATTTGCGATTTTGTAATAGATCAAAGGCTTTTGAAGTCTGTAAGTTACAAGTTTAACCATCAACATTTTTTTAAGCTTGTAACACGGAAGCCATTCCAAGCCTGCAAAAAGACGCCAATTGAATAGCAAAATAGCTTTCAACCTCACTTACGGCTACCGGATCTCAAAATAGCTCAATTGAATGTGGCTCTAGTTTAGGTGTATTGACTGCATCGCCCTGGTCTATCACTTTAGTTGCACAGTTAAAACAGTCAGCTGAAGTATATCTGTTACTTTGGATGTTTTAAGAGGTTGGCACTGGCTATGTAACAATAATTCCTAATGTGTTTTAATGAATGTTCCCACTATTGATGTCAAACCTACAGACTTGTAAATACCTGAGTCATCTCTGAGCATTGCAGTAACACATTAGCTAAGGGTCCAATTAATTGATCATTAGAAAAAAATGTATTTAGATACCATCATTTGTTTTATGTGTCTAGTACTGAATTAGTAAAAGATCTTTCTGCTTTTATATCCAGTAGTATGTAAATTTAATTTATAAAAATAAAATGCATCTATTATGGTTATGCATTTAATTTATTATCATTCTCCACAGCAAACCATTACACTGATTTGGATATACTGTTATGTTATACTAGCGACTTGCCCGTCAAAAAATGACGGCAATAAAATTTGAAGCCATGTTAATGCTGTTTGCCACCGAATGTGAGGTTAACGCCCCTCTGAGCAGCTTCAGCCCCCTTTGCGCTCATTGCGAGCCTCTCTCCCTGTGTTATGACCTTGGGTTAAGTGTTACTGCCTTTGATTAAGTGGTAGTGGCTTGAGTTAAATGTTACTGCCTTGTATTAAGTGTTACCGCTTAGCGTTAATTCTTAGTGCTTAGGGCTGGTATTTCCATCCTTTGGCCGCCTTTTCCATCCTTCGGCTGCCTCAAATTATTTTGCAACATCACTCACTGGCTCCCTGGCACTCCCCCTGAGCTGTATGTGAGTGTGTAAGTAAATTTGAGACATATTTGTGTGTTTTCGCAGTTTGGCAGTTCGGCCGTTAAATGCGTATTTTTGCGGGCCGTAATTTTTCAGCCGCCTCTAAGTCCCAAGTCATACGCCTTTGGCGCTCATTGCCTAAGTCCCATGGGTTGCAGGGATGAGCTACTGCTACGCTCATCTCCACCAGCCTTCGGCGGCCGCAGTTGCGCAAGCTCACTCTGCGAATCCGCAATTTTACCATGGCGTTACCAACAACTTTTGGCAAGCCCACACTGCTCACAACTATATATCTGATAAGTTATGTAAGCATGAAGCTCCTAATGTATATAATGGACAACTGAGGTTTCACATTTGCACTTATCTAGTATTGGCAAAAAACCTGATAAACATTTATTCAATTTAGCATGGACCTCTCTAAAGCATGAGCCTCCCTATAGACATTAATTATTGGATAAATTATTGGACACAGAAGACTTTGGTATCCTACTCAGTATTGCTATTGAAATTATGCAAACAACCAGTTTTTTCTTATAGCGTGCTTACTTGTTTAAATTGTTGTCCTTACCTATTGCATTTTGCTATAAATCAAAGCCCTGCTAATGATCTATTTGATAAAAAGTATTTTTTTTTTATGTGAAATAGAGTTTAAACAACTGATTTTTTAGGGTCAAAGAGTTTTTAACTGATCTTTTCACAGGAGTGGATCCTGCAGGGACAGAACCTCTCACAGTCCCCCAGGAAGTGAATACATTGGTGCAATCCTGACAATCTCTATAAAGTTTATTGAAGAAAAAAAAAAAACTCCCAGCTCACAGTGCATGCATCAGTTTTGTCAATACTCTGATGGTCTCATTGATTCTGACTACCCTGCTCCACACACCAAGCTTGTGACCTGTCTGTTACCTCCAGGTCTATACCAGACAGAAGCAGCTGCAGTGCTCAGGTGAGTCCATATACCTCTCTGTGTCCTAGTTGTTGTTGTTCTGTCCTTCAGTCGTGTCTGACTCTCAGTAACCACATGGATGCAGCACACCAGGTACATCTATCTGTCTGTGTTTCTGTTTGTGCTTATCCATATAGTTTTCATGGCAAACATACTGGAAACAGTTGCCAGTTCCTACTACAGTGGACTGCATTTTGTCTGACCTCTCTGAAATGACCTGCCCATCTTGGATTACATTGATATAGCTAACAGCTTCATTGAGGTAACAAGCCCCTTCACCACGACAAGGTAGCGATCCAGAAGGGGCCCTGTGTCTTAGTCTCTCTCTATGTTCATATGTATTTATAAGTAGAAGGTATTCGTACTGCGTGTGTGTGTTATAAGTCGCCAGCTGCCACTGGTCTTTTGTTAGAAACACTGAAAACATTGAGTCACCTTTAGCAAACTCAAATACAGAAAAAGAACTACAGCCCCAGACGACTATAATTTATCTATCAACATCACAAATATGATAATGCATACAAATATATGATAATTATTGTTGGAAATGAACAGAGAATATCTTGCTATTCCTCAGACGCTAGTGCATTTTGCTAAATATTTCCCACTCTCTATTAATGCAGTTAAT
The DNA here is from genome assembly GCA_027410445.1 of Discoglossus pictus. Classification (NCBI taxonomy): domain Eukaryota; kingdom Metazoa; phylum Chordata; class Amphibia; order Anura; family Alytidae; genus Discoglossus; species Discoglossus pictus. The sequence continues at coordinate 96,945,191 of CM050165.1, forward strand.
ATTCCCCTTAATTTCTAGGTAAAATTTAAACATTGCAATACTATCAGTAGCAGTGGCTAGTTAAGGCATGAGTTATATGATAGCTGTAGCTGTCTATGTAACTTGAATTTCTCTGCACACACTGATATGATGATACAACAAATCCATGTACCAAAATAGAACCATGAATATGAAGCTCTGAACTGAAGTAATCACACAGGAATAGAGGAGACATCAAAAACATTGACATTGATTCCCACAAGTGCATTTTAAAAATCTAATAATTCTGTGTTCCAATAAATAATGTACACAATGTAAAATCTCCAAAGTCCCAACAATCTGTTTATAAAATGCAATTGCATTGAAATTAAATATAAGCTTATGGTTTTAAACCTTCAGTAGCTTTCATATTCAACCCCTACCCTTTGACCCACTATCTTTCTATAAATTGAATATATTGTGGATGCATAATTTGGGGAGAAAACATTCCCACTGAAACAGACCTATGAGTGCTAGTTAAACATATACTTTCTATACATACTATGTATATAGTGCATTCTTATCATTTCCTTACGAATATCCTCTATAATAATAAGTGCTAATTAGACATGTGCCTTTTACACATACTATGTATATAGTGCATTCCTATAATTTTCGTATGAATATCTTCTATGATTATAAATGATTGCTTTGATGTATATATATGTGTATAGAACATATGATTTATTGAGTATTTAATGCTTAACAACATGAATATGTTTTAACAATAGAATACCCAATGCTCTACAGTTCTTATACCCATGATGTGGCCTAACTGTGGTCAGAAACTGAGTCTGAAATTATTGTGCGCAATAGGCTGTTAGTGAACGAGAGTCTTGAAGTGAGAAAAAATTGTGAATGAGAAAGAGTTGTAGGGAAGAGAGTCTAGGTTAGAGTTATAGTCCAACCCCAGAGCAGACAAGTCTTGAGTCAATTCCGTCAATTCTCTGAAGAAGTGTCATGTCATCTCCCAAGGTTAACTTGTTGAGAACATGCCTTACCATCATTGATTCTTCCAGCCAATGATTCTGCACTGAATCCAGCAAATACAACGGTGTGTACAGCACCAATCCTGGCACAAGCTAACATGGAAGCCACTGCCATCGGAGAAACTGGCATGTAAATTGCCACTCTGTCGCCTTTTTGCACTCCATGCTTCTTCAATGTGTTGGCAATTCGGCAAGTTGTATCTAAAAGCTCTCTGCAGAGAAACAAGAGAAGAGATAAGTATAATTTTATGTATAAATATAGTTTTGCTTTTATGATTTTGCCATTAAATAGTGCTATTAAATCTAACTAGCCAAGAAAAGAGCTAACTATTATTATTATTATTTCTGTTTTTACAGTGATATGAAATAAAATCTTGAAAACTTGAGTTACTCCTACAGTTTCAATTGAAGAAAACAGTAAGTCCAACAACATAAGATACATCAAAGCAAATGTAGAACAAGGTGAGACCTTTTTATTTTGACCATTTCTCTAATATACCTTTTGACCAGTTTTGATACTGTCACTATGAAAAATTACCTGGCATAACTTTATAGTTAAATCCCCAAAAAATGAGATTCCCATTCTTTGTGGGAATCTGCTAGTGTTAGATGGTGCAATCCGCTTATATACTTGATCTGTTTTCTTTTTTTTTTGGTTAATCCCTTGAACTTTTTCTAACCTCTACTCTGTCTATTTTCATTCTACCACATCCAAAATCTCAAACTCATAAGTTTCTCTTTCTTTCTGCATTTATCAAGGCATGCAGATCCCTACACTTTCTTTATTTATAGTTCACACCCTAGACACCGTAGTTCATCAACTAGCCACAGTATATCACATTACAACAGTGTTATCCTTTCCAAGATAGCTCAATCACTTTATGTCCACCAAAAACTCTTACTTCAACATTTATGATACATACCTCCCAATATTTCAGGTTTATAATAGGGGAATATATTTTTGAAAAGAGACTCATTATTTGCAAGTAATATTGATATTTACTGGTAGCAGCTTGAGGAAAGTATCCAAATATTAGAGGTATTTATTCTTAGCATGAGCACACTACTCTAAAATACACATATTTATATACAAACACAATCCTGGACTTTCTCTTTTTCTCCTGGAATTCAGGAGAAACTAAGTAGACAAACAAATGGGGCAATACGCAGACTGCAAAATATATATCTGTACTTAAATGTAGGTCTGTCCCTTCAAAAATGGGCAATTTGAAGCTGGGAGGGATAGAGGGATTGTCTCTAAATCGTCGTTTCATAAAACATTCCACAAACTACTTCACAAAATGTTTGTATAACGTAGCTTTTTTAATTTATGTATAACAACCCCATTATAAAATATATAATTGAATGTAGTTAAATGATAGCTTGGTTTGTGGTACAGAGTAAAGGAAATGTTTGTATTTATTTAAAAAGTGCCATTTTATTATTTTTTTATAGTGTAAATTTTTCAGAACAAAGTTTAGAAAATGCAGCAGACCACAAGATGAACACAAGCATAGATAACCACAAAGCAAAATTCTAAGAAAGAAGACAATGTTTTAGAAAGATAACTAAAAAGGGGGTTTCTGGCCAGGCCTGGAGCACAGGTCTCCACTCCAAAAGAGAAAGTGGAGGAAGAAGAACAGTCAAGCAACAATAGTAAGAGAGGAGCTAGTGGGGTTGATGTGCTCTCCCACCCTCCCTATGACTCACTTCTATTCTGATTTGGCACAGTGTTGGTGATAAGGTTTGCTCTGTATGGAAAGGACAGCAAAAGTAGTAGTGTGTCAGACAAAGCGTGGCAAGGATGGATCATGTACATTGTCTATCCATTAAACCAAAGTTAGAATCCCATAATTGGAAAGCTTTGCTATGACTATTAAAAAACATAATTTCATTAAAATGTTTCATAGTTACATAGTTACATAGGGCCTCATTCTATTAGCGGCCGCAGCCGTTGCGGGGCCGCAAGGACCGGCCGCAAGCTATTCTGCTATTCTATTCCCTTACGGCCGGGGATTCCGGCAGGCTTGCGGCCGGTGCCTTGCTATCTCTTGCGGCCGCTCGCGCCAGAGGAAAGCCTTTGATCTAAAACGGCCGCAAGAGTTTTGCAATTCAATTCCTCCGGGAAACCTCTCTGCAAGGCTAAAAACGAGCCGCAGCTTACTTGCAGGAAAGAGGTCTCGCTAGCACCAATTAAGCACATAAAATAGCTCAAATAAAGCCATCCTGCACTTTGAGAAGACTATAAAGGGATTTTAGGTGTTAGAAAAAATAGCACATAATTATCCTATACTCAAATCCGTAAAATATTTTATTTTTAATATCCGTAAAATATCCATGTAAAAAGTCCAGAGTGCTTGGAGCACCTCAGACACACCCACGCCGCAGCCGGAAAATAAACAGTTAATTTGAACTCGGGTTTGTGCAGATGTGCAAGCTTGAGAGTGGGTTACTTTTAATCCTCATGTCCCCCAATATGATCCCTAGCATTTACAGAGCTGTACAGTGCAGGCTTGAATTTATTTTTGAGTTTTTATATTTCTGAGATTAGGGCCGGTTCCAAGATATGCGGCCGGCCGTAAAAGGAGATCCTTGCGGGGCCGTATAATAGAATCGCGAGTTAACTGAACCCCCGCAAGGAATCGCAGCCTTACGGCCGATTTACGGCCGATAATAGAATGAGGCCCATAGTAATTAAGGTTGAAAAAAGACTTTCAGTCCATCAAGTTCAACCTTTTAAGATCTCCTTTGATCTGCAATATGCAGATTAAATACTAATTAATTAGTTGTTAATTGAGTATTAATCAATTATTTAATGATTTATTTATTATTTTATTTTAAATTATTAATTAATCCAGTGGAAGGCAAACAGAAAAGAAAAAAAAAGTGAGACCCAGCCAATCGTCCCAAAGGAAGAAAAAAAAATTCCCCCCTGACCCCAGACACCGGCGACTGGATTTCTCCCTGGATCAAAACTGTCCCTACAATTATCCATGATAACCCTGAATTCCCTTTTTAACTAGAAATAAATCCTGTCCCCTTTTAAAGTTATCTATCGAATCCGCTGTCACCACCTCCTCTGGTAGAGAATTCCACAGATTAACCACCCTTACTATGAAGAACCCTTTTCTTTCTTTAAGGTAGAATCTTTTTACTTCTAACCTCAAGGGATGTCCTCTTGTCAGTTGAAAACCTCTTGGCACAAAAAGCTCCCTTGACAAATCTTTATACTGACCCTGGATGTATTTATATAAGGTAATCATATCTCCTCTTAGACTCCTTTTTTTTGAGAAAATAAGTTTAATTTCTTCATAACTTAGCCCCTCCATTCCCCTTATTAGTTTTATTGCCCTCCTCTGTAGCTCTAAAATGTCCTTTTTACGAAGTGGTGCCCAAAATTGTACTCCATATTCCAAATGAGGGCGTACTAGGGGTTTGTATAGTGGCAGAATTATATTTGCTTCCCTTGCTTCTATGCCCTTCTTAATACATGCTAATATTTTATTTGCCTTTGCAGCTGCTGCTTGGCTTTGAGCAATGTTACCTATTTGGTTGTCCACAAGCACTCCCAAATCCCTTTCAATATCTGATACACCTAGATTTGCTCCATTAAGATTATAAATTGCATGGCTATTTTTTTCATCCCAGATGCATAACTTTACATTTATTCGTATTAAATCTTATTTGCCATTTAGATGCCCATTCCTCAATTTTATGTAAATCACTTTGAAGGGAAAGCACATCATTATCTGATTTAATTACCTTGCACAACTTTGTGTCATCAGCGAAAATGGAGACACCACACTCCAATCCCACCTCTAAGTCATTAATAAATATGTTAAAATGGAGAGGACCTAATACTGAACCCTGAGGAACCCCACTTGCCACATTAGTCCAATCGAAATATGTTCCATTTACAATAACCCTTTGCTTCCTGTCTTTTAGCCAGCTCTCAAACCATGAGCAGATATTTACTGCAATTCCTGTATCTCTTAGTTTGCACAATAGTTTCCCATTTGGCACTGTATCAAAAGCCATTGCAAAATCCAAAAAGACTACATCCACTGAGTTGCCTTGATCCAGGTTCCTACTAACCTCCTCATAGAAACGAATTAGATTTGTTTCACATGACCTACCCCTCATTAATCCATGTAGACTCCTACTTATAATCCTGTTCAAATAGACATATTCTTGTATATTATCCCTTATTAACCCTTCTAAAAGCTTCCCCACTACAGAAGTGAGGCTCACTGGTCTATAATTCCCCGGATTTGCTCTTGCTCCCTTTTTAAATATAGGTATCACATCTGCTTTTCTCCAGTCATCTGGTAGAGACCCTGTGTTGAGTGAATCTTGACAAATTAAATATAATGGTTTGCCTATTACAGAACCCAGTTCTCTCAGTACCCTTGGATGTATTCCATCAGGACCCGGGGCTTTATTAACATTTATTTTTTCCAACCTCTTTTGGATTACTTCCTGTGTTAACCAATTATTTGGCACAGGTAGTGTAGCCCCATAAGTGTAGCCCCATAATAATAATCCTTCAAAAAAATATTCATATTTTTCACAAAAGTACAAAATGGAAATGAGTCTTTGATCTCCAATAGTGTTTTGCATGTGTGTGAATCAGTTTTAAATGCCCTGGAACAACATCCTAAATAAATAAAAAAGCTTGTTTGCAGAGATATGTGGAGAACAATGAAACTTATTATTATGTAAATATGTATTTTATTAGCATGTAGTTCCAGTGCAATTTATAGATTTCAAGGAGGAACAGTGTATATAGTAATAACAGTTTTTATAGTCTCTTAGATAATCAGACCTCCATGTTATTTCTCTTTAATGGGGTTTCTTTGTTCTGATTTAGGTATATTTTGATTATAACTCGACTAGTTCAGACAAGGTGCATGTTTAGTGTGCAAACATAATTTGTTGCTATGTTAGTTTAGTGTCTTATGTAACAGAGATCCCAAGTATATGTTTCAGTCCAAGGCCAGACACACCTCTCTCTATACCTGCAATTGCTTGTGCAGCACCTGAGATGTCAGTAATAATAAGAATTGTTTGACACTAAGTACATTCAGTGTGACTTGCCATAAAGGGACACAGAGCTCACACATTAGTCTAGCATGCACTTAAAATAGCAGACATGTAATATTACTAAATGCTTTTCTGTACTGCAAAAAATATCTTACTGTAGTGCTAAGACCAGCTAATATGTTTTGAAATAATAAATGATTTCTCCACAGATCTCCATACATTAATTATAGTCTATCAGAAAGATAATTTAACATTATTGCAAATGCAGTCTGCAGGGAGTGTGAAGGTTATATTGATTTTTAATGTAAAAAACAATTGATCTTCTAATTATATGCTAGACAAATATGTGTTTTCTTTTGGCAATAAATAGACTTTCAGCTCTGGCTTTGAGGCAGTTAATGGGCAGCACTGTTTGGACACTGTATAACTTGTTATAGTGGCCTTTAATAGGCTATGATTTATTAGATCATTACCTTGGCCAAAAAAAAATAAAAGATTACATATTAAACAATGATATATATATATATATATATATATATATATATATATATATAAATATATATATATATATATATTATTTTGAATAATAATTGTTATATGGTTGTCTAGAATAAACAAATGTTTGATCTGGGCCCTTCTTTCTATTTATGAGAGTAGCTGGAGGACCCCCTTGACCTGACTACTGTTCAAGCTGTTTTTGAATTATTCCCCCACACGACTGCCTCTTCTCTGTGTGCCCTACTCTCCGTTTCGAAACAACTACTATAATCCCCATTTCCTCCTTCTGTCTAGTTATATAGATCGATAGCTCACTTGCCCACTTTCTGGATCCTTTCCGAAGCCCCAGTTGAACTTTCCAAGCTTCCAAATTTGGTGAGAGCTAATGGTTAGATGACATTGTTCTGGATACAGTTATCAACCAAGAATCAAAAAGGGAACGTCTATTGCAGTCTATAAAACTTTTGCTAAACACAACCAGGGCAATGTGATTTCTGAGCTGTTAGCTTCTTCTAGATGTGTTACTACACCCTCTACATCCCAAAGCAATCACATATATCGTTGTCATCAGTGCGGGTTGTCCAAAGTTGTTGCTTCGTGAGGGCCTCAGTTGCCAGCAACCGCAGACTTTAAGGCCGCAAATGCGGACCCTCGCGAAGCGAGGAGCCGCATTTGCGGAGGTGGAGGCTCCCACCGCGACCGCAACATTTACAGACTTAGCATCCGCAAATACGAGCAAACAAAAATATTACGACCTCGCAAAAACGACATTAGCGGCCGAAACCTGTGCACACCAAAACACTAAAAACACAAAAAATACACACAACAAACACATCAAAAGCTTACCCACAGCACCTCTAAAAGTGAAGTTACAAGTCAATTTAGGTAGAAATTAAAGAGTTTAGACACCCTGCAAATCCCCTAAGCGACAGAAAAAATGGCCGCCGAACAAAACGAAAACGAGGCTACAGGACCCTAAACACGTCAAACACCACAAAACACATACAGATTTTTAAAAAAGGCTGTACGAGGTACAAGAACAAGGACGCAAAATCAGCCACAGCCGCGTAATACACACATTAGCCGTCATTTTACATACACAGGTACCTTAATGGATTTTCCTCGCGCACGCACACTATTTACACTACACACTGCACACATTGCTGACACTTACACAGCAGCTCCACAACACTGAAAACACACATTACATGCTGCAGCAACATCAACACAATGCTTTCTGCATGTATTACTTCCAAATAGGTAAAGTATATTCACTTTGTAATGTATTATTTATTTAATTACCATACACCAAACAGCATTAGCTCACTTACAATTTCATTGCTGTCATTTTTTGACGGGCAATATTCTAGTTAATAATAATATATATATCACAGTTGACTTCTGTAAATACCGGTTCCTCAATGGATAAATAAGACAAAATGATTTCCTAAAAAATTAAAGCTTCAGTAACAATTTGTTTATGAGCATTAGGTTTTTTCATGCAATTATGGGAATTTACATTATTAATCAATTTTCGTATGTTGCACCGATTACTTCCTTCTGCTTCTATACGGTAACAAATAGTTTTAACATGAAAGCACTCTGTCACCCCAAAGTTGTTTTTTAAGTTATTCTTAAAGAACATTAAAAACGGATGTATGCATTGTATACCCAATTGTGCAGCTTTATTATGCAAATCAGTGGTTCCTGAATACGAAATAGCCTCTTTGATTAGTATTATACTGCATAAGAGTTCCTGTGTTGGCATAAACAATGGGCCCTGATGTTGTCATGCAGTTAAATCACCCATGTTAAGCACTGTTAAGTACAAACCTTAAAGGACCTCTGTAATACCCATACCCCTTCAGAGTCTCTACCTTGTCAAGGTGAAAAGGCTTGTGTACCTCAATGAAGCTGTGAGCTATACCATGTAGGGTCAGATAAGATGGGAGGTCATAGAGATATTAGACAAATCATGTTCCACTGGAGAAGAAACCGCCAACCCACTCCAGTATCTTTGCCAAGATAACCTAATGGATAAGAACAACCAGACACAAAGTGTGCCTAACATGCTGTAGTCCACAGGGTCACGAAGACTCAGACATGACTGAACGACTTAACAGTACCTATACAGTAGGGTTTCATTTGTTTATTTCTTGTTATTTATTAGAAATAAAATCAGAATTGTATAAAAATCCAATGTAATATTTAAAACATACTTAGCTTAGAAAAGAGCTGCCAGCAGATGTGCTTCTCTCCACCCCTATTAGGTGTCCAGGAAGCAAAACAGGATTCCAAGGGGCGGGGGCTTAGTTTATTTCTGACTAGTGTAGCTAGTAGGTTGCCTGTAATAGCTAATGCAGGGAAGTAGACAGTTAACCAATATGATCTGATAACAGACAAAGGCTCCATTCAGGACAATCTACCTGGGGAGATCCTCTCCCACCCCCTGGAAAGATTATTTGAAAAAAGCAAACAGACTGTGATACATTATCAAATACCCAATGATGTAGAAAATAAAAAATCTTTACATGTCCCTTTAACCATGTAAGATAACAGAGGGTTCAGGGATTCTACCTGTGTCAATTGGACTGTTAACCTTCCATAGCTAGAACTATATCATGTGATATTGGATAATATGGGTCATGTAGAATTTTAGTATGGAGACAAATGAAGCTCTTGGTATTGAATAGGTCCTCAAATTTGATTAAATTGGTCAAAATAGTTGTAGTCTTGTACATGATGTCCATTTTAGAGTCTCAGTAACATAATAGCAGAGGAAGACCCTGCTAATTTTGTCTTATTTTGTCTTTTTTAGTTAATATCAAATTAAATGGTACTGCACAGATAAATGTGTGGTCTGCAGTCTTTGGCCAGGAAATAGATACTTTTCAATAAACTAAATATTAAATATAAATCACAGCATTAGGTTCATATAAAAATAATTTACAACCAAGCACATATCTTTTATTGCACTGTTTTTTATTGGCCACTTGAGTCAATAAAACACGGAATCCAAACTGTGGGCCCTATTAAATTCTCCCTCGTAGTTCTCTCGGTGCTCGCAAAAGGCAGTTTTCCTGCTGTTTGCGAGAACCGAATCTCTCGCAGCCTGCTTTACGATATGACTGCGAGAAAATGGCCGAGAATAGGCTCCGAGAGAGCTACGTAGCCTTAAATCTATGCACGAGTCTCGCATATCGTAAGAATCCCTACGTGGACAAAAAGTCCACGCAAGGGATCCGAAAGCCTCTACGTGCTGCCTCGGAACAGCCCGAGACAGCAGTGTGAGGCTCCCCCCTGCACCCTATACACATCCCCATGCTGCAGGGGTCTCTATCGGGACCCCTGCAGCACCCCCACATTAACCCCTTGCAGCGGGGGTCCCCGATCTGCATAGATCAGGCCCCCGCTGCATTTAAAACTTTTAAATTCCCCGCCGCGGCTCCTTAAAGGGACCGCGGCACACTATTACCCAATCCCGGCCGCGGCACTTAAAATTAACCCCCCTCTATGCTGGGGGTCCCCATCGGGACCCCCGAAGTGTCCCCACATAAACCCCCTGCAGCGGGGGGCCCCGATCGGCACCGATCGTGACCCTGCTGCAATTCAATTTTAAATTTCCCGCCTCGCGGGTCCTCAAAGGACCGTAAAGGTCCTGAAAGGACTCGCACTAAAAATATTAACCCCAGGCAACTATAATTACCCCATTAACTCATGGTGGTCAATCCAGACCACCATAAGGCTCTAATTAACCCATTAACTCATGGTGGTCAATCCAGACCACCATAAGGCTCTATTTAACCCATTAACTCATGGTGGTCAATCCAGACCACCATAAGGCTCTAATTAACCCATTAACTCATGGTGGTCTATACAGACCACCATAAGGCTCTATTTAACCCATTAACTCATGGTGGTCTATACAGACCACCATAAGGCCTAAATTAACCCATTAACTCATGGTGGTCAATACAGACCACCATAAGGCTCTATTTAACCCATTAACTCATGGTGGTCAATCCAGACCACCATAAGGCTCTAATTAACCCATTAACTCATGGTGGTCTATACAGACCACCATAAGGCCTAAATTAACCCCATCAGTCCCATAAGGGTATATTATTACCATTATGGGCCTGTTACAACCCAACATTAACCACATAAGTGCCATGATGGTCCTCAAGGACCATTATGACACTAACTACAAACACTACACTATAACCCCCAATAAACCATTTAATCTAAACTAACCCCCCTCTACACTAATCTATTAACACTTACACTACCTACCTACACTACCTACCCCCTAATAAACCTTCCCACCACTCTAATTACAAAAAATAAAAAACCTACAGCACAGAAAACAAAAAACCTACAGTACAAAAATTAAAAAAACCTACAGTACAGAAAACAAAAAACAATTACAACCCCACCCCCCACTACAGAAAACAAAAAAATACATTACAACCCCACCCCCCACTACAGAAAATAAAAAAATTACACACCTGAAAAGGAAAGACAGATAAACACAATACAATACATACATATAATACATTACATACATTACATACAATACATGACATTACATATAATATATTAAATATAATATATTACATTACATACATTACATACAATACATGACATTACATATAATATATTAAATATAATATATTACATATAATATATTACATATAATACATTACATACATTACATACAATACATGACATTACATACATTACATATAATGTATTAAATATAATATATTACATATAATATATTACATATAATACATTACATACATTACATACAATACATGACATTACATACATTACATATAATATATTAAATATAATATATTACATATAATATATTACATATAATATATTACATATAGTCCTAATCAAATACCCCCTATCTATCTAACATACAATCTATTTAATTTAAAATAAATCCTAACTATATCAAATACATCCCCCTATCTATCTAATATACAAAAAATCCTAACTACATACACAGACCATTATTCTAAAGTAAAATAAAATAATTACAGTCCTAACTACATACACAGACCCTAATTCTAAGCTAAAATCAATAAATTAAGACCACTTACCTTTAAGATGTTGCTTCAGATCACTAACCTATGGGTCAAACAAAAAATAAAAATTAGTACAAAACATTAACATCAAATAAATAAACATTCTATACATTCTAAATATTCAACTCACCTTTACAGCATGTCCAGTCACTGTTTAGCTCTTCCGGCGCGGCCCTGTTAAAAAAAAAACACAATACATGAATACATGAATACAATATATAAACAATAAATAAAATACACAAATAAACATCTAAATATACATTGAACTTACCTCCCCGCGATGTCCCCGGCCTTCTCTCCTTCAGCCCCGGCTGGGCCGCGGAACCATTCGCGCTCTAAAAAAAAAAAAGAAAAAAAACTAACGGAGGTCTGCACTGGCAGACCTCCCCGACGCTACTGAACCTCCCGGAGTCGTTTCCGGGAGGAAATTGGCATTGGCGGCTTGTGATTGGCTGAAAAAGCTGTCTATCAATTTCAGCCAATCAAAAGTCGTCAATGTGTGAGCCAATCAGGATGGGATACACCCCAATATCCCACCCTGATTGGCTTAAACACTTGTCTATCTTTCTGGGAACCAATCACAACGCTCAGATGCCTTCAGCCAATCACTATGGGATACACCCCCACGGAGTGATTGGTAGAAGACATCTGCGCATCCTGATTGGCTCCTACATTGACGACTTTTGATTGGCTGACAGCTTTTTCAGCCAATCACAAGCCGCCAATGCCAATTTCCTCCCGGAAACGACTCCGGGAGGTTCAGTAGCGTCGGGGAGGTCTGCCAGTGCAGACCTCCGTTAGTTTTTTTTTTTTTTTTTTTTTAGAGCGCGGATGGTTCCGCGGCCCAGCCGGGGCTGAAGGAGAGAAGGCCGGGGACATCGCGGGGAGGTAAGTGAAATGTATATTTAGATGTTTATTTGTGTATTTTATTTATTGTTTATATATTGTATTCATGTATTCATGTATTGTGTTTTTTTTTTTAACAGGGCCGCGCCGGAAGAGCTAAACAGTGACTGGACATGCTGTAAAGGTGAGTTGAATATTTAGAATGTATAGAATGTTTATTTATTTGATGTTAATGTTTTGTACTAATTTTTATTTTTTGTTTGACCCATAGGTTAGTGATCTGAAGCAACATCTTAAAGGTAAGTGGTCTTAATTTATTGATTTTAGCTTAGAATTAGGGTCTGTGTATGTAGTTAGGAGTTTTTGTATATTAGATAGATAGGGGGATGTATTTGATATAGTTAGGATTTATTTTAAATTAAATAGATTGTATGTTAGATAGATAGGGGGTATTTGATTAGGACTATATGTAATATATTATATGTAATATATTATATGTAATATATTATATGTAATACATTATATGTAATGTATGTAATGTCATGTATTGTATGTAATGTATGTAATGTATTATATGTAATATATTATATGTAATATATTATATTTAATATATTATATTTAATGTATGTAATGTCATGTATTGTATGTAATGTATGTAATGTATTATATGTAATGTATTATATGTAATATATTATATGTAATATATTATATGTAATATATTATATTTAATACATTATATGTAATGTATGTAATGTCATGTATTGTATGTAATGTATGTAATGTATTATATGTAATATATTATATGTAATATATTATATTTAATATATTATATTTAATGTATGTAATGTCATGTATTGTATGTAATGTATGTAATGTATTGTGTTTATCTGTCTTTCCTTTTCAGGTGTGTAATTTTTTTTATTTTCTGTAGTGGGGGGTGGGGTTGTAATTTTTATTTTTTCTGTACTGTAGGTTTTTTTGTTTTTTGTACTGTAGGTTTTTTGTTTTCTGTGCTGTAGGTTTATTGTTTTTTGTAATTAGAGTGTTGGGGAGGTTTATTAGGGGGTAGGTAGTGTAGGTAGGTAGTGTAAGTGTTAATAGATTAGTGTAGAGGGGGGTTAGTTTAGATTAAATGGTTTATTGGGGGTTATAGTGTAGTGTTTGTAGTTAGTGTCATGATGGTCCTTGAGGACCATCATGGCACTTATGTGGTTAATGTTGGGTTGTAACAGGCCCATAATGGTAATAATATACCCTTATGGGACTGATGGGGTTAAATAGAGCCTTATGGTGGTCTGTATTGACCACCATGAGTTAATGGGTTAATTAGAGCCTTATGGTGGTCTGTATTGACCACCATGAGTTAATGGGTTAATTAGAGCCTTATGGTGGTCTGTATTGACCACCATGAGTTAATGGGTTAATTAGAGCCTTATGGTGGTCTGGATTGACCACCATGAGTTAATGGGTTAATTAGAGCCTTATGGTGGTCTGGATTGACCACCATGAGTTAATGGGGTAATTATAGTTGCCTGGGGTTAATATTTTTAGTGCGAGTCCTTTCAGGACCTTTACGGTCCTTTGAGGACCCGCGAGGCGGGAAATTTAAAATTGAATTGCAGCAGGGTCACGATCGGTGCCGATCGGGGCCCCCCGCTGCAGGGGGTTTATGTGGGGACACTTCGGGGGTCCCGATGGGGACCCCCAGCATAGAGGGGGGTTAATTTTAAGTGCCGCGGCCGGGATTGGGTAATAGTGTGCCGCGGTCCCTTTAAGGAGCCGCGGCGGGGAATTTAAAAGTTTTAAATGCAGCGGGGGGCCTGATCTATGCAGATCGGGGCCCCCCCCTGCACTGGGTTTATGTGGGGACACTTCGGGGGTCCCGATGGGGACCCCCAGCATAGAGGGGGGTTAATTTTAAGTGCCGCGGCCGGGATTGGGTAATAGTGTGCCGCGGTCCCTTTAAGGAGCCGCGGCGGGGAATTTAAAAGTTTTAAATGCAGCGGGGGGCCTGATCTATGCAGATCGGGGCCCCCCCCTGCAATGGGTTTATGTGGGGACACTTCGGGGGTCCCGATGGGGACCCCCAGCATAGAGGGGGGTTAATTTTAAGTGCCGCGGCCGGGATTGGGTAATAGTGTGCCGCGGTCCCTTTAAGGAGCCGCGGCGGGGAATTTAAAAGTTTTAAATGCAGCGGGGGGCCTGATCTATGCAGATCGGGGCCCCCCCCTGCAATGGGTTTATGTGGGGACACTTCGGGGGTCCCGACAGGGACCCCCGCATTGAGGGGGGGTTCATTTTAGGTGCCTAGGGGGGGGTTTGGAGTACCCCCCACGGCAGGGCTTATGTGGGGGACTGCCGCGGAGGTCCCTTTTAGGACCCCCGCAGCACTTGATGAGGAGTGGGAGCCTGCGATATCATCTCGCAGGCTGTCACTCCTCATGTACATTTACGCAGTGTAGATACGTACGGCCCTGCTGCGTAGCTCATACGTTGCTCGCAGCAGGGCTAATTTAATAGCATTGTAAGTTAGAGAAACTTTGCAGTACGTAGGGCTTAAGTAGAAGCCTCTTATTTACGAGGCTGGAATTTAATGAGGCCCTGTGTTTCTACGTTTTTACACAAGTTTTATTGCTGTTTTAAACTGATCTGTCTGCAAGGCTCCAAACCAGATGCCCATATACAACCTGCCAATTAGCTGCCCATTAAGTTTTATTGCCTGTATTAATCAAACTTTCTGTTAAGATTTTAAGGTATTTTTCAAGGGAAAGATTTAAAATGCTGCCTATGTTAAATCACATAATATTATAATGTATACTGCACATCAAACATGTTTTATAAATTGTTTAAAGCCATATTTACGTTTCCTGGATTACGAATGCACCTGATAGAGGAGAATCAGTAGTGTATAAAAAATGCACCAAAATAAACATTATTAAACTTACCCTAAAGTTTGCTAAATCTCTTGAATATGCATGCAGTTGGTTTTGAGAGTTAACACCCCTGAAAATCCCTGCTTAAATTAGCATAAAATGCATAATTCATTTTGGCCAATCACAGTCAGCTACAACATTGCTTCAATTTGCAGCAAAGCATCATGCAATGTGTAGCCTCGTTTGTCCCCTGCACAAGGAAGCAAGGAGGAGCTCCGACCTTGCTCTGTGGATTTTTGTTTTGTGCTGCTGCTGGCGAGAATGTTAGTATAGAGTTAAAAACCGTACCCATATGCAAAGTTTCTATTGGTGGGTACACTGCACCTATGTAAGCAGCTCTAGCGGTGTTAAAACCACGTTTTTATAAATAAAATAAATCTGTATGTGTATAGAATGAGCGAATGTAATGTGAGTTTCTGTAATATATAGCATGTGTTATGTTAGAAAAAATTAGAAACTGGGAAATTTAGATATACCCTTAAAATGTTTTTTTTTTTTTATAATTAAACACAGTTTGTTTGTGGTTAAGAAGATTTATTGCACTATTTTCCCATAATAAGAAATACTGGAAATCGTTTGTTAACTGGAATCATGTGTTATGGTCAAGAGGCAAATTAAAGGCTTATTTCAGGAAAAAACAACTGAAGGAAATTATTGAAACTAAAAAAGATTTGGTCTTTGCATTACTGCTAGAGACCTTCACCATTACTTTATTACTACAAACTGACACCATCCAAAGCCCATTATCAAATAACACATGCTTGGGTGAATTATATTCTCAGTGTGAAACAAACACACCATGGGTGTATTTAGGTTTTATGAAGCCCTAGGCCTATTCACCCTTCTGGACCTTGTCATGGTGAAGGGGCTTGTGTACCTCAATGGAGTTTTGAGCTATACCATGTAGGGTCACCCAAGATGGGAAGGTCACAGCAGAGAGCTCAGATACATTGTGGTCCACTGGAGAAGGAAGTGGCAGAACACTCCAGTATCATTACCAAGAAAACCATATGTATAAGCACCACCAGAAACACAGACAGATGTGCCTGGCATGCTTCGTCCATATGGTCAACGAGAGTTGGACATGACTCAAGGACTGAACAACAACAACAAGGCCTATTCAGATTTGTAATCCCCCTAACACTTCCCATTACTACTCCTCCTAACCCCTTGCTACATTCCAAGTCATAGGTTTACTTGGACCTTTTGGACCTAGTCCTAAACACACCACTGAGACACATATTGGCAGCAAACTGAATTGTATAGTTGTACAGCATACTTTTTCATAAACTTTGTCAGTCCCTCCTATCTTCCTAAATGTCCCTCTTTTCAGAGATTATCTGACATATAAGGAAAATATTTTACCCCCACCAACCCTAAACCACATCCCACTATTCGCTTATTCCTCTGGTTGATGGCCCTCTGTGCTCAGTCCATATCTATAGGTGCCTTGTCTCATCATTGGTATGTGTTGATGCTCAGTCATATACACTGTATTTGCTAATTTCATTCTAGTATTTGCAGCTCATAGTGTGTGTGTTTTCTCTAGTGTCTAGTATTTTTTTGTGTGCAAATTACGTGTCTATTACCTGTCAAAGTGGGTTGATGTAGCAAGTCAAGCCACCTTTACTTTAATGTATATCCACAGTGCATTGACCGGTAATTATTGGGTATAGCCATACCATATATATTTATAGATTTTCTTATTACATCAGACCTGTGCTTATTTTTCCCCTCCTGTCTTGAAGTAGATACAAGTTGTTGTTGTTCAGTCCTTCAGTCATTTCCGACTCTCAGTGACCAAATGGACCACAGCACATCTGACTGTGCTTATCCATATGGTTTCCATGGCAACAATACTGGAGTGGGTTGCGAGTTCCTTCTCCAGTGAACCACAATTTGTCTGATCTCTCTGCTATGACCTGCCCATCTTGTATAGCTCACAGTTTCATTGAGGTGCACAAGCTCCTTCGCCACAACAAGATAGTGATCCAGAAGGGGTAGATATAAGTACTGTTTGTGAATTTAGAGGAGTAATGCAATTAGACCCAAACAAGTATTGGTATTCACCTCATCTCCTTACCAATAATTTACCAATAACTTATAAAAATTATTTTTGTAACCTGGCAAATATCAGTTAATTTTATATTTGCAAGTTAAATGCTGCTATCCATCTAGCCCTAAAATATGTCCCTGGACTTATGAAAAATTCTAGTCACTTTAACATACATGCACTAATTGTGATATTTATTAAAGCATTTCATACATTCTTTTTTAATTTGTGAGAAGATTATTTAATAAAGCAGATCAGATGTGATGAGTCTCAGTGTTTGCTAAATCACATTTTGCAATAGTTTTGTTCTCCTCTAGGTTTGCACAGTAGGGTGGTTACATTTTTGTTCATTAGTTGTTTTCTTTCTGTTTCCAGTTTTCAGTTTTTTCCTACTCATTACTTTATTAAAATTGCCACATGAACAATAATGTTTTATTGATAGCAGCACATGTAATGTTTTTTTTTGTGCCAAATATTATTTCATGATTTAGCCTACAGGCACATACCAGAGGCCCTTGTTTAAGGGACATGGAATAAACTGTTTTGTTCTTAAGAATTAAAAAAAAGTATGTTTTAACCATACCAAAAGTTGTCTTTTTGCCTGAAAAAGTAAAACTTTTTGAAACTTCATTGAAACTAACAGGAAATGGAGAGAGCACACTTTAATTTGGCAGAGGGCAAGTCCCTAAGAGCATTTAAACTACTGATTATTTTTTATCCTCTGAGACCTTTGTTTCAGGGGAGAAAAAAATAATCCCAGCTCTCACACACATCTTCAACCTTTCCCTTAACACTGGCACATTTCCATCATCTCTAAAACATGCCATAATTACACCCACTCTCAAGAAACCCTCATCCGATTCTGACGTTGCATCTAACTATCGCCCTATCTCTCTACTCCCCCTGGCTTCCAAATTGCTGGAGCGGCTCGTCTATAACCGCCTTACCAGTTTCATCTCCTCTAACTCTCTCCTGGACACTTTCCAATCCGGCTTTCGGCCCAAAGACTCCACTGAGACAGCCCTCATAAAAGTCACCAATGACCTGCTTACCGCCAAGTCTAAAGGCCACTTTTTCTATTTTGCTTCTCCTGGATCTCTCTGCCGCCTTCGACACAGTTGACCATTCAATTCTACTCCACACTCTCTCCTCCCTCGGCATTCGAGACACTGCTCTCTTGTGGTTCTCATCATACCTCCAAGAACGATCATTTAGCGTCTCCTTCTCCGGCACATCTTCTTCTCCTCACACCCTGTCTATTGGCGTACCCCAAGGATCAGTCCTAGGCCCCCTCCTCTTCTCCATCTAAACATCCTCACTCGGCACCCTAATAAACACCCAAATCTATCTCTCAGCACCAAATCTATCCCCCTCTCTTCTAGCACACGTCTCCGACTGCCTCTCTAGTAAATCCTCTTGGATGTACGCCCACAGTCTGAAACTCAACATGTCTAAGACTGAACTCCTAATCTTCCCACCCTCAACTACAGCTTCAATTCCTCACATCTCTCTCTCTGTCAACAATGCCATCATCACTCCCACCTCCCAAGCCCGTTGTCTCGGGTTCTACTGGACCCTGCCCTCTCTTTCATCCCACACATACAGTCTCTAACCAAATCCTGTCTTTTCCATCTAAAAAACATATCCAAAATACGCCATTACCTTACACAAGACACTACTAAGATTCTAATACACTCTCTCATCATTTCTCGTCTTGACTATTGCAACTCGCTCCTTGTTGGCCTGCCCATCACTCGCCTCTCCCCACTTCAATCCATAATAAATGCCTCCGCCAGACTCATCTTCAGTACACATCGTTCAGTGTCGGCAGCTCCTCTTTGTCAATCACTTCACTGGCTTCCCTTAGCCTCCAGAATAAAGTTTAAAATCTTGACCCTAACTTATAAAGCCCTCAACAACAGCACACCCCCATACATCTCTGCTCTCATCTCCAAATACTCCCCCACACGCCCTCTTCGTTCTGCTAACGACCTTCTTCTTTCTACCACTCTTGTAACCTCCTCTCACTCCCGCCTCCAGGACTTTTCTTGCGCTGCCCCTATTCTCTGGAACTCCCTGCCTCGCTTCACCAGACTATCCTCCTGCCTTAAATCCTTCAAAACATCAATAAAAACGCACCTCTTTAAAGAAGCCTATAACCTTCCTCCCTAACATGCTCAGCACTACTCTCTCCCTACTGTACCACATAAAACTTTAACCTTTAGATTGTAAGTCTGCGAGTTTCAATCCTGCGCTGTGCTTTAGGGAAAGTGCTATGGACACTGGATTCCAAGCTCAAAGACAGGGCCACCCACTCTTTGCAATGTGTGAATCTTTAACTTGTCATTGCCTGTAACTTAACTTATGTATAGCGCTATGGAATATGTTGGCGCGTTACAAATAAATGATAATAATAATAATAATAATAACACAGACTGAAACATCATATACCCATGTATCATATAGATATTTCCATGTCCCTTTAAACTGCTAGTGACAGGATCTGACCAGCTCCAGCTTTACTCTCCTGAGGCAATTATAAGGGAATCATTGCATTTTTTATAACTATAGTGCCATCAGCCATAAGTGTATATATATATATATATATATATATATATATATATATATATATATAAATATATATATATATAGTAAATAAATGGTACATCCGTGTTCACATCTGAATGTCTAAAGCAAGTTAAAAAACCTGCTTCCAGCTCAGAGTTCCGAGAAACAGTTATTACACTGCATTCTGGGAAGTTGAGCTGGGACACACAAATGTGCCCACAAATGCCTCTCTCTTCATTCCGTAGCCATTATCAAACGTGGCTTCCTTTAAGCTTATGCCTGCTGTATTACACAGCTTTAATGCAAAGCCAAGGTTGGAATAAACACAGGCTGAGTATCCAATCCATGCACAGCTATATATATATATATATATATATATATATATATATATATATATATATATACACACACATAATATAATAATTTCCTGTATATTTAGGTATACAATGAATATTACAAACGTAATATTTATTTTAATTAAGTTATTGTTTAATGTAATAAACACGCTTTAGGTGTGTCCTCCCTTTATCAAGTGCTAAGCAACACTGGCAACTACATAGAATCCTTGGTTTAAAATGTAAAGGACAAAATACAGCCCAGAGAAATACCACACATCACATGAAAATACTTTACATAGGATAAGGAAAGAACACACATTATATAATTAAATAAAAATGGGTGTGTTACAATATTTAAAGAAATGTATGTACTCCTGAAAGGGCCAGTCAATTCAGCACAACCTGGAGCACACCACTGAAAATTACTTTTTGAATTTTTGAAATAGGTGCCTTTTTCACAGAAACAAATCATAAATGAAGTGTCTGTTTACATGAGACTCTGGCAAGTCCCTAAGGCAGACAGACTGACAGTAACAGCTCTGTGTAGAGAGCAGAGCATAGAGAGGATTAACCCTTCCCAAATTCATCTGTGCAGGGAAATGACTGCTGGAAACTCGTAAATATGTTACTTCTGATAGCTGATTACATTTCCGAATGCAGAGAAAAAACATAAATCTTGTGTTCACGGAGCTTGCACCATCCCGGTGTAGGCAGATGCTATTAATCATGGAGCATTCAGCAGTGTGTTTGTAAACAGACTTAAGACTGCAAATTTTTAGCTGTTAGTGTAATTAAAAAAAAGCAATAGATCATTTTAACATAAAATCTTCTGCTCTTTCACACCATGAAGAGCACTCATAGTGAGGTAAATTACCCTTTAACATGTATATCCAGCACTTGGAGCTGTTATAAAAGTGCAAAGAAATGTTCATTGATGGGATTAGGTCTTATAAAGCATCGTGTAATGTAGGAAATTAAAGGCTATGCCTTTTTTGCTCATCACCAGTTCTTTAAAATACTGTTCTATACATTATTAAACAGAGAACTAAAAACCAAATGGAAAAAAAAAACATTTTGAATTTTAAAACTGTAGCACTGTTTTATAAGGGTTCTTATATACTGTAACCAAGTTATTTGTGAAGCTATCATAACTAATAGCAATGCAGAGCTTCCATCAGTCTGCCAGATCTGCAATACCAAATACCAACAAGCACCCAACACAAATTCTTCCTGCTGCAACCAAAAAAATATTTGAATTACTCTGTCATTTTTAGACATCCTAATCTCAAAAAGGAAAAATAAAAGTTATATAAAATGATTGCAGTGAAGACAGTATTATTATTATTATTACTGTAACGCGCCAACATATTCCGTAGCGATATACATAAGTTAAGTTACTGGCAATGACAATTTCAAGATTCACACATTGCAATTAATGGAGGGCCCTGTCTTTGAGCTTGGAATCCGGTGTCCATAGAGCTTTCCCTAAAGGACCTTGCAGGACTGAAACTCGCAGACTTACAATCTAAAGGGTATAGACAATATATAAATATTTAGATACCTTGGAATTTATGGTCCCTTCATGACCATACTGACTCGATATAAATAAATAGTTTGAGTGCTGTAAACGCTAACATTGCTGCATTTAAACCGATGAAAAGTGCTTCAAAGTATTTTACACATTTATTACCTATGTTATTGAATGAATTACATTTATCAGTGTAAAATATTACATATTTCAATATAAAACAATGGGTAATTTTGTTACATGAAAGGCAGCGGAGGAGCTACTGCCGGTGCAGCATGTGCATTGCACTGTGGCCCCCAGCACGGTGGGGGCCCTCTGCTATCTGAACTCCGGACAAAAATATTTTAAAGAAAGGTGATCTGATCACCCTATGGTTGATCTGACCTACTACACATATTTTGTGCTTTTTTTACTCATGTGTAGGTAATAGTGATGTGCAAGGGGGCCCCCCAATCTATTTTGCACCAGGACCCTCCAATTCACTAGCTCTGTCACTGATGAAAGGGGCATAAGATTATGAAATTCAAATGTTATACCCCTTTCATGTCAGAACAAAATCCCCCATTGTTGAATCTATTCCACAAACTTCTAAGCAGAGAGCTACTAATCTAGTGGGCTCAGAAGCTCCGCGTTCATCTGCATTCTAGTGGCGCACATTCTTTCCTATAAAAGCTCTGGTTACCAAGAGGAACGTAACCTCGTCATGTCCAGTCACACAGAAAACTTGGCACTGGTTCCTGCTATGTATAACAGATTTACTTGAGTTCATCCTCTGCCTTGTTCCCAAGAATAGCTGAAGCAAACACTCCACGGAATAAAAACATTTATCAAAGTGCAGTAACAAAGAGTCTGTGTATAAATGGTCCAAATCCAATATATGTATGGAGGACCTGAGAAGTGTGTTCCTTCTGAATCATATTAGTACAGTAAAAAATACCCATTCAATTAATTTATCTACCAAGTAGCTTCACATTAAATGTAGATCTAAATTTCCTGGATTATGAATGCATCTGATAGAGGAGAATTAGCCGTGTATGAAAATAATTTTTTGCATGAAAAATATCAAGATAAACATTAACAAACTCTCTCTGATGTTTGCTATATCTTGAGTTTGCTAGAAGCTGATTTTATGAGTTAACACCCCTTGAAACCTCTGCTAAAATTAGAATAAAATTCATAATTTGTTTTGGCCAATCACAGGCAGCTAATACATTGTAGCAATCTTTAAGTGCTTCAAAATATTTGCTTCCTGTTGCCAGGCAAAAACAGAACTGCACATCCCGTGATAGTCTGTGCACCAAAGTATCATGGGATGTGCAGTCCTGTTTTTACCTGGCAACATGAAGCAAGGATGAGTCAGACACTGCTATGTGGATTTCTGCATTGTGCTGCTGCTGGATTGAGGTTTAGTAAAGGGTTAAAAAAGGGTTAAAAACTGTACCTAAATCCAGTGTTTCTATTGGTAGGTACACAGTGCTTATGTAAGCAGCTCTGGGGGTGTGGAAAAAAGTTTTATTTTTTAAATAAAATGCATATGTATGTGTATAGAGTGACTCAATGTAATGTGTGTGTGTCTGATATAAGCAGTGAATGTTAGATTAGAAAAAGTTAAAAACAGGGAAACTTAGATATACCTTTAACTATCACAGTTTAAACATTTTTTACAGTTAAAGGGTAATACATTTAACAAGTGAGCAGTGAATCAGAAAAAGTTTGCAGCTTATTGTATATTCACCCTGAAGCTTAATATTTCAACAAGTTCTCATCATTTTAATAATGAAGAAAAGATGTGATTTACATGAAAAACTTAATGGAATTGAACAGAATATGCACATAGTAGAGGTAAACCTGTAGATTAATTTGGCAGAAAAGCATGACTCAAATGTCTGTATTACTACACAATGACAGATCAGTTAAACATTTAAATGCATTTTTATCAGCTTTGAGACTATAATTTGAAAAAAAATAACATTATTAGATGCCTTCTTCCAGATGCAACAAGGAAATAAAATACTTTTATTGACCATTATAGGGTTTTTTCACAAGTATTGTTAAGTACTAGTGGGATTGAGGTCATAATTCTGGTTGGAATTTTAGAACCTCAAATGATATTTTCTCAGCAACAATCTAGTATACCAGTTAGGCTTCACATAGTTATTTTAATGGATAATACTATGCATAATAGTTTGGAACTCATACCCCAGGAGAGAGGTAGGCAAGTTCAGTCCTAGAGAGTCACACTCAGGCCAGGATTTGAGAATATCCCTGCTGCGTACAGACAAGACTATAATTTATTAGCTCATTCTAATTGCTTCACCTTTGCACAGAAAGGAAATCGCCAAACCCAGGCCTGTGTGTGGCTCTCCCGGGCTGAACTTGTCTACTACCACTGCATCAGGAGATATTGTGTGATTGACAGCCAATGTTACATGGCAGTGCCAGTTAAAAGAAAATAACTAGTAGGGATTTCATTGTAATATTAACGTGAAAACTGGGGCTTCTGCTGCAAAATAAATATCATGCTTTTCCATTTTTATAACCACAGCAAGTCATCTATTATTTTTATGTTGTAATGCTGTATAACAAATAAATTCTACTATTTGGGAAGTTGAGAGGACAGCTGAAAAAATGGAGCATCTATAAGCTGGGCATTGTATCCATACTATGGCAGTCTTTAGCCTTTTGCGCTTTTGCAAATCATCTACCAAAAGATTATGAGTTGGCCAAAGATAATAGAAATTGTATAACTTAAGAAAAGGGCTTGCATAGTAATTTAGTCTGGAAAGAAAACTGTTGATTCCAAAACAATATTCACTGGCAATTCTTACAGTGCATGTCAACTAAACTCAGAAGCACAAAAGACGCACCTTCCGTAAAGGTGCAAATCACGCAACATACTGTAGTTGTAATATAAAGCATGGATCTCAGCAGTACGAAAGAACAGGCCTGCTCATGTTTAATATTTGCAAGTCACTATCTAAACTCAGTTCAGTTCATCTAACACATACCCTTGAGAAAGGATCGTAATGCAATCTACTGTAACTACAAGGCAAATACCTGATGTAGCAATCTTAACACAGGGTGTGAAGGTTATGCTGATTGTTAATGGAAAATTTTAATATGAAGCAATGTGTGGTTGTCCAATTACATTTCTATAGGATCTTCCAATAGCAAATATATACCACACTTACTGAAGATCAGTGGTGGGCAACCTGTGGTCCAAGGGACACATATAGCCTTCTACACCTCTCAATGTGGCCATGCTCTCTTCTGAGAAGTGTAAAGTAATGTCCAGTTCACTAACACAAACTACAAGCAAATTACTTTCTATTTCAACACAAATCCATTCCCAATACTATCACTTCCTCTACCCCATTACGCCCCGGATTCTCCCTCACTGTCAGTTTTACATGTTTTGCTATATAGTCAACAAACAACTTCAGTATATTTTAAGAGCTTAGACTGGAGGTGGCACATATATGATGCCATGCGTGTAGGAACTGGGAAGGATGGGAGGGGGGGGATCCTGCCCAGCTTCTTATATGTTTGTATGTATGTATAAATAAGCTATTTTATGGCCTGTGTATTCAATGAGGTGTATCCCCCCAGAATTATTGTGGCTCCTACACCCCTGATGACCATTCAAATGAAATAGAGTTCCAGATATTGAAATTGTATATAGCAGTACGATCTGTGCTTGTCTTTTATCATTTAAACTGCTGTGTTCCACTTTCATTTAAGTTTAATGAGCTACATGTTATTTCATAAACGACTATGGGTTGTAGCATATGTGTCAAACTTATGGTCTGGAGGCCTCATGTGGCCCACAAGCCAAAACATTATAGTAACATTACATATCTTTGTAAAGTGTGGTGAAGAGCTTCAATTGTCATTAAAGTGCTGCCTTTTTAATCATTCTGTAATAGGCCCAGTTAAGATGAGGTGGCATCCTCACTCAACGCACTAAGCGTAGAAAAGGCAGGCGATTGAGGGGAGGGATGATGTAGTTATAATTTTCAATTATTTCTTAACAGCCGCTCTTTTGCGGGTCACCGAGACCTTTTCTTTCTGCTCTCAAATCCAGACCCACCCTGATGAGAGGCAGTAACCTTGAAACAGCTCTACGTGGGTAGGATTCCTGGCTTGTGTATAACATATCCTGTGCTTTGCAAGAAAAGCTGTGTAATACAGCCAGCATATGCTTAAGCCATGTTTAAAATGGTTATGAACTGTAAGAGTGAACCCTTTGTGGGCACATTTGCATGTTCCTGCCAAGGTTCCCAAAATGCAATGTAATAACTGTATTTCTCAGAATTCTGGGCATGAAACAAGTTTTTTAACTTCTTTTAGATATTTAAATTTGAACACAAATGTACTATTTATATACTGCCCTCAGGAACAAAGAGGAATGAGGAGAGTGTAACAATGTTTCCATCACTACCATTAGTCAAAGTATTCAACAGCTTATTGATGAACTTATCTGCACTTAGCATATACTCAATTCAAATCACTGCAAAACTACACACTAATTTAGTGCGTCACATGTAGTTATTATAACCCAGATGCCAGGAGCACTGACAATTAACCAACTGCTCCCCGGATCAAAACTGCTGAGAGCCACCCGTACGTTACAGTTCATATCAGTTGCTTGGAAAAATAAATAGTAGGTACTGTTCAGCACATAGTGGAAATACATGTTTGACTGCTTTGGAAGTCTATACAAATAATAAAGGGCACAGTGTTTGAGTAATTATTATATTTAATTATGTGTTTGTATAATAAAATCAGGATGGCGGCTATGTGTAGAAGAGAAGACTTTTTGTTGTTTGTGGTAGATACTGTTAATAATCTTCAGTAGCTCAAATAACATAGCTATATTTCAGAACTCATGGGTCCTATTTCCATGTGTGTTATCAGTATTAGGTCAATTTCAAACTGCGCTGGCCATGTCTGCAGCTATTATATCTGGCCATGTCTGTAAATATTAAATCTGCTCTGCATATGCATAGTAGGGCACAGTAGACAATATACTGACTTATAGGTATGTGCATACAATGATGTCAAGCCTGCAAGATAATGGCATAAATATCCGCCATAACAATACTACTTATGCTGTATAGCAAAATATAGAAAAGGGATAGGCACCATGTTTCAACCAAAGGACGGAATCACTATGTAGGACACATAATAAAAAAAATAAAAACTCTGATGGACAGAGATAGATGTATTAATGAAAAAAAGGAAATAGCTATTGTAGGAAGTATTTAATGTGGACAAGAGAGAATGATATTAAATTATATTTTTTCTTTGCTGCATCAGTAAGATGGTATTTGATAATGTATCACAGTGTGTTTTCTTTTTTTCAAATAAAGATTCAGAACACATACGCTTATTCAGAGGTTTAGCTGCTATTGGGGGCCTGCCCTCTGTCATCCAAAGAAAGTTACAGACTGAAGTATGCTTTCTGTATTTTCTTTTAATTTCTATGTCGATACCCCTTTAAGAAATTGTACATACTTTTATACACTTTTATATTGTACCACCTACTCCTTTCTTATATTGAATAATACACTTAAATAATGGTATTGTTTTATGTTCGCTGTTGTGATTCAGATTAAATAAAGGAACTGATTTTATTATATATTCTATCCCATATTTGTTATAAGATTTAAATATAAATGGTTCCAAAATATTTTGTATACAAGTCAGTAATACACAATTACTGTGGCTCTGGAGACCTCAAAATTACCACTTAATGAATGTATCCTTCTTGTTGCATGCATATGAAAACTAATATTTACTGGGAGACAGTAGAATGAATTAAGGGTGCTAATTGGGTAGTATAATATAATAATGAGGATATTTGCTTTGCAAGAGAGAATGATTTGCTGACTGTTGAGAGATTGACTTGCTCTCACACAATAAAGTACAGTTTGTAGACTGCCTCTTGTTCACTACTGCTCTAAGAGCTGCTGTTTGCTCATCATTTATGTTCATTATAGCTCTACTTTGCAGTATATGAGCTGTAAACAACAGATAGCACAAATATGGTATCTGGCCATTGATTTGTATGTTTGTGCTGACTCAATGCCATTTCTCTTCCCCCCTCGTTACTTCCTCACACACTTCACCACAACCTAATATCCATATAGCAATAAGTATTTCTAAGAACTATCATTAGTGTGACCTCCTGCTTTAGTGATGGTCAGGACAGTATAGATGAAATTTGGATTGGCTTTAGGGGAATCTCCATCTACTATTATGTTGTGTGAAAGAGAATGAAGAACAATTTGTGAGAATTCATATTTTGGATGTAAGAGGAAATAAATAAGAGGGAGCCAATATAGATGAAGTGATAATCATACATTTTGGAATAGACATTATGGGCAATATAAACATAAAAAGGAAGGAGAACAGATTTCTAGGTGGAGTTAGTGATAATAGAAGAGAGGTTTGGTTGCTGACAGAAACTGACAGAAAGGGGAAGTTGGGGAGCTTTTAAACGCGTCTTCATAAAATAAAGTACATAATAATAAATAGATGTATAGGTATATTATATTCCTAAAGAAATCCAGACACCATCCATGTCCCTTTAAACTGAAAATACTATGATAAACCTATGACCAATCTTAAAAATGATCAGGAAATGCTCTCAATAAAAAAGGTACAATACAAGGATCTCCTTTATCTCCACTTTTGTTTATTCTGGCCGTATAACCATTACACAACTTATATAACGATATGGCATGGCTAACGATAAAAGGTTAATAAATAAACTGTAATCTGTTTGCAGATGACGTTCTTTGTGCTAGAACAAATCTCCATATATCCATATCTATTTTAATGGCATTAATGGAAACATTCCAGGAAATGTCAGGTCTACCAATTAATATAGGGTAAATGTGTAGCTCTAAAAATATCATTAAAGGAAGCCAAATATCACATTTGCAGTTAACTTCACATTTCATTAGAAATAAAAACATTAAAAAAAATCTAGGAATCAATATGAATAAAACTGGCAACAATAAACCTTTATTTAACATGGAAAGAATGGAGTTACATTCCATTACCTAAAACTGGTAGAAATAGCACAGTAGAAATAAATATATTGCCAAGAATTCTATACTTGTTCAGAACTCTTTTGATAGCTATTAATCTAGCAGATATAAAAATTATGCAATCGTTTTAAGTTTATCTGGCTTAAGAGAGCTTGTACAAATAAGTCAACAATGCATAGATATTAATTTAAAAGGTATATTAGCTGTGCCAAATTTATTATACTACTATTATTCAACTAAACTGGCTATTATGTCAAAACTTCATTCTTCCTATTGCGTTCCAAAATGGATGGCAATATAGAATTCTCAACTGCAAAATATAAAGTGGCCCACAGTTCTTTGGATAAAAACGTTGAAGGTTTCTAACATGCAATTTATTTCTGTTTCAGATATTTTAATAGGACTAGCAACCCGTTGTTTAACTCCAAGCCAAAGCAAACAAAAATTGGTGGAATACAAATGCATATACTAATTTTAGCAAAATCACCTAAAAAGTTGTCACATTATTTCAAAACCTTTACAGGCAAAGAGGAAATGTCTAAGTGTACCTGGTTGGAAACCATTTGTCTTAAAACACCAAACACCAAAGAAATACAAAGCATTTGTTATCACTCATTCTTGCTATGCAAAAACTAAAACTACAATCCAGTGGGAGCAAGGCTTAGGAGTGCCATTAGATGCTAAAGAGTGGTCATAAATAAAGATTAACACTTCAAGAAATTCTTACAATTATAGTTTATTAGGAACTTCAAATAAGGTGCTTCCTTGCATGTATTATACTCCGGATAAACGTTATAATTCTCCCCTAACAGAAATAGGTAATTGTCCTAGAAGATGTCCTTTCAAAAGAACTTTTTATCATATCTGATGGTCAAATCCAAAGATTCAAAACATTTGGAAACAAGGGACAAATATTCTGAATTACATTTTGGATACAAGTTTTAAGGCAGGAATAAAATATTACTTATTAAATATGTCATGGCAAAGCTTCACACACTTTAAAATAATATCAGTTTTGCATGCTAGCTACTAAAAGTGTAATAGCAAGAAGGTGGAAATCAAACTGTATATCACTTATGTAAGTAAGTAATAGATAAAATAAATAAATAGGATCTGCATTATAGAAAAAACGTCTTGAATAATAACATACTCTGTTCCTAATTATTTTAAAGTGTGTCTTCCCTGGACACTGGTGTATACTTGACAAGATACAGAATGCAATAGCACAGGAAGCCAAGATAATTGATTAGTGAATTTGCGATAAAATAAAATGATCGTAAATTGCATTAGAGGACAAAAGTAAACAAAGGTTTATTCATTTAGATTTTCAGAAAATTAAGAAAAAATATCATGTTTCATTAGCTAATTTAAGAGACAAGATTGATTGTTTTGGATAAAAATAACATTATGACTTCATTGATGTACTTCTTACAAATCATCCTTCTTTTGATAATTTATTAGTGCAATGTGATATAAACTATAATAGTTGACGTACTGCGAGTTGCACTAAATTACGAATTTAACGGCCGAACCACGGAACTGGAAAGAATAGCAAAAAAAAAAAAAATATGCCTAAAAATAACTTACACACTCACACACAGCACAGGGAGAGAGCCAAGGAGCCTGTGAGTGAGGTAGCAAGTTAATTTGAGGCATATTTGGTGTTTTTTCACAATCGAAAATCACTGAAGTGAGAAAAAAAAAATGGAAGCCGAAAAAACGTAACAGGATGAAAACGAGGCCGAAGGCAGTAAAAAAGAGCCCCAAGCCAGTAACACTTAACCCAAGCCAGTAATATTTAACCCAAGCCAGTAACACTCACTGCGAGGCCCCTAAACTACAATGGGGGGAAGAGGCTTGCAGTGCTCACGATGAGCGCCAAAGGTGCTCAGAGGGGCCATAGCCTTGCATTGTGTGGCAAACAGCATTGCCTGGCTTAAAATGTTATTGCCCTTATTTTTGATGGGCACGTCACTAGTATTAGAATAGATTGTCTATTACAACTTTTCAATTTGATATTTGTTGTATTCATTATTATAAATAGGTTGTAATGTTGTAATAATTCCATCTTTTACAATAAAAATTAATGAAACAAAAGAAAAACACAAAAGACAGTAGCAGCTAAGTTATTGTTAGGTTTGGAATTCCAAACTAGGGTCATGTTATTATTGTTTTTATCTATTATTTATGTAGCAGTGACATTTTTATGACTATCTGTATATATGTATATATGTCATATTTGTGTGACCTACCTGTAGGTGATGTTGACTTGTGTCCCTGGCTCATCCCTCTCCCAGATCAAAGCAACTCTTTCTGGACATTGATGGACATGCTTGTCTAGGCAGTTCACTGTAGATAAAAGCAACAAAAGATTGTATCAATTAGCATAAGACTCTTTAATATATTCAGGGTCACTATACATATTCAGCTATACAACATGCATATGTTGCTCTCAGTTTGTAATAACAGAATAAAAGTCAGTTTGTGTAATTGATGGTTATTGTAAATGAAATAGCACACCAAAATATTCAGAATACTAGGGAACTTTACTTGGTTGCTTATTATTATAAATCAAAGAAGAGTAATGAAACTGAACTGGCACATCATCTGAAGAAGGCAGTATATATATCGAAATTCAGGGCATGAGTTTGTTAACTTGTTTTAGACATTCAAATGTGAACACAAATGATTATTTATTTACTGTACTACTGTATGGTGGAGGGCTTCTATCGCTCTATATTAAATTATTGTTGTGGTGAACCTACTCAAAGTATCCACTACACAAGCTAAGGATTCGGCCCCACACTGATGATAGTCAGTAACCTTAAAACGGATTTATGTGGGTGGGATTCCTGGCTTGTGTATAATCCAGCCCTAGCTTTGCGCAAAACCGTTTTATACAGCAGACATATGCTTAAGGGAAGACATATTTATTACGGTTATGGATTGCAAAGTCTTTGTAGGCGCGTTTGCATGTCCCTGCCAAGGTTCCCAGAGTGCAGTGTAATAAGTGTATTTCTGGCCATGAAACAAGTTTTTTTAACTTTTTTAGATATTCAAATGTGAACACAAATGTACTATTTATTTACTATTATATATATATATATATATATATATATATATATATATATATATATATATGTTAATGTATACCTGAGACACGTTTGGTTCTACAGCTAGTGACCCTCTCACTAGAGTAGAATGACATGTTGTACATATTATCCGGCTGCTATATACAACCTTGTGGCAGGAAGGTTACTAACGGAAAGGTTCAAATGCTGCATGGAAACTTGTTCACCTCTCTCACAATTACCAAGACTGTCCCTACAATCAGTTCATACATGCCCTGTCATGTCTTTACATTTTTGGCCCAGTACCAGCAGTGGCACCAAATTCTTTCCACAGCTCTAATCATCTCACACCATTATTAGCTACAGGTTTGTTTCACTGCACTCAGTACAATGGAAGTGTGACTGGAGCTAGGTTCCAAGGACTACCATGACCTTACGAGGGGCCTCATTCAATTGAGGCTTTCGGGAGATCTGGGCCCCTTACTTCATTTGCTATTCAATTTTCGTCTTCTTCTGGGCTCCGCTCGAGTTAAGGGGTCAGGGTTACGATTCATTGCGATGGTGAAAATTGGAAGTTAATGCCCCTCCAAGCCTTTGATCTTTCACAGCCGCAAGAGATCCGACCGCTGAAATCGCAAATCGCTATTCAATTACACAGATCTCCCCCACAAAACACTGCGTCAAGCCCGCAAATGGCAAAAGTCTCACAACAAGTTATGGGTACCAAGGAGGACTTGCAAAGGGCTTAATGACATATCTGGAGCACTTCAAATGCTAATAATAAATCAATACTGTACTTTTATTAAAAAGGAAAGTGATGTTAGGTCTTAGAATTAATAGCAAATACAGAAAAGTGAGGATTAGGATTTCCCTGGGTGTTTTCCACCCTAATATACCATATACAAAAAAAGTGGGATAAATATATACAAGAAATATTGTTTTATTAAATAAATGACAGCGGCGTATATTAAAAACAGTGAGTATAAAAACATTAGTAAGGAGAGTAAAAAAGGGGCAAATGTAAGGAATAGTAAAATACCCTAAGGCACTGGTATTGTGCAAAATTTAATCCTTAAGTAGGTGGGTATAACTATTCACACCTGGCGGGCGAGCAATGGAAGTTATAAATAAGTATCAGGGTATACAAACCCTATAGTATCCTAAATAGTATATTTGTAAAGCACCCTTATGCCTAAATATATGTCCCCCAAGTGTCCAGAGGGTACATTAGAAAAGGCAATATATTTGCATAGACATGAAGTATGGATCACTAATTGCCTTACTGATACACCTATTGCATTTAAATGAGGTACTAGAAGATTGTACCTAAAAAAATCAAACTTGCAAAGAGGCTCAGCCTAGAGTGCAGACAAAGTTGCCTTAACTAGTATATGCTACCCAGCGTGTGATCCAAACTGTGTCTATATAGACTAGTTGGTATCTAACTGTAATATGGTACAAACAGGTACCTAAAGCTGTATAAAGAGGATTGAGGCTGTGCCCCGTTTCTAGGGGTTACAATGGGTAGTATCTAATACTTGCAGGCATACTATGTCCTTAGTGTGGTATAAGGGGCTTTACACTAGGCCGTGATAGGAGCAATATCGCGCTCCCTAAAGGAACTCGACCGCCAAGTTTGCAGCGCACATGCGCACGTCTAACGTGATGACGTGCGCAGCGTCGTTGCTAGGAGCCTGACGCGTTTCGACGTACCACGTCTTTGTCAATACTCACTGTTTTTAATATACGCCGCTGTCATTTATTTAATAAAACAATATTTCTTGTATATATTTATCCCACTTTTTTTGTACTTAGAATTAATAGCACAAAATTCTCAAGCTCACAAATCTCCAAAATTGAAAACATTTAAATCCAATCTCCAAGCCCGTAGGACTTTGAAAAATGGAGGTTGGATTTCAAAGTCCTACAGCAAGGGTGTCCATACTCGGTCCTGGAGAGCCACACACATGCCTGGATTTGATGATAACCCTGCTGTGCACAGTTGAGTCAATCACTTCTTCAGTCATCCTGATTGACTCACCTGTGCACAGAAAGGATATATTCAAATCCAGGACTGGGTGCGGCCCTCCAGGACGAGTTTGTATACCCCTGCCCTACGGGCTTCAATTACCTCCAAGCCCGTAGGACTTTCAAATCCAACCTCCAGTTTGCAAAGTCCTACGGGCTTGGAGGTTGGATTTCATTGATGTCATGATGATGATATCTGTTTCCATTGGCTATTTCTTACACAAATGTTACTTTTGATAGCATGGTTTGCGATGTGACGATTTCGGGCTGGGACTTGCGGGCCCCGCCAATTGAATAGCACCATAAGTTGTGGCTGAAAGTTGCGGGCCCCGCCAATTGAATAGCACCATAAATTGTGGACGCTGCGGGCCCGCTGGAGGCCCGCAGATATACAGCCTATATCACCTAACTTGCAGAATAAGAATATGAGTGAGGCCCTTAACACAAATATAACAGCATTGATTTTCATCTGTTCTTCATTTACCAGCAGATGGACTTCGCTCAAATTCCCCTAACAACCTGTCTATGTAGGTGTTGGGAAGATCTTTGCAAAATAAAGGACATATTTAAACTATTTTAAAGTATTTAACTTCAGCCAGTGCAAGTAAGGATACTGCTGACATTAAGTTGCTAGAAAGTCACCAGCAGGGAATTATTTTGCACTAACAACTCTAGGAACAACAAAAAAATGCAATAATTCTGGGTAACTGAAATCTGAGACTCAATGATTGTCCTGATGTTATAACATTTAGTTTATATGAATTAATTTGAGAAAACATTCTGTCCTATTCTATATTACTGTATATATGATACCAAATGTTATTTTCTTAAACCTTGGCAATCTCAAATTGTAAACATCTATCAATTACTAAAATGATTTATATCAACTTTATAGTACGTACTTAGAGACAGATATATTTATAGTACGTACTTAGAGACAGATATATTTATAATAATGCAGACAATTATTATGTTATAAAAGGCAAATACAGTAGAATCCCGGTTATCCGGCCCCCATCTAACCGAGACTCTCAAGCAACCGGCACCAGCATCAATTCCCAATTTTAAAGAAACTCCCGCTAAACCAGCATAACTGGCACTATCCGTAGTTCCAGACTAAAAAACAAAAACGAACTTTTTTTTTTATTGTTTTTCTCTGGGCCCAAATGTCCCAGTTTAGGTGCTAATGCCTTTTTATATCCACTGTATATGTGCTTTGCTAATGACAGATGATCCTAAAACTCTGTAAGAATCCACCATGAAACAGCATTATGCTCTGAAAAGCAATGTTCTGTTTATTATAATAAAGTTATATTGACATGCATAAAATATAATACTTTTTTTACAACATTAACTAAAGAAACAGTGTTTTATAATTCACATCTAGCCTATGAAATATCTTCCATTTATGTGCACTCATTGCTACACTACATGTAACTTCAGCCATTGGATAGTGAAATTAAATGAACTTGTCATCCAGTACCTTGTATCTGAGACTCAGACCCGGGTTACTTGCTTAAAAACTTGGCACCAGCTCAAGTGCAAGTCACTGGCTTCTATTATTAACAGAGTGGGGGTCTTATTTTGCTCCAGCATTCATGATATCATTGCAGATGACAAGCTAAATTGTGCTTTGACTACTTACGTTCTTCCAATAAACTCAAACACATACTGTCACTGATCTCTCCAATATCCAATAAGGTAACGATTCTTCACTATGCAATAATTTCACTAATTGGAAATTTACAAAAGGTATAATATGTATTTTGCTTTGTTCAAAATATTAAAGGTATATGGAAGTTTCCCTGCTGCTGAGTTCCAGGGTAAGAGGTGTGTGTGCTCCCTTACAGGGGAGAGAAAATCCAACTTTTTGGAGCCCCTAGGCAGTGAAGTGGAGGAGCCCCTGCGAGTGAGTACGCAAGGTATGCACGGAACCATTTTTGCATTTTCTGTGAATTTAAGTTCCTTTTCCTGTAAGTTCCTTCTTTTTCTAAGTTGTTACCCCTAGTAGCCAGTCTATGACCTGAATCATTTAATTTTTTTAAGCCAGTAACCACTTACCCGTATATACTCGAGTATAAGCCGACCCGAGTATAAGCAGAGGCACCCATTTTACCACAAAATACTGGGTAAAATGAGTGACTCGAGTATAAGCCGAGGGTGGGAAATGTGCTGCCCCCTGTGTCCCTCTTGTGCCCTCTGTGTCCCCCCTCTCTCTCCCGTGTCTCTTCTCCCCTCTCCCTTTCCTGTGTCTCTTCCCCCCTCCCTTATCACGCTCCTCAACCCCCCTCCTCATTCTCAACCTCCCTCCTCAACCCCACTCCTCATCCTCAACCTCCCTCCTCATCCTCAACCTCCCTCCTCATCCTCAACCTCCCTCCTCATCCTCAACCCCCTCCTCAACCTCCCTCCTCATCCTCAACCCCCTCCTCTACCTCCCTCCTCAACCCCACCATCCTCAATCCCCCTCCTCAACCCCCCCATCCTCATCCTCTCTCCTCAACCCCTTATCCTCAACCCCCCTCCTCAACCCCTCATCCTCAACCTCCCTCCTCATCCTCAACTCCCTCCTCATCCTCAACCCCTCCTTAACCTCCCTCCTCATCCTCAACCCCCTCCTCAATCCCCCATCCTCAACCTTCCTCCTCAACCCCCCTATCCTCATCCTCAACCTCCCTCCTCAACCTCAACCCCCCTCCTCAACCTCCCTCAACCGGTATATGCTAATGAAGCGGCGCGCATGTGACGTCACATACGCGCCGCCGCCGGGTCAAGGAGCGGAGGCCGGAGCACAAGCAGGTAAGTGAGGGGAGAGGGGGGAGGTATTTAGGGGGTTTAGGTGGAGGAGGGGGAAGGGAAAGAGACACGGGGGGTAGAGAGACACACGGGGGGGGTTAGAGACACACGGGGGGGTTAGAGACACAGAGACACACGGGGGGTTAGAGACACACGGGGGGGTTAGAGACACAGAGACACACGGGGGGGTTAGAGACACAGAGACACGGGGGGGGGTTAGAGACACAGAGTCACCCGGGGGGTTTAGAGACACAGAGACACCCGGGGGCTTAGAGACACATGGGGGGGGGGAATTAGAGAGACACGGGGGGGAGAGTGACTCGAGTATAAGCCGAGGGGGCCCTTTTTTGCCTTAAAAAAAGGGCTGAAAAACTCTGCTTATACTCGAGTATATAAGGTATGTTTTTTTTAAAGTGGCGCCCCTCACAGGGTAATGCCCTTAGGCGGCCATGAGAGAGAGGTATGTGGTGGGAACAAAATATAAATCCCATAATGCTTTGCTGCAGATGCTGACTCTCCTTAAACTGCTACATTATTGAAGCTGCCTCTAATTGGCCACAACAAATTATGAATGGTATACTAATTTAGCTTGGGTTTTCAGGGGATTTCCTTCTCAACATCAGATGCAAGAAAACTGAAAACAAAAATTGCAGACTTTAGGGTAAGTTTATTAATGTTTATTTTGGAACTTTTTTCATGCAAGCAAATGTTTTCATACACTGCTGATTCTCCTCTATCAGATGCATTCATAATCCAGGAAATTTCCATATACTATAAACTATAAAGTCAGTCACTCAACCTTTCAAAAAAGGGCAAATATCATGATCAGCAAATCATTTACATTACAATTGCTATTACATTACAGATGCATCGAACTTATGAAGAATGTACTGTACATTTGCTAGCATTTCAGCATGACACTGGAAACCTATAGACTACATTTCTACTAATAAGACTTTGTTGAAAAGCTTGTATCAACATTTAAATTCGTGTGCTGTGGAAAGTGCATTAAAGGGGAATGATAAATGAGAGTGAGGAGATGTGTTTTGTCTAGTGTCCAGAAGCATGCTTGCAGTGGAGGAGGCAGAGAATGGAGGGCATGGTGCAAAAAAAAAGATGTTGGGCCTAAGGGAGGTTGTAAACATGTTTTTGCACTGGCCCCCTGCATGGTACCACCTCACTCAGTGTCCCTTTCCAAGTGCCATTCCCATAACAGCTCCCCTCCCTAAGATCCCTTCTCATACTGTCACCTCTCCCCAAGACCCTTTTCCATAGCTGCTCTCCCCCCAAGATACCTTTCCATGGCTGCTCCCCTTCCCTTCCCTCCTGCCTGCATGAAGCTCCACAACACGTGCGCTACACAATATTACATTCTCTATAGGGTTGGGCAGTGCGGCCACGGGACCCAGGTGAGTCCAGGAGGGGGCCCTCCTCTACACTGCATTACAGAAAAAACCATTAACTGCAAAATTACACATCACTGCCACCCCAGAGGAAGGCCCTGGTGCACTTCACCACCTGCACCACTGGTAGCTCGGGCCCTGTAGTCTTGTTTCCTAGCCTGGTAACTGATGTCATGTTGAATTCAGTATTATTATGGTCCACACTCTTTCATTAAGAGTAAAGGTTTGGTAAAAGTGAGTTGCATACATAGGCTTCTCCAGGGGAGCTCAAACTTTTGTACACCAGTGGTGGAGCTAATTCATGTAGAATTCTAATGCAAAATAATTTGGGAGCCTCCACTTGCACCTTCTCTCTACAAGGTAGGAGCCCCTAGGGGTCATTAAAAAAAACTGGAAAATGTGTCTATATGTGGTTAGATCTCCCCTAGGGAATCATCCATAAAATAATTACCATATATCTCTTTCCCCAAATAAATTTAGAGCCCCGTACTCTAGGCTATTCTGATGAATTAGTAGTAGCTTGACCACTGCCCAAGATCCAACAAAACTGCCCCAGATTGGTATATTTAAAACCTGCTCCCTGTGAGAGGCCATGAAGCCTAGCTATCCTCTCAAATTTAACGAAGTTGCACTGTAAACTTGCTTCCCTCCAAAAACCTAATTCCTCTGTGATTATTTTTTTTGAGAGATTGCTATATAATATTTACATTAAAGGGAAAGAGAAATATTTTTTGCAATGTTGCTTTAGAAAGACGTTGTTGATAATGTGTTACTGTGTGATTTTTTTAAAATAAAGATTACATATTCATAAGTTTAACTGCTCCTCCAGTGTGTGAAACCACTACAAACAATTACTATGTCAGTCTATGGAGTCCAGTGTTAAAGTGTAATGAACCTTATCGCTCTTTGGAGGGTGTGTTTGCCTCCTTCAGTCACGTCCAACTCTCTGTGACCTCATGGACCGCAACACACCATGCTGATCCATTTAGTATTCTTGGCAGAGATACTTGAGTGGTTTCCAGTTCCTTCTCCAGTGGGCCATAGCATGCAGCTCCTGATATTCCTAGATGGTCTCCTATCCAAGTACTGACCAGGCCAAACCCTGCATGGCTTCAGGGTGGTGTGACCTCTTTGTTCCCTGACTGGAATCAAATCCAGGTCTCACCAGTTAAAGCACAGAATCCTAGCCACTGGACCACCAGGGAACCCTATCTTTGGAGGATAGGTTTCATTAAATTACATGGATATGAGAGTGTTCTCCCCATTAGAGAAATGCTGTGCCTAGCATGCTGTGGTGTATAAAGTCACAGAGAGTAGGACACGACTGAATGACTACACAACAACAACAAATATATTACTTTGCATCTGCTGCCTGACATTTTTTTGTCCAGAGTTGTCCAAACCCAGTATGTGCATTTTAAAAACAGCATGTTTTTAACATCATAAAATTGTAAGTTTTCATGAACTAATATCTAGTAAAACTTGTTTAAAGTTATTGGAAAGTAATAGAAAATATCTGTGTGTGAGCAAAGAGTATGCACAACTCTAGATCTCATTGGC
The DNA here is from genome assembly GCA_027410445.1 of Discoglossus pictus. Lineage (NCBI taxonomy): Eukaryota > Metazoa > Chordata > Amphibia > Anura > Alytidae > Discoglossus > Discoglossus pictus. The sequence continues at coordinate 96,985,020 of CM050165.1, forward strand.
AGACACTTATAGCTCATACAACTGTATTGCTGCATATTGGTTGACAGGGACAAGCCCCCAAAGACAGTAATACATCCAAAGCAGTATATTCTGCTCCAGCAACTTCCTTTCAAAAAATGAAACCCACAATATTATCAAAAATGCACTCTTTCAGAGTCGCCAAAGACTTAAAAAGTCTTTAACTGGCCTTTAAACACAAAATACCAATATATGTTTAATGACTTGGTTAACGTAAAGTTGTATATAGTTAAAGATGCTAAAGTATCATATGCTGTCAGTCTTCTATTTTTTGTTTTCCCTTTATGTCTCATTTGAAACGTCCTTTTAAATGGCTGTTGCCAGGTCAGATTTTCTTGTATGTAAAACAAAATACTTAAGACACTGATTGACTCAGACAGGATTTCGTGTGTCCTGATTTATTCAATTTTCCAAGTAAAGAAATCATCTTAAATGATCTGAAGACACAATTTAACTTCAATCTATAAAAACAGGTAATCTGTCTCCTTCAATGGTCACGTGTTATTACATAACTAGGGCCCCAGTGCAAAAGAAAATTTTGGGCCCCCCTCCGGTCCAGACTCATTTATACATACATACATTATATATATATATATATATATATATATATATATATATATATATATATTGCTCCAGGGGCCCTCTCCAGGTGCTGGGCCTTGGTGAATTGCACTGGGTGCACCGGCGGTAGCTCTGCCACTGATAACTAACCTAATTTCCAAATCGTAACAGAATGATTATGTTGTCATAATAAAATAAGCATTTTTTGCAATAACATTTTATTTTTGGCATATCTATATGATGTAACATAGTTACCAAAGTATTTTCTATTCATTTAGACACATGATTTAGTTGTTTTGCATTATAAACAAGTCAAGGTTATATTTATACTAAAAAACACCTACGAAGGGAAAGTGATTGACACAAACTGTTTGACATCTATTTCTTACTTCAGTGCTCAAGGTGAATGGCAGGTTTGAACTGGATCACACAAATTGCCACCATGGTGATATGTAGTGAATTCTATTTAAAGCAGCATTTTCTATATGCCAAGGTTAATCACAATGTTAAATAGTTCTCCTTCCATTTATATTTTTAAAAGGCACAGAAGATTTCCAAATATGTTATAATCTACTTGTTTAACTAACAAACAAGTACATTACCAGCTGAATACAGTAAATGTACATTGCAGTTTGCAATTTTTGGTTGTCAATTAGCCCTTTTGACACATCAAACAAGCATTTTCTGTAATCCCATTCTAAGGGAGTGACAAAAAATGCTAATTATGGAAATGACAAGAATGAGCATATGCAGACTCCAGGAAGTAATTAGCCCAATCGCCTTGACTTTAATTGTCTTTATTATTATTATCGTTTATTTGTAACGTGCCAACATTTTCCTAAGCACTAAACATGCACTGTGATCCAGGCAAAACAATATTAACACATTACAATACATAGAGGGCCATGTCGTTGAGCTTAGAATCAGTGACCATAGTGCTTTCCCCAAAACAAGATTGATAACTCGCAGACTTACATGTCTTTAAGGTAAAGGACTATACAATAATTTCCTAATAATGTAACTAGCAAATATTGGTAATTATTAAACATAAGAGATAACAAACTATGCTTCTTGGGTGGGTGAGACAGGCTGCTAGATAAAAAATATGAACTTAAATGGAAATTTACTAAAAGGAAATGCATTTTGTATTAATAATCAACAGATAAAGCAATTGTTGTTACCCATTGTTTTAAATTGTACAGTATTAGATAATCAAAATCTGCTAATACATTTACAGGGGTAAAGGATTTATAGGTAATGTCCATTTAGGACTGCCTCTCAGTCAGAGTTGCTCCTAATTAATTACCCCTATAAGGGATTGGGGTGGCCCAGTGGTTAGTATGCAGGTGCTTTCACCACAGCATCCTGGGTTCAAATCCAGCTAGGGAACCAAGAGATCACAGTGGTCAGTACTCAGATGGCAGACCAACTAGAAATACCAGGAGCTGTATGCTGTGGCCCACTGGAGAAGGAACTGGCAACCAACTCCAGTAACTCTGTCATGGAAAACCAAGGTCACAGAGAGTCAGACACAACTGAGCAACACCATTTACATTTTTATAAGGGATTGAGACAAGCAGCTCAACACAAGGTTTAGAGGTTGATGTTCGAAACTAAGTTTAATACTGAATATTGTTTTTTTAAATCAGTGAATAGGAATTTTAATGTCTAATTAGCTTGTGTTGTTAGTCCTCTAAGCCAAGCTTCTGACAGATAGAATGGGCAGACTAATTGTGCCTATTTATTCATATCTACAGTATAGCCTATCCACCTAAATGTGCCCATTTGTTCATATCTTCAGTATAGTCTATTCATCTATAGATGAATACATAATGCTTTACCTTGTACTGTCAAGAGGCCACGTGGCAGACTGACATTGAAATCATTTAAACTCAGCCTAAGGCACCAAAACAAAGCAGAAAAGAGAAAGCATTCCATCTAGACTTAAGCTATGTGGGCTTGGGATACTTACAGATTCATTCTAGCGCATACAGCTACAGTAAGCATATGGAAGAACCAACTTAAAGGGACATGGCATGCAAATGTTTAAATCATGCATTTAAAAGTGACTGTTTTAAACATTATAAAAGTGTCTTTTTTGAATGAAACATATTTAGTAAATTGTGTTTTAAGTCACTGGAGACTAATAGGAAGTGCTTATTTGTAAGCAGAGAGTATGTATGACTCTAAATCTCATTGGCAATCACTTATGACTCATACAGTTATATTGCCACAAATTGGTTGAAATACATTCAAAGCAGTTTATTCTGCTCCAGGAGCTTCATTTTCAAAAGAAATACAAATGTCCTCTTTCAGATGCATCAATGGCCCATTAATTATTTTTCAAAAAGCAATCAGGTTTGACCGAGAAATCAAAATCACATTAACATTCAGAGTAAAGCAGCAGTGCCACTAGTTGTTCTTCCAGAGTTATTTTTCTCATAGCTCCCTTTGGCTCACTATTAGTACATCACATGCCTGGTATTTCCTAACCATCTGCCAAAAAAAGGTACTCACAACACTGCCAGTGAAGGATGTGATACAAATATTATTTAAAGCAAACTAAATGCACATTTGATTTGTTTTATTCTGGTATATTCTAGAGACTCTGTCACCCAAAACAAAATCAAGTCTTAGGTCAGAGTTCTTCTGAAAGAGCCCGGATAACTGGTTATACATTGTAGTACTATAGATAGAAGTATTCACCATTGTTTGTGAAGCAAGATTATGCAAATGACACTCTTTTTGCAAACGCATAAACTAGCATGCACAAATTAGCCACAGAGGTATTGTCAGACAATTAGTGGTCCACTGGAGAAGCCACTGGCAACCCACTCCAGTATCTTTTCAAAGAAACACTTATGCATAAGCACAACCAGACAAGTGATATGCCTGGCGTGCTGCAGTCCATAGGGTTACAGGAAGTCGGGCACGACTGAACGACTAAACAACAACAAAGGAAGCCTATTTTCAAAGGCAGCTAACAATCAGAGCTGGGACTGAACTTTTCAAACTGTGCATGAGAAGAGTAAGACAGAAAGTAAAAGCAAAGTGATTTAGGTCAAGAACAATTTAAGAGGGAGTGGAAAAGGAGGAGTATGAGAAACTGCAGCATGTCGGAGTGGGCCAAAACATGAAGTATATCACTAGTAACATCACCTAAGCAAGGAGAATAATTTGAAGTATGTACTTTACAAGAAACAGGACTGCCAAGCACTTGAGAAATGTATAGTTGTAAAAAGGTAAAGAAGTTTCTATGAAGAGGTGACACTAAGTCTAATATATTCACCTTTGAAGACCTGCAAAGGTGAATATATTAGACTTAGTGGATATCTCAGTTGCAAGGCTTGGAGCTATCAAAAGTGATCTAGGGGTGAGAGACCTTATATATAAGTGAGATATGAAAACGGGGATTGTGGGGTCATATATTGCTAAGGCTGAGGACTATATGATTTATCATATACCCTTACGGTTTTCCACCTAATATATTTACATGAATTGGCATCTGAAATAACTTGTAATCTAGAATTTGACTGATTCGGTTTTATAACAACAGAAAGGTTAAGTTGGGAAGAATACCAGACAAGAAGGAGAATTTTAGGGTAAAAATGTGAGGATCAAACACAATTTGACTTCATAGTGAAACAGCACTGTTATACAAACAAAAGAATAACAAGCATGCATATCAGGAGTATAACTGATGTGTAGGGTCTCCTATAGGGGTTCAAAAACACTACAGCTTCACTATGAAGTCACAGTATTTTGACTGTCAACTTTCCTTTAAGAAAAAAAAAAACGAAACTGTTTGGAATTGCTGCAGAATGACATGAGTAAGATGGCATGGGAGGCATTAAAAAATATAAAAAGGAGAACAAAGAAACCACATACAAAACATTAGCTTGCACAATACAATGCACAAGTGGCTATAATAACTGAGGAACAATCATAAAAGAGAAAATGACATGTGCAAACCAAAACAAATACAGTAACAAAAGAGTTTGGTGGAATATGCTATAAAGCAGCAATTATCTTGTCCTTGGCACAGACAACCTTGAAAGCTGGCACCTAGCAGTTTAGGCCATAAGTACTAATTGGCAGCACTCTGTAAGTATGGTAATGTAGGGGGTGGAGGCAATAGCTGGGAGCACAACATGTGACTGAAGCTGCAGTTTGATTCTCAAGAAATAGGAATTTATTGAAGGAGGCAGCGCCCACTGTTCTGAGGATATTGGCCAATCACCTGTGTAATAGAAGCCCATCCCTCTGAGTGTAATATGTACAGTGCAGCAGAACTGGTGTGTGGCCAACAAAAAGAACATAATAACCCTTTCACTCCCAAGTATGGAGATGTGGTTATGAACCTTAAAGTGATTTTCTTGGTAAATGTAGCTGATTCTTAAAGATCTGACAATCATTTTAAAGCCTTCCTCTTACTTTAGAAAGACTTATGTATAATATATTAAAGCTATAACAATACCAATCCCAGCAGACAGCATGGCCAACTCATCTGGCCTCTGCCTGCACATTACTGCATTGTGTGCATGCTCAGCCCATACAATACATACATGTCTAAAAGGAAAGAACTAAACATAGAGGTATTCACTGGCATTGGGGCTTGTGAAGCAACTAAAGAGTTAAAATGTCAAATGATATGAATATAATATTGCATTTCTTAACTGATTGATCTTATTTGTGATTGTGTATTTATCATGGCTGATCTAATGATTGTGGTGTAGGATCACTGGAGAACTTGTCATGATTATTATTTTATTAATAATTAGGCTACTTTTTCTTAATCATGCACAATTGTTACACTTTTACTTACATCATGAATGTCAAGGCTACAACTAATCTTGAAAGTATCTAGCTGGTGGCATCACAGAAGTATTTGGGACAAAGTACTGAAGCATTAGAGCAATGCTATTTTCAGCAATAAGTATAAATTAAGAGTTTCCAGTAGCATTGATTACATACAAAAACTTTAATATGTAAGTGATGACGAAATAACTACAAATGTACACGTCAGTGCAAATAAAGGCTGCATATGTTTAATTCCCAGCTGGATCTGACCACTTACCAGATACATTCAGTTGACCACCAAGGAACCATCTGACCCTCCCTTGAGAAAAGTCACAATCCCTCACTATCTTGTGGGGTTTCACCCAAGTCAGTCTCTCCCTGGCAAGCACACCCCAAAAAGTCTCAGGGTCTCTGATTGAGAACTGCAGGAGCTCTTGGTATGTCTGCAAACTGGACAATGCAGCTGCTTCTGGCATGTAAGACTGGACATCCCATGCTGGACCCACAGCTTGCTCTGCTGGTTGGACCTTCTGCTGCTGGTAGGGCACACTGTCCCTGGACACAGATCTTCTCCAGGAGTAGCTCCATGCTGACCAGTGATGCTTACCAAGGATGTGGCGCAGGAGAGTTCTGCTGGTGACATTTGCCATCTTTATTATGTAGTTTTGTCTTTATTACACTTGCACACGACTTAGTTACCACTTTCCCACTTGCATTGCAGGGTATAGCACTGGCAGGGGTGATTATAAAGTTTCTGCAGGTCCTGCTGGAGTGACTCGCAGAGCTGAAGATAACTGCAAGTGCCAAGCCATCTGCTGTGAGAGCACTTATACCATTACACCCCCTTGGCTCCTCCTCATTCATATCCAGGAAATGTCATATATATTCTTTTCTCATTGCCCTCTCCTCTGATTTTTGTGATCTTGATAATATTTTGGTGCCCTGATAATTTCCACTTTTTGCTAGCTCTGTTATTTTAGACACACACACACCCTCTGAGCCTCCTTATCTGCAGGCAGCTGTCTCAGGCACCTTTATCATGGTGTATACTCTACACAAATACTTCCAAACTAGTTCCTTCATACAGTGACACAAACACAACAGCAAATCAGATCCCAGAAGAACATCTAGTAGCAACTAAATATTCAATGTCTCAGGAATACTATACTGTAATAAAATATAACTGCTTGTCAATACTGTATATAGTTACTTTTTTTCCAAAATAAACACCTGCTGTTTTATTACATCATTGGCTGCTTCAGAGGTTTTATGAAATATTGTAACTAGCTGCCCAATAATTTGTTAATATTTTACTTATCTGTTCATGATTCAAATAATTTTTAAACTTTGACAATAAAAACAGGTTTGCATAAAGTGTAATATATACAAAATGAGTATTTACTAGTGTGTATATGTTTGTGTGTATATACCTCACTCTTCCATCCATAACCATTTTAAATAAACATGGCTTCCTTTAATCCTATAGCCGCTGCATTACACAGCTTTTATGCAAAGCCAAGGTTGGATTATTGACAAGCTGGGAATCCTACCCACGGACAGCGTGCTTCAAGGTTACTGCCTATCATCAGCGTGGGGTGGGACATATGTATATATATATATATATATATATATATATATATATATATATACAGTAGACTCTCAGTTATAAATGTAGTTTCTGGATGCTTGAGAGTTACTATAAAAGAGGCCTAGATTAGCTGCACATAGGATGCTCTGCTAAGTATATTTGTCAGTGAGGGCTGTTCTAGCAGCAGCAGCTTTCACTCTTCACTTACACACAGGTACGTTCCATGGTGCAGTGCTGACCCCGGGTAATGTAACGCCAACACTGCACTGGCTCAGTCACTCATGCCTGTCTGCTTCCAGGTAAAATTGAATTGCAGACATACAGTGGGTGCAATCTAGGTGCCTGTAAGCATTTTGTGGCACGACAACCTGGCTCCTGTCATTTGTTGAGCCCTGTAAAATGTAATTTTTATTTAAAGTACAGTATTCAATTTTTTTCCTGGTTGCTTGAGAGCTCTGGTTGCTTAAGTTACGATTATCTGAAAGTCTACTTTATATAAAGATGTAAGTACATATATATTTATTATTATTATTATTATCCTTTATTTGTTAAACGTCAACATATTCTGCATGTTATACAGGGGTTAACACATGATAAAAGAATGTATATATATATATATATATATATATATATATATATATATATATATATATCATACATTTAAGCAATAAATTAATAAGTAACAATCTCTTTAAAATGACACAGAAAATGTCCCACTTATTGATGAAATGAAAATTACATATACAAAATGACACTGGTTGTGATTAAACATTCTAAGTGCCTTAAAATTGATACTTGAACTAAATTAAACACAACCAATTGCAGTTATGCTTATTTTTTTATGTGCACTTGTCATTTCTTCAATAAAAATGGAGCTTTTCTGTGTCAATTTAAATATTGAAATTCCTCCCAAGTGCTTGTGCTTTTCCAACGTCTGGCAGACAGGACTCACGAGTATAATCACACTTCTTAAGATAGTAAAAGATTTTTTATTGATCTTCCATTTTTCATAATTCTGATACATTTTTTATAGTTTTTGTTTTGGTAGTTGGGAGTTACAATGTTAAACCAGTAAATGATTTACCCTTTAACACTAAAAGCCATTTAATATAAATATGTAATGTGCGTCTGTTCAAACAAAAATAAAATATTTGGGCTTCATGTTCATGTTTATAGGAGGCTGTCACAACCTGTGGCCGCATGCCACAAAGTAATATGCCCATATGAACAGAGATGTTTAAATATTGTGAGTACGTGACAACTGCTGACATGCAGTGGTGTGCAACCTATGTCACTTGCAGGGCCTCATGTACCACCCCTGGCTGCCTAAAGGGCCCCACAATGCAAAATGGTAAACCACTGTAAGAAATTTGTTCATTTGGAATATATGTATAAGTAAAGAGAAGCATTTAATAGTACAATTGGGTATTATTTGCTAATTTTTGAGAAATATAATAGATTTTGTATTGCTGAATAGGGGTATGTGATCCCTCTCAGAGTGCAGCACGTGGCCCCTGAGCTGTTTGTTGCCCACCCTCTACATGAACAGACACATATGTTTGTGTGTAGTTATTATGAGAATAGGATGCAGTAAGGTGAAAAGGAAAGTAATAATTTAGTGACATGGAAACACATTAACAAAAGGAAAAACATATATTTCAGCTCTCTAAATGACATAACAAGATACACATTGGTTTAAATGTTACTTTTATTTTTACACTAGCTACTTTCCCGTCAAAAATGACAGCAATAAAATATGAAGCCTGGCAATGCTGTTTGGCACACAATGCGCAGTTCTCCCCCCTTTAACTTGGGGCCTCACGATGAGCGCCTTTGGTGCTCATCACAAACTTCGCAATGAGCTGCTTTGCCGCTCATTAAGGGCTCAGCCAACCCGCAACATTCATGTCGCGCAATGAGCGACCTCAGCACTCATTGCGAGCCTCTCCCCCCTCTACCGACTCTTACCCTCTCGTGTCTCTTTGCCCCCTCTCCCTCCCCTGTTTTTTCCCCCCGCTTATCTACCTCCCCTGTGTGGCTTTCCTCTGCTCTCTCATGTGTACCTCAATGAAGCTGTGAGCTATACCATGTATGGTCACCCAAGATAGGCAGGTCATAGCAGAAAGGTCAGACAAATCATGGTCCACTGGAGAAGCCACTGGCAACCCACTCCAGTATCTTTGCCAAGAAAACATTACTCTAGCAAGAGGAGGTAGTTATTTTATCTATGCAACAATCATTTATAAAGTGCATATTTAGTTTTTGAGAATAACAATATTCATTACTGAATTCATTTTCAAAGATTAAAATATAATCCTTCAGCTGAGTGTTTGTCTCCTCCATTTCAAGGCAATTAAGAGGGAAGGGGTTAACAGTGACATAGGTTCCAAGTGTTAAGAAAATAAATAATCCTTAATAGGCTGCCCATGCAGTAGACATAAGGCAAACCTCTTTAAGACAACAAGTCTCGAGTCAAAAAAGAGCATTGTGTTAGTACACTTTGTGTCTGAAAATTTTGCAACTGCCTGCTAGACAAAGCCACCTCCCCATTGACTTTGTAGTGAGTGGATACTAGCAGCAGCCAAGTCTGAACTGTGAAAGTAAGTTTAATGTGTAATATTACTTCTTTGAATCATTGGATATGGATTGTAATAAAGATCAATGTCCACTTGCAACATCTAGCTCATGCTGTTAGAATATTAGAATGGTGCTTTAAATGGTAAATGTTATAATATCCCATACCATTATGAAGTACCTTGGAGGACGTACTTGCCGACGTTTTGGGCAGCTACCCTGTAGCTAAAAAACTGAAGTAGACAAGTAGACTTTACCAGTGATGATATGATTGCCTTCATCCAGTTTCTCTTATATTAAAGTACTAATTTGTAGGAGTTCAAAAAAGATCTTCATATGGTAAATGGTGAACAAAACAGAAAAAAATAAACATAGCTAGAACCAAAATTGTAGTTTGATTGTCTCTTGTCGCTTACAGACAAGGAACACAAAATGCTCACTAATGGAGGCTCTCACTATCTTAAAACACAGTAATTGACAAGGTAATTCCATAACCTTTCTAGCTGCAGTCTTTCTTATATTAGATTTTAACGTTTAGGGGAACTAAAATAAAACGGAAAATGTAATTTATCTCCGTTATTAACTCTTCTGTCTGGTGCTAAAAATGGCCCTGGAATTCCAGTTTACCGTACAGATTTTATTTGGAAATAAATGTATTAAACTGACAGCACATAAATGTTTAGAATATCATAATTTCTAAAAGACCACTAAACAAAAAGTTATTAAATCTTATTACTTTTTAAACTGAAATTGAAATTAATTTTTTTTCTACTAATTTTATTTACCATAATTTGGATAAGAAATACACAAAAACTTAAAAAACTGGAATGAAATTTATGTGTACTGTGACCATTATTGTTATGATCAATGTTGTGTTTCAGATTAGGCCCACAAGGCCCAGGCCTAGGGCGCCAAATTTTCAGTGAGCAACAGGATGCCTGAAACTGCCGATGAAATGCAATGGAATGTAAACAGAAATGGCAATATGTAGGAAATATTCTGTCTGCCACTTTTTTGAATTACTGTTTACTTACAGCCTAATTTCAAATTTGGCAGACTTACCTTGCTATTAAACTAGAAGGGGCTCCGAGCAACGTGCAAGAGAAGCAAAATCTTAAGCCAGTCTCTTGTACGTTGGATGTGCAGCCGTGCTAAGATCAATTAGTCAAACCCGTAGCAATGGGTTTGACTTAGCCAATGGCAGAATAGATTGCCATCATGGCTAACTAAAGCCTGCGGGATCACCCACAGCCTCCCGTCATCAGCACTTGCTGCAGGGGTCCTAATCGGGACCTCCGCAGCAGTTAAAAACTCAAGCCCTGCCAGGGGTGTACTTCAAGTACCCCCGGCCCCTAAAATTAACCCCCCTATGCTGGGGGTCCCCATCGCAGTGTCCCCATATTGACCCTTTCTGCTGGGTTTGGGTAATCAGAAGGTTGCATTTAAAAATGTTAGCGGAGGAGGCTAGAGAACCCTGATTTGTGGTGGGGCGCTCCTCCAGGGAAAAGCTCCGTTTTTTTACATTTTTTTAAACAGGCTGATTTTTTTGGAGGGGTGCTGGTCGGCGAAGACTGCAAGGAGGACGGGGGTATCTCGGAAAGGTAAGTGTACTATTTAAAATGTTTTTGATTAGATGTTGTGTTTATTTATTTTAATGTTTCCTCTTTTCCTAGGGGTGCCAGACCTGTGGACATTTAGGGATGAAGCACAGAAGACCATTGTCACTGGAGAGGCATTTGGGCAAGGTAAGTGGTCTTATTTACCCTACTCTAGGTTTAGGAAGGGGGTTGTTTTAGGTGTAATTGGAGGGTTTTTAGTGTATGTAATGTATGTTTTTATTTAACTGTAATATAGTTTTTTTTTGTTTTCAGTAATTTAGACTTTTTCATTTAACTGTAATGTAGGCTTTTTTATTTTATTTTCAGTGTTTTAGGCTTTTTTATTTTACTGTGATGTAGGTTTTTCGAAATTTCTGTAAATTCGTTTTTTTTAATTTTCTGTGAATAAGTTTTTTTTATTTTCTGTAAGTTATGTTTTTTATTTTCTATAACTTAGTTTTTTATATTTTCTGTAATTAGTGGGGTAGTAGGGATTTTATTAGGGTCTTAGGTGGGTAGTGTAGGGGTTAACAGGGTAGAGGGGAGTTAATAGGTAGGAGTTGGGTGGGTAGTGTAGGGGTTATTAGGGTAGGGTAGGAGGGGGTTTATGGGATGGGGTTTACTTGGTATATTTGGGGATAAATAGGCCCAGTTATGGTTAAATAGGACTAGACAGGGTTACATAGTACTAGATAGGGTTACATAGGCCCAGTTATGGTTAAATAGGATTAGATAGGGTTACATAGGACCAGACAGGTTAAATAGGTCTAGATGGGGTTAAGTGGTTAGTGATAGGGTTAATTGTTTATTTTCATGGTTACATAGGGTTAATTAGTTAGAGGGGTTAATAGAATGGTATAGGGTAGGATAGGGGTTTATTGGGTACAGTTAGGGTTAATGGGGTATAGTTAGGGTTAATGGGGTATAGTTAGGGTTAATGGGGTTTAGTTAGGGTTAATAGTTTAGTGTAGTGCTTAGACTTTGTGTCATGAGGGTCCTGGAGGAACCTCATGCCGCTTATGGTGTTGATATAGGGGTTAATATTGTCCTATAGGGGTCTATATAGACCCTTATTGGACTGAAAGGGTTAATTTTATTCTCATGAGGATCTATATTGACCCCCATGAGTGATGTGGTTAATTTTAGTTGCCGGGGGGGGGGGGGGGGGGGCTCCGTGGCAAGGTTTAATTCTTTAGTTAAAATAGGTCCTTTCAGGACCTGCGGTGGTAAAGTTTAATTTTTACATGCATTAGGGGTCCCAATTGGGACCCCCGCTGCAAGGATTAATGTAGGGACACTGTGGGGGTCCCGAAGGGGACCTCCAGCATTGGAGGGGTTAATTTTTAGTACCACAGCGGCCGGGATAGCGCAAAAGTGTGCCGGGGGCCTTTAAGGACCCACAATGGGTAATTTGACATTTTAAATGCAGTGGGGGTCCCAATCGTGCCCCCCCCCCCCGCTGCAAGGGGTAATATGGGGAAACTGCGGAGGTCCCGATGGGTACCCCCAGCATAGGGGAGTTAATATTAGGGTTCGCAGGGTTACTTCAAGTACCCCCACGGCAGAGGGTTAACATTTTGACTGCCGCGGGGGTCTCGATTGGGACCCTAGCAGCAAGGGTTAATATGGGCAGGCTGTGGGTCTTAGTCTGGGGAGCAGGGGGGAGCTTTAAGGTCTGGAGAGAGGTTTTCGGGTCTATTCTGATGCTCACGGAGCAAACTTAACGGCTTTTACAGCCTTTGTGGGTGCCCTCAAGCACTCGTAGGGCTTTGGGCTCCATTTGCGTGTTACAGGCTGGCTCGTGAGTGACCACGTTGCAATTTATTAGCTGAATTGAAAACAGTACTGGTTACAGGCTTGTTGGATCAAAGGATTTACGTGTGCAAAGTTCAACATTGCTCAGCATGTAGCCCTTAACACGTAAGTCTGCTGCAAGCAACGTTACTGGGCTAATGTAATAGTAACCTTAAATCTTGAACTACTTTTTAAAATGCAGCACCAATTTCATAGGGCTGATAGACACATATACACTTCTGATTTTCGATATAGGTGCATTGTAAACCTATGACTGGGATATGGCAAGAGGAAATGAGTAGTAGTAACTGTATCAGGGGCCAAACTAGCAATGGTTCAGGAGGTGAGGTGCACCAGGGCCCTCAACTGGGGGGGGGGGGGGGCATTTCTATTGAAGTGGTGGTATTGTGGAACAGTGCAGCATGCTTGGGATGTGTATCAGGGAAGAGGTGAGAGAGAGAGTGAGGACTGAATGACAGCAAATTACAGGGGCGAGTTCTATGAGGTGGATACTAAGAGGGGATGGGTGATGAGAGGGGATAGCTTCTGAGAGGACTGGTTGCTATGTAAGGATGGCTGCAGAGAGGGACTGGCTGCTATGTAGAGATAGTATATGTGTATATATGTTTGCTTCATGCAGGCAGGAGGTAAGGGAAGGGGAGCAGCTATAGAAAGGTGTTTTGCAGGGAGCAATGGGAAAGGGTCTTGGGGAGAAGTGCTGTTATGTCAAGGGGTCTAAGGGAGGGGAGCTTTTCTGGAAATGGGTCTTGGAGAGTGCACTGATTGAGTTGGTAGAAGGGGAGAGGGGCTCAGGGCAAAACATTTTTTACACCCCCCCTTGGGGGAGGGGGTCCCAAAAAATGTTTTGCATCACTAGCTCCGCCTGTGATCTGGGTCATTGGAGTTGGCACAAATCTGAACAGGCCTAGAGCAACATAAAACCTAAATATGCTCCTGGTTATGAGTCTTTAATAACAATAGGCCGGCAACACTGTTTCAATGCTAAACAATCTATAGTAATTCAATGATTATGAATTTAGAATTTTTTGCAAGCTAGGATACCGTGACATAACACTACATTCAAGCATCCTGAAGCATAGCAGAGACATATCATCTGAAAATATCCACCAAGGATGTGCATGCAAGATATATATATATATATATATATATATATATATATATATATATATATGAGATAGTGGCAGAGCTAGTGAGTGGAGGGCTCCCATGCCAACTTTTTTTGTGTTGGCCCCCTACCCTTGAACAACCCTTTCAGTGTCAACTCATCACATCACATATGATAGATGTCAAACTGCGATTCGTCGTCACGTTTGCGACAGCAGGCCCGCGCAGGCGCACTGCACATTGTAGACCAGTGCAGGCATACTGCGCAGCGCCGGGCAACAGTAGGAGGAGGAAGAGGGGAGACACACAGGGGAGGGGGGAGAGACACGGGAATGAGAAAGGGGAGAGACACAGAGGAGGGGGGAAAGACACAGGGGAGTGAGAGGAGGGGGGAGAGACACAGGTGAGTAAGAGGAGGGGGGAGAGACACAAAGGAGTGAGGGGGGAGAGACACAGGGAAGGGAGATGAGGGAGGAAGAGACAAAGGGGAGGGGGAGACACACAGGGGTGGGAGAGGATGGGGGTAGACACACAGGGGAGGGGGGGAAGAGACACAGAGGAGGAGGGGAGAGACACAGGGGAATGAGAGGGGGAGCGACACAGAGGGGGGGGGGAGACACAGGGGAATGAGAGGGGGAGAGACACAGAGGAGGGGGCGAGAGACACAGGGGAGTGAGAGGGGGGGAGAGACACAGGGGAATGAGAGGGGAGAAACACAGAGGAGGGGGGAGACACAGGGAAGGAGGGAGAAGACACAGAGGAGATGGGAGAGCGACACAGGTCAGGGAGAGGAGTGGGGAAGAGACACAGTGGAGAAGGGAGACACACAGGTGGGAGAGGAGGGGGTAGACACACAGGGGAGGGGCGAGAGACACAGGGGAATGAGAGGGGGAGAGACACAGAGGAGCGGGGAGAGACACAAGGGAGTGTGAGGGGGTCAGGAAGGAGAGACACAAAAAAAGTGAGAGGAGGGGGAGAGACACAAGGGAGCGAGAGAAGGGGGGAGAGACACAGGGGAGTGAGAGGAGGTGGCAAGAGACAAAGGAGTGAGGGGGAGAAACACAGGGAAGGGAGATGAGGGGGGAGAGACACAGGGGAGGGGGGAGACACACAGGGGTGGGAGAGGATGGGGGTAGACACACAGGGGATGGGGGTAAGAGACACAGAGGAGGAGGGGAGAGACAGGGAATGAGAGGGGGTAGAGACACAGAGGAGGGGGGAAAGACACAGGGGAGTGAGAGGAGGGGGAGAGAGACACAGGGGAGTGAGAGGAGGGGGGAAGAGACACAGGGGAGTGAGAGGAGGGGGAGACACACAGGGGAATGAGAGGGGGGAGAAACACAGAGGAGGGGGGAGAAATACAGAGGAGGGGGGAGAGACACAGGGAAGGAGGGGGAAGACACAGAGGAGAGGGGAGAGACACAGGGCAGGTAGAGGAGTGGGGAGAGACACAAGGCAGGGAGAGGAGGGGAGAAGAGACACAGGGGAGGGGGAAGACACACAGGGGTGGGAGAGGAGGGGGGTAGACACACAGGGGAATGAGAGGGGAGAGACACATAGGAGGGGGGATAGACACAGTGGTGTGAGAGAGGGGGAGGAGAGACACAAAGGAGTGAGAGGAGGGGGGATAGACACAGGGGAGTGAGAGGAAGGGGAGAGACACAGAGGAGTGAGAGGAGGTGGGGAGAGACACAAAGGAGTGAAAGGGAAGAGACACTGGGGAGGAGGGAAGAGACACAGAGGAGGAAGGGAGAGACACAGGGGAATGAGAGGGGGGAGAGACACAGGGGAGGAGGGAGACACACAGGGGTGGGAGAGGATGGGGGTAGACACACAGGGGAGGGGGGGAGAGACACAGAGGAGGAAGGTAGAGACACAGGGGATGGGGAATGAGAGGCGGAGAGACACAGAGGAGGGGGGAGAGACACAGGGGAGTGAGAGGAGGGGGGGGGGAGACACAGGAGTGAGAGGAGGGGGGGAGAGACACAGGGGAATGAGAGGGGGGAGAGACACAGAGGGGGAGAGGAGGGAGGGAGCTAAACAAAGGAGTGAGAGGAGGGGGAAGAGACACAGGGGAGTGAGAGGAGAGAGACACAAAGGAGTCAGAGGAGGGGAGGAGAGACACAGGGCAGGGGGAGGAGTGGGGAGAGACACATGGCAGGGAGAGGAGGGGGGAAGAGACACAGTGGAGGGGAGAGACACACAGGGGTGGGAGAGGAGGGGGGTAGACGCACAGGGGTGGGGGGGGGGAGACACAGGGGAATGAGAGGGGGGACAGACACATAGGAGGGGGGATAGACACAAGGGTGTGAGAGGGGGAGGGGAGACACAAAGGAGTGAGAGGAGGTGGGAGAGACACAGGGGAGTGAGAGGAGGGGGGAGAGACTCAGAAGAGTGAGAGGAGGGGGGAGAGACACAAAGGAGTGAGAGGGGAGAGACACTGGGGAGGAGGGAGACACACATGGGTGGGAGAGGATGGGGGTAGACACACAGGGGAGGGGGGAAGAGACACAGAGGAGGAAGGGAGAGACACAGAGGAATGAGAGGGGGGAGACACAGAGGAGGAGGGAGACACACAGGGGTGGGAGAGGATGGGGTAGACACACAGGGGAGGGTGGAAGAGACACAGAGGAGGAAGGGAGAGGATCACAGGGGAATGAGAGGGGGAGAGACACAGAGGAGGGGGAGAGACACAGGGGAGTGAGAGGAGGGGGGGAAGAGACACAGGAGTGAGAGGAGGAGGGAGAGACACAGGGGAATGAGAGGGGGAGGAGAGACACAAAGGAGTGAGAGGAGGGAGGGGAAGAGACACAGGGGAGTGAGAGGAGGGTGGGAGAGACACAAAGGAGTGAGAGGAGGAGGGGAGAGACACATGGGAGGGAGAGGAGGGCGGAAGAGACACAGGAAAGGGGGGAGACACAGGGGTAGGAGAGGAGGGGGGTAGACACACAGTGGAGGGAGAGGAGGGAGAAGAGACACAGGGGAATGAGAGGGGGAGAGACACAGAGGAGGGGGAGACACAGGGGAGTTAGAGGAGGGGGAGAGACACAGGGGAGTGAGAGTGGGAGAGACAAAAAGGAGTGAGATGAGGGGAAAAGACAGGAAGAGGGGGGAGACACACAGGGGAGGGAGAGGAGAGGGAAGAGACACAGGGGAGGGGGGAGACACACGGGGTAGGAGAGGAGGTGGGTAGACACACAGGAGAGGGAGAGGAGGGGGGAGAGACACAGGGGAGGGAGAGGAGGTGGAAGAGACACGAGTCAAAATGTTCTTGAACCCCCTTTCCTGGCCCCAACCACCCAACCCCTCCTGGCTGCCTCCTGGGCCTCACCAGCTTCTGCACTTTCATGCCTCCCCTGCCGGTGCTTCCGGTCTCAACAGCAGGGAATCCCAAATTATGTCACATCTGTATGACATAATTTGGGATTCCCTGTCCATAGAGACCAGAAGAGTTTGCAGGGGAGGCATACAAGATCAGGAGTTGGTGACCCAGGAGGGGCCAGGAGGGGCCAGGAGGGGCCAGGGTGGTAGGGGCCCCGAGGGGGCATTTAAAAAAAAAAAAAAAAGGAAAGTAAAAAAAGCAAAGTCCCAGTGTATTGCACTGGATGCACCGGCGGTAGTTCCGCCCTGATATGAGGATCAAAACATGGCCTGTTGGTGTGAATAGACTGATAGGAAATATACATTTGAGTAATTAGATATTATAGTGGGTTTTCAGTGTGGGAGTGGAATGGAACGTAAGGTGACATTAAAGGTCCCCTGTGTTTCAGGTAGAAACTCACATGTTTGAGGAGTATGTAACAGAATAACAATATTAGCTGGTATGTAACAAACTAGCAACAGCAGTTATTTTTTTTCTTAGAGAAAATTTTAACTTTTCAATATTACTTTCTATAATGCAAGTTTCCATCTTATCTGACTTGAGCACTGACGGAATACTTGAAGCCTGAGTGTATTTTACAATTTTACTGAATAGTAGAGGGAGGCGGGAGAGAGGTAAGCGATTTGTTAAACGATTGGAGCTTCTTGGAATTTGAGACCTGCTCGCTCCCCATGCATATGCTGTAAAGCAGGCAGCTTGTATCAATAAATATAGTCCCTTTCTTTAAAAACGGTACATGCCCATCTTACACATGCAACCCTCACAAATGTAAAATGCATACCTCCAGCAGAGGCTTATTTTTTTCTAATGAAGATTAGCTTAGTTACATTTATGCTCATAATGTCAGGGCCATCAACATACTGTATGGTATGGCAGGGCAAGTTACTGGTGAGATTTCAGTTTTGGACCGTATACACCAGACACAAGGGACCCTGTAGGTTGAGGCATCAGCGCATACTCTATTGAGTGTTTTCCTAGACTTGGTGTTGTCTATTAGTATCTAATCTCATCTACCTGTGATTATACCTGGAGCCTATAAATAGGGAGTCAAAACTGAGCCTCAGCAATTACCTTTGCTAGGATCTTGTGGTGTTTTGGCTGTTGATTCTCCATATGTTTGCTGCCTGCACATGACCCCTGGACTGTCTGAGCTTAATTTTTCACTTCCTTGTTTGTCTCTCTGCCTTGGACCTTAAGCTCTTTCTCAGTTTGCTCCGCTGGTCCTGTCTCCTCCACCCTTTCCACCTGGACCTCCTGCAGCCTTTTCTCCAAGACCTTCTGCTACTGTGGTCCCTGCTCCTGCACCCTGCCCACCAATACTTAAAGCTCCAGTGGTCCCTGTTCCTACAGCCTGTCCAGTCCACCAGCACCTCCTTCTCCCATGGTTCCTGCACCTGAAGCTTGTCCATGTGGACAGCCTGATCCCATGGTCCCTGCTAATGCCTCCTGTTCTCCTGGCAGTCTCCTCTCTTGGACCTTCTGTTCTTGGCAGTACCCTTACCCGGACCTCCTACTACTGGCAGTCCTCTGCCCTGAACCTCCTGTTACTTTTAAGTCTGGTAACTTGCCCTATACATCTAGCTTTCCTGTTACAGTCAGGTTTGCTGTGCCTTTTCCTGCTACTGTGCTCCTACTTGTCATACCTCTGAATAGCAGTCTTTGACACTTAGGCTCCAATGTGGAATGAGGTGGAGGTGGAATGAGACAAAAGGTGAAATTAGAGTTGAAATATTATAAGTCCTTGTGAGTTTATTGTGTAAACCACTAATAAAATATCATAAACAAAGAAAATATGAGAATGAGCTGAAATAGGTGAACTATTTATCTTATTGTTTATTTAAGCATGCCATGTAACTGAAACACATTGTTTAGAATATATTACAGATAACTTTCCCCTATTTTTTACTAAACTATGACCTTCGAAAAAGTCTCTAATGCCAAGCACATTGACCACAACTCCTTCTGTAAATTAGATGAGTCAACAATGATTGGATACTTATGTAAAACATCACCTTTATTATCATCATTTAAAATCATCCCAAATAAAACTCTTAAAAACATTGTCGTCTGGGTAGGTCTCTTCATATAAGGTAGATATGGAATATAATCCAAATGACCTTATCAGGTCACCCACACAAGATCCAAAATAGCCGCCAACGCTACATATGGACTCTCAAACTCTCAGACTCTCCAAACCCGGTAAACCCAGCTCTTGGGGATCTCCATAACTCAGAAACAACCATAATGAGGAAATGGATGTCTCGCCTTCTAAGCTTGTAACCTCAAGCATGTATAGATGACCTGCCACTAAAGCTTGGAAATGGTAAAAGCAAAGTGGGACTACAGTGCTAGGGAATCCCTAAAACTTGTTGTAATCTGAACAATGGACATGACTTATTGGGAGGTGTAGTCATCTGTGATTGGCATGGTAACTAGGTTAACTAGGTAGGTATTAGAAACAAAATACTCTAACACAACAGTATACTCTCATATTAAAGGATATCACTGGACCCCAAGCATTTCATGAACATATGGGTAGTACAACATATATGATACCAATCAGTGGAAGCAAGGGTGGTGAACACTCTCTTTAATAAAGACGAGTAGCCCCACCAGGAATTCCGTAGCCCCTTCTGGTTAGTTAATATAAACATATATATAACACATGTTACTACTAGTTTTTCTTATGTACTCTATCAGTCACGTAGTAGCCCATTAGCCATTCACTCCCAGTTTAGATGGTGCCAGTCTTCCCTATGCTATGTACCATAGAACACAGGTGCCCTCCATATTGTTTATTTTTATTATTTCCTTGAATCTAGAAAAAGAGTAACCTTCTATGTAAGGGTAATATTTCTAATATCGTCAAATTATGAAATATTTGGAAATAAATCAATTAGTTAATGTAAATAAACATATGTTTAAGAGAAAGAGAATAGACACTCCACTTAATTGTTTAACCCTTATATATTAATTTAAGGAAGATGCAATCATGATAATTAAAAAATCCTTTTATTTTCAATGCTAAGATTAATAATGGCACATAAAATATAAAAAAATTAACTAAATTGCACTGCTCCACCATATCGTCCATAAATTAGGAAATGTGGCTATTGCACTGGATAATAAAAATATAGATATCCAATGTAGGAAACCATATAATATATACAATACAATTACTTATCCAAAAATTTAGAAAATGCCAAACAGAGAGCTGACTGATATATAATCCCTAAGGTAATATATATAGTTATAAGTGCTAATAGTAAGAAAATAAAGTGCTACTAAATAATTGGAAAAATCCAATTGTATGTGAAAGTGTATATACAAGAATCAGTCCAATCAGTTTTACAAAACCAATATAGTTACATAGTATTGAATAATATATATATATATATTTTAACTTATATGGGTAACCTTATTATAAATACATAATATATACATAATTCACTAAATAATTTGCACAAAAAGAGTTACAGTAAGTAAACAATTGGTATGTCCCTTTCTGTTTTTTGTTCAAATTAAAAAACAATTATAGTCAATATATCAATTTGAAATTCTTTGCAAATGTCACTTGGTTACTTATCTCATTGTATCCTAGTTCCACAAATGTATCCAGGCAGTAGACTTATGTAACAATATATGTATCCACTTGTCAAAAGAATCATGCCACTGATCCTCAGCACAGCAAATCGGCGTGTGACGTTGGTGGGCAGTGTCTGATGGGAAGGCAATGCGCGTTTTGCGGCTAAACGCTTTCTCAAGACTCTGGTAACTAGGTTAACTAGGTAGGTATTACAAACAAGATACACTAACTCAACAGTATCCTCTCATATTAAAGGATATCACTAGACCCCAAGCATTTCATGAACATATGGGTAGTACAACATATATGATACCAATCAGCGGAAGCAAGGGTGGTGACCCCTCTCTTTAATAAAGACTAGCAACCCCACCAGGGATTCTTTAGCCCATTCTGATATATATTAGTTAACACAAACATATATATAAAACACGTTACAACTAGTTTTTCTTATGTACTCTATCAGTCACGGAGTAGCCCATTAGCCATTCACTCCCAGTTTAGATGGTGCCAGTCTTCCCTATGCTATGTACCATACAAAACAGGTGCCCTCCATATTGTTTCTTTTTATTATTCCTGACATGGTCGACCGCTTGATCATTGGTTCTGAGAATCTCCCACAGCCAATAGCAGAAGCATTACAAACTATCTGACTGGGTAGCTCTGAGGTGGAGGGAAATTCAAACATTGTGCAATGCCCCCAGTTAAGGACCCAGAGTTGAGTGGCCAAGTGCACCTCAATGTTCTCCTTCTAGGTCGTGCCTTTTGTGTTCAATATCTCAGTGCCCAGCCAACACCTCTTAGGGGAATTTTGGAAATCATAGATGGTAAGCTCAGCTCTAGAGTTACTGACTTATTAAAAATAACTATGAACTATGTTACATCCCCTTGGTTAGAATGAAAATCATATAAGAAATAACATCAGACATCCCGTTGATTAGAATGCTAGAGTCAGACTGACTGAAACCTTAATCGATAGCTATATCACAAACACAAAGAAAACTTCTCCCACGTGCCCATCTCATCAGTCCCCTTCCTATAAGGGGTGGGTCTGATTTCTTGGTGTGGCTTCCTAACCCTATCCCCACCTAGTTTTCAGATCTGACTTTACAGAGAGCAATAAACTAACTTCAAAAATTCTGACTATCTTTGATCACTCAGGAGACACTAGAATGTAACGTAACACCTGGGGCCATATACACATTCAAATTACTGCAGAGTTAACTCTACAAACACTATAAACATGGTGAAATGTATCTGTTAGTTACAGGTAACATAACACTACTACAGTGCACATAACACAATATAGAAACCACAACATTAATTATTGCGGCCCACACTAAACAATTCTCATGTCCACTTTAATTACCTTGGATATTAGTAACCCAATGTGCCAGAGCCCCAAATAAAAGTGTTATTTGTGGGGTTCAGAGGAGTCCTAAAATCTGTCATAACACTTTCCAATTCCTGTAGATACCCTTTACCCCCAAGTTAATATGTAACTTGTTGCCATTATTTAACACTGTATTAAAACCCTGACTAAAAATAAAATGTTATGCCTTGTTTGCAGAATATATATCTGAGAACTATATTTCTTCATAGGACAAGTACCTAACCGGTGGAAGCTCTCTATTGTGGCCAGTAAAGCTGGTATACTCCATGACAGTCCAATTCATGCTGCTTTTATGAGTGAAAATTACACAAGGGTGAATTGCATATAAACAATAATAATTGAAAGACTATCTTTTTTTTTATTTTCTAAAAACAATTTACCAAGTACCATGTAGAGTTTTTCAAAATAGTATATTTTAAATACAGGACTACAGTCCTTGATTTAAGTTGCATACATAACATCCATTAAAGAGACAGGTCATCAAGAAAAGCTGATTAAACTCTACAGATCATTCTAAAGAGCATTAAATCTGTCGATACGTTATACTAGCCATTTTAATGTACAGTAAATCATTGACATAATCAGCATTTTTTGTGCAGATCCTATATGTCAATGTTTGGCTCATCATGCAGCCGGGGGGGGGGGGGGGGGGGGGGAATCTTACTCTGATAGCATTGGGGATATTGTGTATTGGACACCACAGAGTTGGGCAAGCAGACTGTGACACTAAGTAGCACATTAAAGCAGCTAATTAGTATTAAGGTCCTGCTCATTTGCATATTAATAAAGTTCAAACAAACAATTGTTCACATTAGAAAAATATGGTTAAAACTATGTATAGACACTTTTTATGCTCTTGATTTTTGGTCGGCATAGCGCTACGGAATATGTTGGCGCGTTACAAATAAACAATAATAAAATAGTCCACTTAAGCTTGCTTAAAGTGTTTCCTTATAGTCTTGCAAGCAGCTTACATAAACCACCAGATACACACACTGAGCAACTATATATTGATCTTACCCTAAATAAATGGCTAGGTTAAGGTTTAACATTTAATGAAATCATTTCATAGATCTAAATAACTTTTTATATTTTGGCTCATTTGTGCTTCTGGCTAATACTTTTTTGTTAGTAGCTTTACTTTTAGCTCAATTATTGCTGCATCTCTTTTGAACGACGCGGAGGCTGCACAGGCTCCCTGGGTCAGCCCGTAGCGTCACGTGACCCAGCGGAGCCTGTGAGGCTATCAGCCAATCAGGAGCGTCGGGGGGCGTGTCGGAAGCCCGTTTCGTGCCGTTGAGCACAGCAGCGCGGTCTCCCGACTGGAATCCCACCCACCCACCCTGTATTTTGTTGTTAACAGATGTTATGGTGTATTCTTTAAAAAAAAAAAAATATATATATATATATATATATATATATATATAATATAAATAAGAAATATTGAAATTAATATATATTTTGGTTAAAGAATTCGGAGAAGTGGCTATTGTATGTTGTGTATTGTTAATTTATGACTGGGCGGCGGGAGGTGAGTTGCCCGGCCCACTGGCCTAAGGGGGCGATGGCCCCACCTCACAGGGCGTGCTTAAAAATAAGCATTGGGGCTTTGGGCAGGGCTCAAAGCGTGAGGTCACTGTTCGTGGCCGGGCTCCTCCCACGGAAGGAAAGAACTAAATTAGTCATTTAAATAAGTTATGGTTGTTGTTTACATTGTTTCAAAATAAAGCTGTGGCTCGTTGTTTCTCCCAACTCAAGTTGTCGTGTCAGTTATTCCATCAACTAGCCTAAATGGATCATGCATGGGTCATGTTTTAGTATGCTCATCCACAAAGAAAAATTGTGTTTGTACTTTTTTAAAATGTATTTGAAACATAGTCTTTACATTAAAAATATTTTCATTAAAAGACCAATGTACAATGAAAAGAAATACAGTGGTCCCTTGGTACTCAGTGTTAATCCGGACGGCAGGATGAGTACCAAAAACGATGAGTACCGAACAAGCTTTTCCCATAGGGATCAATGTAAATTTAAAACATCCGTTCTGAACCCCAGAAATGTAACATTTTAGTTTGAACCGATAGTGTTGTTTTTTTATACAAACCCTTAAAACTAAACAGAATAAAAAACAATAATTAGATCAAATAAAATAGAATTTAACTTCACATTTTCCTCTAGTCACAGTTGAAGACTTAAGGGGAATAAAAGCCACAGCCTCTACAGAGAGCCCGATTCAATTGAGCTATCTCAAGTTACTGTAGCCAGTAAGTGAGGCAGCAAGTTAATTTGCTATTCAATTGGCGTCTTTTTGCAGGCTCCAAACGGGTTACGGGTTACGGCCTTGAAAACTTTGCAATTGAAAAGCTAAAATCGCAAATCGCTATTCGATTGCTCCAATTCCCCAAGGCCGAAAATGTTTTCAAATGGCAAATGAAGGAGAAAATCCAACAAGTGCTAGAGAGAACCCGCAAGTGGGTTAAACACCTGTTGGTAGCACTGTAAATGCAAATAAAAAAATCAATACTGCACTGTAAATAACAGGGAAAGCGATGATAGACATTAGAATTAATAACACTCGCAAATCAGCAGTAAATGAAATGTATTTTTATGTTTCATTCCGGGTTTTATCGATCTCGGGAATCGAGTAAGGTACCATGATGAGTTAATACATATCAGGTCACCCACATGGACGAGAACAGTATTGGCATTCATTTTTATAATTTCTGTATTTTGAGGGTTTGCGAGTCTGATCGTATATCGGACCCCCGAACCTAACTGATTGATGTGTAACCTCCATGTTTTACTGCTGTAATAATGATGGTCTCATTTTCTATTGGCTGATTTGAAATGGGAGGTTACGGTGTTGCTTAATTGATTGTGTTCCCGCCCTGAACTGCTATGAACCAGTGCATGGTTTACAGAGTTGGCTTTGGGCCAGTAACTTGCGGGCTTGATCAATTGAACAGCTGCGGAATCGGAGACGAACAGGAGCCCGCAGCACACCCACAGACATACGGCCAGGATCCTGTGAGATGGGGGCTTGCAATTAATCGGGCTCATAGTCTCTGAACTCCCTAACAAAAGTATCACTTTACTTCTTCAAACTCATGATGTAAGCACAAGCTACACATTGGTTCTTGTAAGCACAAGCTTCACGTGGGCCCTAGTAAGCACTGGCTATACTTTGGTTCTTGTAGGCACAGGTTGCACTTTGGTTCTTGTAAGCACAAGCTACACCTCAGTTGTAATAAGCACAGGCTGCACAAGTACTGAGCAAGCATTGAATTCCAAACCATTTTTTTTCTCATCAGAAGCGTCAATAACTGAAATGGACAAGTTTTGAGGTTGAGTATGAAGGGTCCACTGTATGTTGGAGTTTGACTAAGAGTATAATTAAACAGGGAAAAAGTCATAATCAGGGGCTTAGGAACTGAGGTGACGGGGCAAACTCCTCCCAGATTACATGAATAGTGGACACAAAAAATAGCACCGTGGAACATATATATATATATATATAGTATATACACATAATAAGTTAGCATATAGACATAAATAAAAATAATTTTTTTGAGGGGCGCTGCAGCACTGCAGCCCAGAGCAGGATGTGTGAAATTTCATATGCTTCAAAAAATTTATTTGACCTTGTATGCTTGCAGATAAGGAATGCAGTCTAGACCAGTACATTTTCATGAGCCTGTATTTGCTGTGCCTCATGAAAAACTGTAATATTCCCATAATCACATATAGTTATGAGCATACGAGTTGTTGCTAACGCTTGCGAGGGTCGCAGTTGCTGGCATGGAGCGCCGAAAAAACGGTCGCAACACGCGCACATCAAAACATCAAAAATCCAACAAATACACACAACAAATACATAAAAAGCTAACTTACAGCAAGAGGGAGCATCCAGGACCTCGAAAACTAAAGTTACACCTCAATTTAACTGAAATGAAAGCAGTTTAGACACTAAAAAATTCTCTAAGCGAGAGAAAAAATGACCGCCGAAAAAAATGAAAACGAGGCTACGGCAGTCTAAAGACGCAAAACTCCACAAAATACCTACGTATTTGCCGAAAAACACCTACGAGATTAGAAAACAAGGACGCAACCCGCGCAACCCTAAAAACATTACAAACACAACAAATACAGACAACAAACACATAAAAAGGTTACTCACAGCAAGGGGGGGGGGGCACCGAGGACCTCTGCAAGTGAAGTTACACCTCCATTTAAGCACAAATTTCGGAGTTTAGAGACCTGAAAATCACCAAAGCGAGAGAAAAAATGGCCACCGAACAAAACGAAAACAAGGCTAAAGGTCCCTAACCACGCAAAACACTACCATAAACATGCAAAGCACCACCAAACACCTATGGATATTCCGAAAAAGCCCACTAAACAGCTACGAGTATTCCGAAAAACTTGCACGACATAGAAAACGAATATTACGAAAAACTTGCACGACATAGAAAACGAACGACGCTACATAAGCCACATTATATACACCAAACAACCTTAGCTCACTTACACTTTCATTGCCGTCATTTTTTGACGGGAAATATTCTAGTGATAATATAATTGCAAACGATTAAATACAACTAGACAGAGAGACATGCATACATTGAGGGCAGAGAGAAAACGAGAGAAAGAAAAAATACAGCAAGTGGCAGAAATTAAGAGCGATATAAAGAAACTAAAAGGAGAGAGTGACAGTGTGAGAAACTGAGAGACAGAGAAAAAGGGAGGCAAAGAGACTGAGACTGTAAAAGAGAGAGAGAGAGAGAGAGAGAGAGGGAGGGAGAACAAGACATAAAAAGTCAGAGGAAGACACACAGATGCCTGTATAGTAAGTGTCATGATTTCAGAGTTTAAGGACTGATATTGCCAGTAATTATGAATATGGCCAAGGGATCATGACATTGTTGCCTTGGGATTATGTATTATTGTGTGTGGTTATATGTTGCCTGTACATGATTATTATGTATGCTAGTTATAATGTATTATAAGATGGAAAATGTGATATAGAACATATGTGCAATTGGTAAAAATGCTCTGCATAGAAGTTAGCTGCAGATCATTGCACCCTCACCCTTGATAAAAAGCAGCAAAGACAGATGCATGAACTTCAAGTAGTCCTAAGCAAACACTAGAGATTAACATCAAGGTTGTTTCACTAGTCAGCTATAGATATCTGGTGAACTTGATCTCAAGAGTTTTTATATTAACCCAGGCTACAAGGCAGATGGGTTTCCTCACACACATACACAAGGGTGCGGTATGGGAGAGTATAAATATGTTGTTTTGATAATTCAGTTATAGTTTTCACATATCCACAGTGTGAGACTTTTTCTGTGTTTTGTATCCTGACTTGGGAAGTGGTCTTGTCATGGGCCACTAGTAACCTGTATCCAATATTCTCTGCCTGTATCTTTGGGCCTTGCCCTCTTCAGGAACCATTTTTTGTGCCACAGAGAACAAGAACTACACAATTCTGCTGGGGAAAGTTTGAACTAAGTTCATATCAAGTACCTTGAAGAAGCAGATAGTGACAGTAAGGTACCATGATAATTTCATATTGTGCTCTCCACAAATCAGCTTATTTCACATCTTCTCATAATTCGGGTGATGATAAGAAGGAAGGATATGCCAAATTGATAGAAATAAGAACATTTAGCATGTGTCAACAAAGGGATAAAACAATATATATATATATATATAGATTATAAATTTACATGGAATCTGGGGCAGCTGTTTTGGGGTCGGGGTCATAAAAAGTGCTATATTATAAAGTAAAAACCAATGATGGGTCAAAAGATGAGGTATAGTAGTAAATAAATGTTTGAATATTCAATTAAGCTTTCCTTAGACATACATAGATGGGTGCAATTTAACTACAAGTGTCCCTGTGATGCCTCATGATGTTTGTCCATGTCTCCCATAGTTATTAGCTCTATGTGGACAGTTTCCTCTATCACACAGGTGTCCCTACAAATGGGCGTAGGAGCCAAAAAAAATCTGGGGCATAATGTTTAAAGAGACAAAAAAAAAACTATATACAATAGTGGCAAACTTTTCAAAAAATGTTTTTAATATTAAAGTAATGGTATTTATCTACCACCAATGGACAATCTGAGGCAATACAGATTCTCCCTTGATTCTAAAGGTATTAGTCCAAATCTAGTATGGATGAAAGATGAGTTGTTATCCTGAAGATTTTGCGAGACCTCCATGTTGAGTAAATCAGCTTGATAAAAAAATTTGGTGGAGGTGGCAAAAACAAAACATAAAAAATATATGGTGACGTAAATTTGGGTTGTTTTAATACATGAATAACCATTGTACTTACAATACATAAAAAAAAATATTATCTACATCATACTAAAATAGTCAATTATTCGGCATAAAACATATGTGGAACCTATTTTTAAATATATGCATTATGACAGATAATTGATTTTTTTAGCAGCACCTTCAAAGTCAAGCCTAATATTATCATGCATTAAATTGATTTGCAAGTGAGCTGGGTTATGAATGCATCTGATAGAGGGGAATTAGTAGTTTTTAGTTTGCATTAAAAAAAAACACAACTGTTGTAGGTGATGTTTACACCCCCAGAATTGAGCTAGGCTTCTCAGGGTTCGATTTTGTAAACATGATCCCTCTTTGTGAGCATGCTCAGCTTTGCAGCCAATCAGCAATGCTGTATGCAGCCAGCTAGATAATGCTGCTACACACCTTAGAACTAAAGATCCTTAAAGGACTATAAATCAACATTCAAGTAAAAATGCTTGAGCTGTTACACAGTTGTTCTTTAGACATACACCCTCTCCTTGATAAATTCTGACAAATTACAATTGTACTGAAACCAAACATTTCAGCTTTTTCGGCATATTCTAATCTGTCTTTAGG
Source organism: Discoglossus pictus (assembly GCA_027410445.1). NCBI lineage: Eukaryota > Metazoa > Chordata > Amphibia > Anura > Alytidae > Discoglossus > Discoglossus pictus. Next base: position 97,014,345 of record CM050165.1, read on the forward strand.
CGAATGAGCATTTATCCTTAATTTATGGTCCTGCAATGACTGCACATTTTGAGGAAGAAAGGTGTGCATGTGTCTCTGTGTGAGTACATGCAATTCACTAGGGCTAGGAGAGATCTCAAGGTCAATTCACTGGGGCTGGGGGAGGTGATGGGGCAGTTCACTGGGGCTGGGAGAGATCACAGGGGCAATTCACTGGGGCTGGGGGAGGTGATGGGGTAATTCACGGGGACTGGGAGAGATCACAGGGGCAATTCACTGGGGCTGGGGGAGGTGATGGGGTAATTCACTGGAGCTGGGAGAGATCACAAGAGCAATTCACTGGGGCTGGGGGGTTACAGGGGCATTTCACTGGGGCTGGGGGAAGTTGCACATGGGATGTAGATAAAACAACCCGTGAATGAAGGGACAACGTCCTTGTTCTGGATATTACAGAAATCTAAAGGAAAGCTGCCTAAATAATCACCAGACCAAAAAGATACAATGTATTATGTATGGGGGTGTCAACATTGATAGAAAACAGTTTGCAAATGCAAGAAATTCAGCAAACTTTAGGACAACTGTTTAAATGTTTATTTTTGTATTTTTTCATGCAAACAATTTTTTTCATACCCTACTAATCTCCTCTCTCAGATGCATTCATAATCCAGCTCACTTGCATATACCTTTAAGATGGGTATAGAAGCAAGAGACAAAAACTATACAAATCCCTAGTACCCTCTTGAGCAGACATTTTTAAATTATATTTATAAAACAGGTATTTGAATTGTATACAGGGAATATTTAGATCTATTCAGATCTGTGCATTTCACCTATTGTCACTACATATATACACATATAAAAAAAAAAAAAAGCATGAGTGTATGTGTGTTTATGTATTGATATACAGTGTATCAGGAGGTGTCATTTTTATTTGAAGACATACATATAAACATTTATGTGCATATACACCTTTCAGTGCAATGGCAATTTAGTGCTTTACTTCTAACAATCTCTGTTCTTGCCTTTTTTTCATTACAATCCACTTTCTGTTGCCATAAAATGTTTGTACAAAACATACCCATTTTTGAGTGGTGAACAGTGCTCTAGTTTGCTCAAGAAGGCCGTTAGCTACTCTGGTTTGATCAATGCCCTCAGCAGTTGTGTTCCATTGACGTAGAATTTTAACATATTTGTAAGATACATTAGTGCTCCCTGGTGGTGCAGTGGTTAGGATTTGGTGCTTTCACCACTGTCACCTGGGTTTGATTCCAGTCACGAAACCAAGAGGTCACACCACCCTAAAGCCATGCAGGGTTGGTCCTGGCCAGTACTTGGATGGGAGACCACCGAGGAATAGCAAGAACTGTATGCTGTGGAACACTGGAGAAGGAACTGGCAACCCACTCCTGTATCTCTGCCATGAATACCAAGTTAATCAGCATAGTGTGTTGTAGTCCATGAGAGTCACAAGAGTCAGACACGACACACAAACAAGATACATTGTCAGACATGCAAATAATGATTATATTATACAAAGTCTGCAAGGACAGCATATTTTATCTTTGGACAAGGAGCACAGCTGTTTATGACCATATTCTATACAGATAAAGCATCACCAGGAAATTGTGGTTGACATCTAAACTTACCAATAGCTCAAACCTTCTTGGAATACAGATCTAGGCTGTCTGACAGTTTGAATGCACCTGTTCAAGATTTACAAAAACAGAGTATCATAATGAGTTATCACTCCCACAATATTGCATATAGGGGCAGTGCAAGAAATATATTATTGTTTAATGTTATGGTCTACTACTGAAAAATTATAGTTTAAAAGGACTTTTTTATGTAACAAATTTAACTAGGTCACTTAATTATTTGCATCCTCCAGAATATAATAATATACAATTATCCTCCACTTTTTTTATAAGAAGTTTCCAAAGTAACACATTTCAAGCTAAGGAACTTCACTGTTTCTTTCTGATCGCTCTCATTAAGGCTGCCATGTTTCACATCTGTGACCTAAGGCCACACACACAGAGGAGGAACATGGCTGCCTTTATAAGAGAGAAGGGGAAGAAGGGGACCATTCCAGAAACTGAAATATTTTACTCTGGGTGCTTCTTAGAACTGTAAAGTTTACATGACAATTACATTGAGGAAGATACAACTAATTAATCTAGTTAAAACATGTATATAAAATGATAAAACAATTGCCTAAAGAGTCACTTTAAGTGACAGAATGAGAGTATGCTTGTAAAAATAGAAACATAAATGTTGGAGGCAGATAACAACTAGTAGTTTAGTCTAGCTCATCCATTCTATTTACAGAAAATCTGAAGTTTGTTTAAACTAACAGAATCAATCTAACTTACCTTACAATTATTTATAAAATTGCAAAAATAATTACTCAACATTTTAAGTAGTTCTTCAAAAAAGGTTTGTGAACCAATACCCAAACTGCATAACCCTAACATTGTATATTAAGTATTTTAACATTTTTAACATTTTACTTTGCAGGAAAAATGAGTGTTGTAAAGGTTAAGGAAGCACACTATTACATTTCTGGAAATGTAGCTTTGCAGCAAAATTTGGCCTAACACTAATTAGGGTATGTTAGGGCCCTGCGCTAGTTGAGTCATGGAGTTCTACACATAAATGTGCATCCCTCTGCTGGCTGTGCATGATACAGACAAATACAGTGATTAAAATAACATTGTGATATTTGCAGCACTCATTTTAATACAAAGAAACATGAGTACCTGCAGTACTTTTTCAAGTAATGGCAAAGAAACACTATAATATAGATTACTTAATGCATATAAACAGCACATGCAGTCACACACAAACATCTGTATACATATACATTCACACATAATAGCTTATAGATAAATATACATATGTATGCAAGTACTAACATCTACAGTAAATATACATAAATGCAGTCACATATACTACTGCACTATATACATACATATACAATGAAAATATATTTAGAAATATATTATCTTCCTAATCAGCTTTAGTTAAGTTAATGATTTTAAGTGTACAATTATTTATGCATTAAGTGGAATCATCGGGGTCTAGTATGATGCCAACAATGTCATTATTTATATCATATGTGAGGTCATGAATGATTTTACCTAATGTCAAAGATGATGTTATAAATTGTTTCATCAGAAAAAGCTATGCGTGTGGAGAAAAATACTTTAAGGTTGTGTGGAACTTAACTTCCCAATTCCCAGTTTTTCCAACCATGAGTTGCCCCATCATGTGTTTTTGTTCAAAAACCATCGGTGCACCACTTTGTTTCATTTTGTGATTTTTAGGGTTGGATATATTTGACTTTTTCAAAATGGCTGTTTGCAGAAATGCAGATACTCTATTATTGAATTGGACAAACAGGACTATTTTGAAGATTTAGACTGAGCAACTACAATTTATTTTTGAAGATTTGTTTATAAAGCTTTAGGGCATGTTTTTGCTTAATTCTGTTTGTATTTAAATTAAGTGTTTTATTTCCAAACACAGAACAGTACCCTTTCAACTTCATATAAAGGGCATATCTAAATTTCCTGGATTATGAATACATCTGATAGAAGAGGATCAGTAGAGTATGAAAAAACGGTTTGAATGAAAAACTACCAAAATAAACATTTAAAAACTTACCTTGAAGTTAGCAAAATGTAATCAATTTTCTGTGAGTTGAATTTTAGAGTAAACACCCCCTCCAAACCCAGGCTAAATTAGCATAAAATTCATAATTGGTTTTGGCCAATCATAGGCACAGGCAGCTGCAAAATTTGTAGCAAAGTATGGGGATTCTGTCTGGATTTGTAGTATGGCACATATACATGTTAGAAGGTGCTATGTATTTTCTACTTCAGCTTTAAGTCCATTCTGTGTCAACTACTGCTGCTTTTTCCCCTCTCTTTGATTGGCAAACTAAGAAGCAGCTGAGCATATTTGGGTGATTACCACATTTGCTGGTAGTCAATTCTGTGTATCTGCTGATCTCTTCCCTGTCTCTCTCTCTCTCTCTCTCTCTCTCTCTCTCTCTCTCTCTCTCTCTCTCTCTCTCTCTCTCTCTCTCTCCCTTCTTTTCTCCCTCGCTCCCTTCTTTTCTCCCTCTCTCCATCCCTCTCATCTTCCTCCCTCTCCCTTTTTCCTCTCCCCCTCTCCCTCTTATTGTTGAGTGCATTGTTTGTGTTGTGAGCTGAGCTGTGACCCCGCTTCAACTTCTACTTATCACATTGAACTGTACAGCCGTTTGCTGAGTAACAAAAAGGTTAAAATCCATACTTGCATGCTATGCTGCTATAGGCTAGTATGTTCTGGCACTGTGGGGTTGTGGAAATCAGGATTTCACTTTGCTGCCATAAATCTGTAAGTACATTGAGCTTTTCAATATAATATTTTTTTTTCTGCAAGTCTATGGCTGTTTCTTAGGGAACATTTAAAACCCAGGAAACTTAGTTTTCCCCTTATGTATATAGTTGTAGTGTTTGAAACCTAAGCAGCATCCTTGAAAGATTTTAATTGCAAGAAATGTCAGTATATTAAAGTACAAGGAAGGTTTCTGAATTTCAATAGGGATATAATATAGCTGTGTATCTATTTACATTATGTGCTTAATTTTATGAAGAAAACCTCTGTTTTTTCTATCTAAAATAATACAATTCTTACCTGTTTTGGTCTGCCCTCTGTAGTTCATGCAACTTATGAATACACCAAGTACAGAGTTCAGTGTTTCATATTAGCCTGTAAGCAGGGGCGTAGTAACTGGGTGAGATAGAGGGAGATAAATCCCCCACAGATTATTTAAGAATGGGGACAAACAAAATACCAAAATTAAATGTGATCATTCATTACCAGAGGGTGCCACTAGGTGGTGCCAGTACTATGGCACAGTATGTCTCTCCCAGGAAAGCTTTGACACAAATAAAAGGTACACACAGGATTGTTATAATCTGCATTTTATATTTATTTAGTGACTCTTGCAGTTGTTTCATATCTTTCCAACTAGTATTCACTTTTCCCCATCTCACTTTCTGCTTCCCATCTCAGCATTTTGCTTTTTGCTCTTCACTTATGCCTCTTACCTTCTCCTTCTTTTCCCACATCACCCATATTCCACCTACCCTCACACTCACTATTCCCCTGGGAATGTATTATGGAGTGATTAAAATTGGGGAGAAGTGAGAAGGAAGCCAGTATTATGCAGTATTATGATAGTGAGGAAGGAAGAAGCCTGTAGGATAAGTGATATGATAGTTATGCAGTAATCTGACAGTGAGGTGAGAGGAAGACTGTGCTATGCAGTGATATGATAGCAGGGTGAGAGGAAGTCTGTTTTATGCAGTGATATGATAGCAGAATGATACATTTGCAAAACATGCTAGTAGATTCCTATCCGTTTATGACTACATTTCAGATTTCTGTGTTTTCCTCTGAATAAGATTTTTGACTGCTTTGGATACATGTTGTTTATTTATAGTTATATGTATATAATAACAGGGTGAACATTGGGACGTATCTAGCAGCATAAACCCTAATGTAGCATCTCTTGCTCCCTCTTTTCCCTCTTACTCCTACTATTTTCCCTCCTCTAACCTCACCCCTCCCCTCCTCTCTCTCCTGCTCCCTTCTCCCACTCCAGGCCTTTCTCTCTCCCTTATCTCTTACTTCATTCTCATATTTTTTTTCTCTTCTCTCCTTCCTTCTCTCTTCCTTTTCTCTTTCTGTTTCTTCCATTGTCTTTCGCTCTTTCCCTTCTCTCTCTCCCTTGACTGCATATTTATTTATCCTTTGTTGTGCATCCTCCCTTAAACATAGAAACATTGATTTGATAACAGTTAGATAATAAGACCCATCTAACTTGCCTAATGCTTGTTCCAGGCATGCTTCACTTTTAACTGTGTTTTACTCTACCACTTCCATTGGAAGGGTATTCCAGTTACCTATTAGTACTACGTTCTTTTATTTTTCTCTCTCCATTTCTACCTTTCTCTCTCTACTCTTCATGTCTCTCTCTCTCTCCCTTTTGTTATCTCTCCTCTCTGCAGAGTCTCAAGATATTATATTTGCTTTTCTGTTATACTAGTTTGTTTATAAAATGAAGAATTTGTATAAAAGCGCAAATAAATGTTAAAACTGCAAAAATATATGGTGACGTAAGTTTGCGTTATTTTAACACACACAAACAATTGTACTCACAAGACATAAAAACAGCAAAAATGTGTCCACAATCTTTGACAGTACACACAAAAGTCTTGTTGATAAATAGACCTTAAAGCCACAGGGTATGAGATTAATCAAAGGTTATCTACTTAATACTAAAAAAAAGTTGGTTATCTGACATAATACATATGTAGGATCTCTTTTTTTTTTTTTTAATCAAAGCTCACAAAAATGTAAATAATCTGCCATAACATACACATTTAAAAAATATGTTCTACATATATTTTATGACAAATAATTGACTTTTTTAGTGATAAGCAGATAACCATGTTTTGTAAATACAATATTTATGCTTATATTAAAATAACCAAAATGAATAGGAGTTTTTTTAACCCCCACTAAAAGTGCTTGACACTATGTTAATATAGAATTTATAAGAAAAATAGTAAGAAAATAGTCATCTTTATTTAAATTTATTTACATAAACAACAACGCACACTTCAACATTTAAAATCAGTTAAAAGAATGGGATAAAACAACCTCTTATACTTTTTTTTTGTTCTGAATATTAGCTAGAAATTAGACTTTTTTGCCAAAAAATTGCAGCTGACTTTATAACTTTGTCATTCACATATGTAATTTCATGTCTTATTCTACAATTTTATTTTTAAATTAGGTATAAAGAGACTTCAATCTGAGCCATTTAGGGTAGTCCACAATACCTATAGGGGCTGATAATCAGAGGATATATGGTGGTCTCCTTATTCCCTATGTATGGCAGAGCACAAAATGTAGCCAATTTTTAACACGCATCTTTAGGTTTAAAAAAATATTAATTCATTTAATTATTTATGTTGTTAGGAACGCCCTCATTTGGAATATGGAGTACAATTTTGGGTACCACTTCATAAAAAGGACATTTTAGAGCTGAAAAAAGTACAGAGAACAAAACTAATTAGGGGAATGGAGGGGCTTAGTTATGAAGAAAGACAAACCAAATTAAACCTATTTTCCCTAGAAAAAAGGCATCTAAGAGGAGATATGATTACCTTATTTAAATACTTCCAGGGTCAATATAAGCCTTTGTCAAGTGAACTTTTTGTGCCAAGAGATTTTCAACTGACAAGAGGACATCCCTTGAGGTTAAAGGAAAAAAAATGTCACCTTAAAGAAAGAAAAGGGTTCTTCACAGTTAGGGTGGTTAAACTGTGGAATTCTCTACCAAAGGAGGTGGTGACAGTGAATGCGATAGATAACTTTAAAAAGGGGTTAGATATATTTTTGAATTATGAGGGCATTCAAGGTTATCCTAGATAACTAGCGAAGGAATATTGATCCAGGGAGAAATTTGATCGCCAGTCTCTGGGGTCAGAAAGGAATTTTGCTTTTTTCCCCCTTATGAGACAATTGGCAAGTTTCAATGTTTTTTTTTTTTAATGTTTGCCTTCCTCTGGATCAATTAACAATTATTAACAAATAGTCCACATATTGAAAGGATCAGAAGAGATCTAAAAGGTTGAACTTGATGGACTAACAGTCTTTGTTCAACCTCGAATACTAGTAACTATAAAGTAAGTGCTGCAAAGTTGACAGATCCTGAGGCAGCTGCATCATTTCTTGCAGAGTTTCAAGACACTGTAGATGAGGGTAATTATCCTCTTGATCTTTAAATATTTCATGTTGCATTACAGGCAAATGATAGCGATGTCGCAAACATAAAATTTTCCATTCGCGAACCGCAAACGCGAACCGCCGCAAATGTTCGCGAACCGGCGACGCCGGCGAACCGCCATAGACTTCAATGGGCAGGCGGATTTTAAAACCCACAGGGACTCTTTCAGGCCACAATAGTGATGGAAAAGTTGTTTTAAGGGGACTAACACCTGGACTGTGGCATGCCGGAGGGGGATCCATGTCAAAACTCCCACGGAAAATTACATAGTCGATGCAGAGTCTGGTTTTAATCCATAAAGGGCATAAATAACCTAACATCCCCCTCCATCATCATCCTCCCCTGTATCTCTTTACCCCCTCCCTCATCATCCTCCCCTGTGTCTCTTTCCCCCCTTCCTCATCATCCTCCCCTGTGTCTCATCCCCCCTCCCTCATCATCCTCCCACCTCCCTCATCATCCTCCCCTGTATCTCTTTACCCCCTGCCTCATCATCCTCCCCTGTGTCTCTTCCCCCCTCCATCATCATCCCCTCCTGTGTCTCTTTCCCCCGTCACTCATAATCCTCCCCTGTTTTTTTTTTCCCCCTCCCTCATCATCTTCCCCTGTGTCTCTTCCCCCCCTCCCTCATCATCCTCCCCTGTGTCTCTTTCCCCCCTCCCTCATCATCTTCCCCCCTCCCTTGATGATTAGGGGGGGAAGAGACACAGGCATAAGTGTGAGGGGTGTTAGGGTAAGAGGTGTTAGGGATAAGGGTGAGGGGGTTAGGTGTTATGGTGAGGGGCGTAAGGGCTAAGTGTGAGGGGTGTTAGGGTGAAGGGTGTTAGGGATAAGTGTAAGGGGTGTTCGGGTGAGGCATGTTAGGAATAAGTGTGAGGGGTGTTAGGTCTTAGGAATAAGTGTGAGGGGTGTTAGGTCTTAGGGATAAGTGTGAGAATGTTAGGGTTAGGTGTTAGGTTGATGGGTGTTATGGATAAGTGTGAGGGGTGTTAGGGTTAGGGTAAGGGGTGTTAGGGATAAGTGTGAGGGGTGTTAGGGTTAGGGTGAGGGGTGTTAGGGATAAGTGTGAGGGGTGTTAGGGTTAGGGTGAGGGGTGTTAGGGATAAGTGTGAGGGGTGTTAGGGTTAGGGTGAGGGGTGTTAGGGATAAGTGTGAGGAGTGTTAGGGATAAGTGTGCGGGGTGTTAGGGTTAGGTGTTAAGTGTGCGGGGTGTTAGGGTTAGGGTGAGGGGTGTTAGGGATAAGTGTGAGGGGTGTTAGGGTTAGGGTGAGGGGTGTTAGGGATAAGTGTGAGGGGTGCTAGGGATAAGTGTAAGGGGTGTTAGGGTTAGGGTGAGGGGTGTTAGGGATAAGTGTAAGGGGTGTTAGGGTTAGGTGTTAAGTGTGAGGGGTGTTAGGGTTAGGGTGAGGGGTGTTAGGGATAAGTGTGAGGGGTGTTAGGGTAAGGGGTGTTAGGGATAAGTGTGAGGGGTGTTAGGGTTAGGGGTGTTAGGGATAAGTGTAAGGGGTGTTAGGGTTAGGTGTTAAGTGTGAGGGGTGTTAGGGTTAGGGTGAGGGGTGTTAGGGATAAGTGTGAGGGGTGTTAGGGTTAGGGTGAGGGGTGTTAGGGATAAGTGTGAGGGGTGTTAGGGTTAGGGTTAGGGGTGTTAGGGATAAGTGTGAGGGGTGTTAGGGATAAGTGTAAGGGGTGTTAGGGTTAGGTGTAAGTGTGAGGGGTGTTAGGGTTAGGGTGAGGGGTGTTAGGGATAAGTGTGAGGGGTGTTAGGGTTAGGGTGAGGGGTGTTAGAGATATGTGTAACGGGTGTTAGGGTTAGGTGTTAAGTGTGAGGGGTGTTAGAGTTAGGGTGAGGGGTGTTAGGGATAAGTGTGAGGGGTGTTAGGGTTAGGTGTTAGGGTGAGGGGTGTTAGGGATAAGTGTGAGTGGTGTTATGGTTAGGGTGAGGGGTGTTAGGGATAAGTGTGAGGGGTGTTAGGGTTAGGGTGAGGGGTGTTAGGGATAAGTGTGAGGGGTGTTAGGGTTAGGTGTTAGGGTGAGGGGTGTTAGGGATAAGTGTGAGGGGTGTTAGGGTAAGGGGGAGGGGTGTTAGGGATAAGTGTGAGGGGTGTTAGGGTGAGGGGTGTTAGGGATAAGTGTAAGGGGTGTTAGGGTTAGGTGTTAAGTGTGAGGGGTGTTAGGGTTAGGGTGAGGGGTGTTAGGGATAAGTGTGAGGGGTGTTAGGGTTAGGGTGAGGGGTGTTAGGGATAAGTGTGAGGGGTGTTAGGGATAAGTGTAAGGGGTGTTAGGGTTAGGTGTTAAGTGTGAGGGGTGTTAGGGTTAGGGTGAGGGGTGTTAGGGATAAGTGTGAGGGGTGTTAGGGTTAGGGTGTCGGTTTTAGAGATATGTGTAACGGGTGTTAGGGTTAGGTGTTAAGTGTGAGCGGTGTTAGAGTTAGGGTGAGGGGTGTAAGGGATAAGTGTGAGGGGTGTTAGGGTTAGGGTGAGGGGTGTTAGGGATAAGTGTGAGGGGTGTTAGGGTTAGGGTGAGGGGTGTTAGGGATAAGTGTGAGGGGTGTTAGGGATAAGTGTAAGGGGTGTTAGGGTTAGGTGTTAAGTGTGAGGGGTGTTAGGGTTAGGGTGAGGGGTGTTAGGGATAAGTGTGAGGGGTGTTAGGGTTAGGGTGTCGGTTTTAGAGATATGTGTAACGGGTGTTAGGGTTAGGTGTTAAGTGTGAGCGGTGTTAGAGTTAGGGTGAGGGGTGTAAGGGATAAGTGTGAGGGGTGTTAGGGTTAGGTGTTAGGGTGAGGGGTGTTAGGGATAAGTGTGAGTGGTGTTAGGGTTAGGGTGAGGGGTGTTATGGATAAGTGTGAGGGGTGTTAGGGTTAGGGTGAGGGGTGTTAGGGATAAGTGTGAGGGGTGTTAGGGTTAGGTGTTAGGGTGAGGGGTGTTAGGGATAAGTGTGAGGGGTGTTAGGGTAAGGGGGAGGGGTGTTAGGGATAAGTCTGAGGGGTGTTAGGGTGAGGGGTGTTAGGGATAAGTGTAAGGGGTGTTAGGGTTAGGTGTTAAGTGTGAGGGGTGTTAGGGTTAGGGTGAGGGGTGTTAGGGATAAGTGTGAGGGGTGTTAGGGTTAGGGTGAGGGGTGTTAGGGATATGTGTAAGGGGTGTTAGGGTTAGGTGTTAAGTGTGAGGGGTGTTAGAGTTAGGGTGAGGGGTGTTAGGGATAAGTGTGAGGGGTGTTAGGGTTAGGGTGAGGGGTGTTAGGGATAAGTGTGAGGGGTGTTAGGGTTAGGGTGAGGGGTGTTAGGGATAAGTGTGAGGGGTGTTAGGGTTAGGTGTTAGGGTGAGGGGTGTTAAGGATAAGTGTAAGGGGTGTCAGGGTGAGGCATGTTAGGAATAAGTGTGAGGGGTGTTAGGTCTTAGGGATAAGTGTGAGGGGTGTTAGGGTTAGGTGTTAGGTTGATGGGTGTTATGGATAAGTGTGAGGGGTGTTAGGGTGGGTGCTAAGGTGAGGGGAGGATGATGATAAGGGGGGGGGAAGAGACACAGGGGTGTCCTTGCAGCAGAGATCTAAAGAGTCCTTCAGGACTGTATTGCACACTGTGTACATTGATTTACAATACACGACTAAGCTCATTTTACACCACTTTTTTTTGCTACATGAGTGGAACCTTATAGTGAGGGCTACCTGTACACTGATTAATTACTAGGAGCCGCATTCAATTGAGCTTTTGGGAGATCCGGACTTCGGCAATGTAGCACGCAAGTTATTTTGCTATTCAATTTGCGTCCCGATCGGGTTATAGGCTCCAGCCTTCGATTCACTGCAGTGGTTCACATCGCATGTTAATGCCCCTCCAAGCCTTCGATTTCTCAGGGCCACAAGAATTGCGAACTCTAAAATCGCAAACCGCTATTCAATTGCTCCGATTCCCCTTCGCTAAGCAAACAGTCAAGCCCACAAATGGAAAAAGTTGAAGCACAAGTCACGGGTACCAAGGAGGACTCACAAAGGGCTTAATAAAGTGTCCGGAGAACTTTAAATGCACATATACACACACTTCTGTACTTTTATTAAAAGGGAAAGTAATGTTAGGTCTTAGAATTAATAGCACACCAGTCTCAAGCCAGCAAATCGGCCAAAGAATATACTTTATTTTGTGTTTAATTTCTGTGTTATATCGATCCCGGTAATCAATGTGTTAATACACATAATGAAACTCGCATGTAATAGAATATCATATTTATGGCTTTATCAATATTGCAATATGTCAGGAATGTGGGTTTGATCGTAACCCGTAATTGAAGCCTGTAGGACTTTGAAATCCAACCTACAGTTTTCATTGATGTAATGATGACGATCTGTGTTTCCCTTGGCTGAAGATCTGTGTTTCTAACTCCGGAGTTACGGCCTTGCGTAATTGATCATGTCAAATGCTACATACAAGGGCATAGTTTCCAAATATCGCTATCGGTCCCTTACTTGCGGGCTCAGCCAATTGAATAGCACCATAAGTTGCAGACGCTGCGGGCCCCCTAGACTTACGGCCTACATCCAGCGACTTGCGGGCTTGCAATTGAATGAGGCTCTATGTATTTACTATAAATTGCATCTTTACCCAAGGGCAAGGTGCCCTAGGGAAACCCTATAAGAAAATGAAATGTATAGGTTATTTTTTTTGTGTATGAGGAATTTTACTGAGTTAAGTCTATACAATATTTTGTCTTTTTGCTGATGTTATAAAATCACAATCACATAGAATGCTCCTATTGGAACAGTATATGGGTATATGATATGTATACTCTTAAGCTGAAACAAGTCGGATTCAGCACTTCTGAATGATTTTGTGGCTGTAAATGGATTTGGCTGTTGGATGATGGTGAGATGAATATTCTGTAAATTGCAGGAAGAAGCAGTGTGAGGAATCTTGGAAGACAGTCCCTGTGGGACTGCTAATTGTTGCGGGCAATGGATTTGCCTAATTCTGGATGTAGAACTGATCTCCTTATTTTGCATTTCATTGTACAGGAAAATGTTTTTCCTTATATATCACAGCACATAGGGTAGGAATGGTCCACTAATTTACAACTGAGTTATATTATATGTTGAATATAAAATTTACCATTATTATTCTTCAGTTTTGTTTCGATTTTTAGTCATCATGTTGTAACTCCTATGATAGAAATCTATTTACTTGATGGGTTACTGGGCATATGCATTAAACCTTTACATGGGTCATAAAGGGCTGTTATAGCAATTATACATATGGAAAATAGACATTGCAACCTTCTTGAACCACTTCACAGCCACAATGCTTAAGAGATGTTATCCTTGTATGCATTTGATATATTGTATTGCATGCACTGGAAGCAGTGCAACATGTACATATTTGTCTACTTTCCTTTACTGGAAAATATTTTTTTTCCTCTTTAGTTTATTTTCTGTAAAACACATCCAGGATTATTTACAGGTTCTTAGAGTTCTTTTTTTGTTCACTTTTTTAATGTTATAGGACTATCTGTACTTTCCACTAATAAATAAGTTACTTAGAAAATTACAATTTTAATTTCAAAATATACCAGTGAGCGAATGTAGTTCACAAAAATGTCAAATTTAAAAATTTCATAATACAATATAACATTCACTCAACATTTTTGACAAACATTCATCATTACCTGCAATCATTTTGTATAAAACTACAAAATAAATCACCTGACATTAACTGACCAATCAAAAAATATATATATATATATATATATATAATTTTATCTTTATCTTGTGGTAGGAGTAAACCCACACCTGCCATTTGACAGCCTAGGCACTTAACCACTGTGTTATATCTTTACATGCATTGCAGTAATGAAATAAAATATAAGTAGTCTAGAGCTTTTATTGGAAATATACCTTTATTGTTAAGAATTACTACAGCTATATTTATTTCATATCACCCCTTTACAAAGTTGAGATAGGACACTGGACTATATGTCTACGTCAGTGGTAGGCAACTCTGTCTTACAATGGTGTCAACAGTGCAGAATTTAAGTATTTTTCTGCTTGCTTACTCCTGATCTAATACACTGTCTCATCATATCTCGACTCGACTACTGCAATTCGCTCCTTGCTGGCTTCCCCATCTCTCATCTGTCTCCCCTCCAATCCATAATGAATACCTCCGCTAGACTCATCTACCAAACTAAAAGCACAGTATCTGCAGCTCCTCTCTGTCAGTACTACACTGGCATCCCATAGCCCCCAGAATAACATTTAAAATCATGACCATAATGTGTAAAGCCCTAAACAACAGTGCACCCCCTTATATCAATGCTCTCTTTTCAAAATACTCTCCCAACCTCCCTCTTTGTTCTCCTTCGTTCCTCTTTGTTCTTTCCTCCTCACTTATCACCTCCTCTCACTCCCACCGTCAGGACTTTTCTTGTGCTTCCCTTACTCTCTGGAACTCATTGCCTCGCTCCACTAGATTATCCTCCTGCCTCAAAACTTTAAACAATCACTAAAATCACAAACGCATCTGTTTAAAAAATGGTATCACCTTCAGCCTTAACTTACACAGCTGCACACTCTTCAGCTTAATATCACTTACAGCCACAATCTACAGTGCAGTACACAGACACCTCCACTTGATTGAACCAACTGCATTCACGCTGCCATCTTGCATCTATCAACCTTCTGTATCACACCCAAACCCTTTATGATGTAAGTTTGCGAGTTTTCAATCTTGCATCAGTGCTGTGAAAACAAGCACTACGTACGTTTGATTTTAAGATCAAAAACCCCTGTATAGCACTGCAGAATATGTTGGCATGTTACAAATAAGAGATAATAATGATAATTTTAATAATAATAATAATAATAATAATAATTTATCTGGTTGAGTTCATGTAATTTACTCAGTTGCGTGTTGGGCTCAAGCAAAGAAATACTAAAATCCAAGCCTGTTTTTATCCCTCAAAGGACTGAGTTGCCAAGAACTGAACCGAGATATTGTAATACTGACAGACGCGTTTCAACAATTTTATCCTGTGGCTTTTCCAAGAGAAGCAGCACACCTAGCTGTAACCATCACATTGGACTTGAGAATAAACCAACTTAATTGAGATATAAATGAGATCAATCTAAAGATTGGATTGATAGCTAATCCCCTAAGAACTAGACCACGTGAGGAGTCATACAACCCTGTACTTTTTTATCTTCAGTATAATTTGTATATAATAATATTTATAATAATATTTTTGAAAACATATTGCTCATTATCAAGAGTATATTTTCAAAAATGCGTACTATAAATATGGAACTTCAGTTGTTCTTATTTTCTGACAGAAACATATTTACGTGTTTTATTATCTAATACATACAAAATAAAAGTCAAGATGTTGATTGTGAAGGTATCCTTGTTTGCCCTTTGGCCAGTCAGCAGTATACATATATGGCAGTTCAGTTAAGACATACAGTATGTAACTTACTTAGTGGCTGCAATGGGACAGCTTAAGTTTTCCTGATTGAATGAACACAGTCAACCTAATTGCAATCCATTTGCAGCATCTTAATTCATGACCACGACAGTCACCCAATCACAGTCACCAACTATAGGATATTTGTCACAGCCAGCTGATAAGAACTGAAAATAGTTCAAGGCATTATTAAGATCAGGGGATGTGTGGAGGGATCACGTCCATTAAAGCAAAGTCATGCTCAAGTCTATCTGGGTTAAAGAGTTTAGACCACTAAAAGCCTTGATGATTACAGGATTAGCTGCCGGCATTTGTTTATTTTCTCACTCCAGTGATTACAAAAATTTACTTTTGCTTATCTTATGTGATTGCAGATTCCATTTGGATATTTGAAGTTCGAGTTAACACACACTGGACCAAAGCCTTGCTTCCTTTATCATAATTGTTGGGCTTACATGCATATTTCAAAAACATAACTTTTATGCAGTAAAATACTGAATAGAACAGTCCATGTTTTGTGCACCATTAGCTACACATATGTAGTACCATATGTACCACATGCTATTATAGGGAACCAAAAAAAGCATTATAATAATAAAAAAGCATTTAAATTAAAAACTATTTTATGATATTATGTTGCAATCTAAACCACCATTTCTACTGATGGGCGGAGACCTTGAATGCAGAGAATCTTTTAGCTGGATTTATAGACAATTTGCAATCCAAAGCAAAGCTAAATTTTACCAAGGCTCCTCGATGTTAAGAAAGCAAAAAGTTCAGTGTATAGAATAATTATATACATGGGCGTAGGAGCACAAAAAAAAAATCTGTAAGTGATAAAGTTTAAAGAGACAAAAACCTATGGCCCTGTGTTATGCAATGATCCTCTACTCTCAGGACAGACAGCCTCCAAGGGAAGAGAGGGCAGGCCATCCAACAAGTATAAAGAGAAGATACAATAGGGGCTCACAATACAATGTAAACAAAATGTGTTAGAATTTATCTTATCCACCACCAATGGAAGCTGTAATCTGACTCAATACTGATTTTTCCTCAGTTCTAATGATATTAGTTCAAGTCCAATTATTAATGAATGATGAGCTGCTATCCTGAGGATTTTGAAATACCTCCCAGCGGAGAAAATCAGCTTGATGATAAAGAATTTGGAGGTAAGTTTGAGTTATTTTAATGCATGCATAATTATTGTACTTATAAAGCATAAACAAGTGGTTATCTAATTAATACTAAAAAAAGTCAATAATTTGGCATGAAGCATATGGAGAACCTTCTTTTTTAATCTATGTATTATGGCAGATTATTTACACTTTTGTCAGATTTATTTAAAATAAAGGTTCTCCATATGCATTATGTAAAGTAATTGACTTTTTAGTATTACATAGATAAACTTTGATTAATCTCATATCATGTGGCTCTAAGATCTATTTATTTAACAAGATGTTTGTTTGTATTGTCAAAGTTTGTGGACATGTTTCTGCAGATTTTATATTTTATAAGTACAATTATAAAAGCGTGACGAGCAGTTGAGGCACGCGAGACTTAGGCGGCGAGAAGTTTCACGCGACTGCGAGGGTTGCAACTGCAAGCCAAGCGCGTAACACATACAGCACAGGGGGAGAGCCAGGAAGCCTGTGAGCGATGTTGCAAGCAAATTTGAGCCATATTTGGTGTCAATAGAAAATCGACTACGCAAGGAAAATAATGGTGGATGGAAAACGTAAACATTTCGGAACTGGATGAAGGCTGAGCAAAGCCAGGCACGCAGGACTTAGAAAATACACGACGGCAAAGACAGTAACACTTACACCAACGCCAGGAACGCAGGACTTTGAAAATAAAACCAAGTGCATTCAGCGTGTAACACGCAAACATTCAGCAGACACACAGAGGAGAAAGACACAGGAAAGGGACAGGGGGGAGATGGTGGAAAGAGACACATGGTAGTCCCAAGCACAAAACTTGCAGTTTTAACGAAACCTGTAATGAGCGGACCGTACAGTAGGCGGGAGGAAATGGTTGCAATAAGCGCCAAAATGCAAAAAATCTCAAACAGGATGAAAATGAGGCTCACCAATGCCAAGCACGCGGGACTTAGAAAATACGCGACGGAGAACCCAGTGGCACGCAGGACTTTGACAATAAAACACAGAAAAGAAACACACAGAGAAGGGACGGGCGGGGATGGGGGAAAGAGACACATGGCATTCCAAAGCACAAAACTGCCAGGTTAACGAACCCTGCAATGAGCGTCCCGTACGTTAGGCAGCAGAAAAGGTTCTCAATGAGTGCCAAAGGCGCTCATAGCCATCCATGCGATAAGCGCCAAAGGCGCTCATCGCATGGTTTGCGATGAGCATTGCGAGAGGGAGAGGCTTGCAATGAGCGCCCAATAGATATTATCTTTATAATTATAATTATGATTTACATTCTTATTTTGATAAATCAAGCACTTTGTTAAAAAGTTTACTTATATTTATTTTAATTTCATGAGATATATGTAATGTTACCAAAGGGTGCACATTTTGTGCTGAGCTGTAAAAATTAAACAAGTGAAACCATTATGTGTTGATTTTGCTACATATCTATGGATATGTCTAATACGTCATCTCTTTTGTATATGTTTTTATATGATCTATACTGGATGTTTATGCTTAATCTGCTTCACCATAGGGTTAGTGAAGATTTTGCGTTCAGCAAGTTGAAAAAAGTTTCTGGCTGGTATTTATATAAATCTCCATTAATATCCAACCCCTTCTCAGCCCCATCACCTACCTCAACTGCCCTGATACTGCCATCTCACTCTACAACTCTACTCTCTCTTCCATCCTTGATACATAACCACACGAAGACGCCCTCGTACTCTTCCACCTTGGCACACAACTCAAACACGTTACATTCCAGAAGTGCTCCCGCACCGCTGAACGGCTCTGGAGGAAATCACACACCTCTGCAGATTTCCTCCACTACAAATTTATGTTACGCTCCTACTCCTCTGTCCTCAACCTCGCCAAACAACACTACTTAACTTCACTAATATCAACCCTATCCTCTAACCCAAAGCGTCTGTTCGCCACTTTCAAAACTCTCCTCCACCCAGCACCTCCTCCCATCCCTTCCTCCTCTCTCACAGCTGAAGACTTTGCCAACCATTTTATTCATAAAATCGAAAATATACGCAATGAACTCTCATCTCACAGTGGCTCACTCACTCTACCATCACAACTATCCAACCACACCGACTCTTCTCCCTCCCCCAATCCAACAGCCACTTTGAACTGCTTTGCCCCAGCTACAGAGGATGAAGTCGCTAGCCTGCTATCATCCACTTGCCTCACTACATATCCCCAGGACCCTATTCCATCTCAGCTCATCCCTCCCCTCTCTACCACACTAATCCCATCTCTCACACACATTTTAAACCTTTCCCTAACTGCCGGCAAATTTCCATCTTGCCTGAAACACGCCACAATTACACCCATCCTCAAAAAGTACTCATCTGACTCTGACATTGCTTCTAACTACCGCCCTATCTCTCCACTTCCCCTGGCTTCCAAACTGCTGGAGCGCCTCGTCTATACCCGCCTTACCAGCTTTATTTCCTCTAACTCCTTTCTTGACACCTTCCAATCCGGCTTTCGGCCCCAACACTCCACTGAGACAGCTCTCACTAAAGTGACCAACGACCTGCTTACTGCCAAGTCAAAAGGTCACTTTTCTATTCTGCTTCTTCTAGATCTCTCTGCTGCCTTCGACACAGTTGACCATCCACTTCTACTCCATATCCTCTCCTCCCTCGGTATTCGAGACACTGCCCTCTCGTGGTTCTCATAATACCTACAAAATCGATCATTCACTTTCTCTGACACCTCTTCTTCTCCTTACCCCCTGTCTGTTGGCGTACCCCAAGGATCTGTCCTCCTCTTCTCCATCTACACTTCCTCACTTGTTACCCTTATAAACTCTTTTGGGCTGCAATATCATCTCTCATGACATCCAAATCTACCTCTCAGCACCAGATCTATCCCCCTCTCTTCTAACACATGTCTCCAACTGCCTCTCTAGTATATCCTCTTGGATGTCCACCCACCATCTCAAACTCAACATGTCTAAAACTGAACTCCTAATCTTCCCTCCCTCTCCCACTGTGTCAATTCCTCACATCTCTCTCACTGTCAATAATGACATCATCACCCCCTCCTCCCAAGCCCGTTGTCTTGGGGTTCTACAGGACCCCGCCCTGTCCTTCATCCCTCACATACAATCACTAACTAAATCTTGTCTTCTCCATCTAAAAAACATCTCCAGAATTCGCCACTTTCTTACACAAGACACAACTAAAATCCTTATACACTCTCTCATCATCTCGCGACTAGACTACTGCAACTTGCTTCTTGCTGGCCTACCCTCCACCAGACTATCTCCACTTCAATCCATTATGAATGCCTCTGCTAGACTCATCTTCCATACACAACGTTCAGTGTTGTCATCCCCTCTCTGTCAATCTCTCCACTGGCTTCCCATAGCCTCCAGAATAAAATTTAAAATCCTGACCCTAACTTTCAAAGCCCTCAACAAGAGCACTCCCCCATACTTTTCTGGTCTCATCTCCAAATACTCCCCCACCCGCCCTCTTCGCTCTGCTAATGACCTTCTTCTTTCCACAACTCTTGTCACCTCCTCTCACTCTCGCCTTCAGGACTTTTCTTGTGCTGCCCCTATTCTCTGGAACTCCTTGCCTCGCTCCACCAGATTATCCTCCAGCCTCAAAACATTCAAAACCTCTCTAAAAACACATCTCTTTAAAGAAGCTTATCAACTTCCACCCTAACACACTCTCAAATTTCTCTCCCTCCTTTTCCTCACACACTACCTTTAGGTTGTAAGTCTGCGAGTTTCAATCCCACAAGGTGCTTTAGGGAAAGAACTATGTATTTGAGGTTCAAAGACAGGGCCATCCTTGCCTTGCTATTTGTTAATTTGTATGTATCTTTGTCTTGAACATATCTTATGTACAGCGCTACGGAATATGTTGGCGCGTTATAAATAAACGATAATAATAATATTATGTATAAATATATATAGTATCTGTGCTTACAACAGATCTGAGTGTACATTAATTGACTAACTTTGTATAATATGATTTGGTATGGAACAAATACTAACCAAAAACAGTATGCAGTTTTCGAATTGTGTATGCAGAAATACACTCACAGAATTGTGCCTAAACAGATAACAAAATGTAGAAAATCTATCGGTCAAGTTTATTGATGTTATATATTTATGTTATCTATGTTTAATAGTGAGTGAAAAAATAAACATTTTCTGTATTAAATATTTTTCATGTTAACTCCATCTTCAATACTAACACCCAGAATCAGACAAAGGGAAGCACTTCGATACACTCTATCCTCAGAAAAAAAAAGAGAATCAATAAGATGGCTTTGAGGATAAATGGTCTTCATTGAGAGACTTTAGCTCGACCATTATGCAAAGATTGCTTCAAGATGTTACCACCCTGCAGATAAAGGACTCTAATTAGCTTAGCGAAGGCATCCTATGAAATCCATACTCTCTTTAAAGTGACTTGATTCTCATTAGATAGGGAAACTGTCCTATGATAGACCAACAATCACCTTCTATTAAATTGTGCTAAAAGGAAAGGTGGGAAATGTGCTTGCCTATTTATTTATTTATTTATTTTCCATGTATATAGAGCTTTTATCTAAGTGCTTTTGAAACTGTTAGAGGGTCATGACAACATAATTTCCAGGTGTATACCAGTATTAAATGGTTAATGACAATACATACTAAACATATAGATACCATAGAAGTAGAGAACCCCGTCCTGAGCAACAATCGGCGCTTATGACTACTGCTCTCAAGCTTACGTACTAAAGGAAACCAAGGAGATGCTTGAGAAAGTAGAATTCATCACCTCTTGTCTGTTCTCCAAATGTCATTACCCCATGTTCTTAAATATTCACCAGCTAGTACTATCAAGACCACAAACGTATCTTAGTAAATCACTACTTCGTACTCCGCCATCCGCTCAGCTCATACACATTATACACAAGATAAAGTATAGTCTAACAAACATTGTTTTCATTTGTTCAACATGTTTTGGAAGATTATACAGTTCATGCTGCATTGCACCAGGGCCCTTGCTCTGTGAGGGGCACCTCAGCAAAATCATTCACCTCCTCAAAACCCCCAGGGCCCCTTGTCACACTATTCACCCCCCCCCCCCCTTACCCGTTCCTTGCAGTCCATGTCCCGGATCCTATTGCTCAGAGGTTGGGTATCCTTCCCCTGCTGGAGCTTCATATTGCTGGGGAGGGGAATTTCTAGTGACTAGTAATTTCTATTTTCTAATAGTTTCTAATTTCTAGGGAAGTTCCGGCAGGGGAAGTATACCCAACCTCTGAGCAATGGGATCCAGGACAGGGACTGCAAGGCACAAGTAAGGGGGGAGGGGTGGTGAATGAGGTGCAGGGGGCTTGATGGGACTGTGAATAGTGTGACAATGGGCCCCTGGGGGTATTGAGGGGGTGAATGATGCTGCTGAGAGGAGCCTGATTTTTTTTGGGGGGGGGGGGGGGATGGTGAATGGTGATGCTGAGGGGGCCGTGGGGTGAATATGGCTGCTGAGGGGGCCCTGGGGGATGAATATGGCAGTGGACCTGTTTTTTTGGGGGGGTGAATGGTGCTCCTGAGGGGGCCTGGGTAGTTGGGGAATGAATATTGCTGCTGAGGGGGTCCTGGGGGTGAATATGGCATCTGAGGGGATTAGTGGGATGAATGGTGCAACAAGGGGGCCCTGTTTTTTGGGGGGGAGTAAATAATGCTGCTGAGAGAGCCCTGTGGGGTTTGGGGGGTGAATATGGCTGCTGATGGGCTTGGAGGGGCAAGAATGGTGCAATAATGGGGGGGAGGCTGTTTTTTTGGTGGGGGGGTGAATAATGATGCTGAGAAGTTTTGGGGGGGGGGGGGTGAATGGTGCCCCTGAGGGGCCCTGCTTGGTTGGGTAGTGAATATTGCTGGCCTGGTGGCTGAATATGGCTGTAAGTGTGTTGGGGGGGGGGGGGGGCGGTGAATGGTGCTATATATATATATATTTCTTTATATATTTGTGTGTGTATATATGACACTAGATGTCCAAAATATTTTTTTGCACCTGGGGCCTCCGTTTATTAGCTCCGCCACTAAATCACAGTTTTATATTATACATACAGTGCCTTGCAAAAGTATTCAAATCACCACCACCACCACCACCACCACCTTGGCATTTTTTGTGTTTTGTTGCCTCACAACCTGGAATTAACATGGATTGTTTGAGGATTAGCATCATTTACAGAAAATGCTCCAATTCTAAAGATGTTTTTTTTATATTGTGAAGCAAACAACAAATAGGACAAAATAACAGAAAAAGTAAATGTGCATAACTATTCCCCCCACCTAAAGTCAATACTTTGTATAGACACCTTTTGCGGCAATCACAGCTCCCAAGTCGTTTTGGATAAGTCTCTATGAGCTTGCCACATTTACCACTGGGATTTTTGCCCATTCCTCCTTGCAAAACTGCTCCAGCTCCTTCAAGTTGGATGGTTTGTGCTTGTGAACAGCAATCTTTAAGTCTGACCACAGATTTTCTATTGGATGAGGTCTAGGCTTTGACTAGGCCATTCTAACACATTTACATGTTTCCCCTTAAACCACTAAAGTGTTGCTTTAGCAGTGTGTTTGGGGTCATTGTCCTGCCGACAGGTGAACCTCCGTCCTAGCTTAAAATCACGCACAGAGTGGTACAGGTTTTGCTCAAAGTAATGGCTTTCTTCTGGCCACTCTGCCATAAAGCCCAACTCTATGGAGCGTACGGCTTATTGTCGTCCTATGTACAGATACTCCAGTCTCTGCTGTGGAACTCTGCAGCTCCTCCAGGGTTACCTTAGGTCTCTGTGCTACCACTCTGATTAATGCCCTCCTTGCCCGGTCCGTGAGTTTTGGTGGGCTGCCGTCTCTTGGCAGGTTCGCTGTTGTGCCATGTTGTTTTCATTTGGTTATGATAGATTTGATGGTGCTCCTGGGGATTAGCAAATATTTGGATATTTTTTGATAACCTAACCCTGACTTGTACTTCTCAACAACATTGTCCCTTACTTGTTTGGAGAGTTCCTTGGTCTTCATGGCAGTGTTTGGTTAGTGGTGCCTCTTGCTTAGTTGTTGCAGCGTCTGGGGCCTATCAAAAAATATGTGTATATGTAATGACAGATCATGTGACACTTAGATTGCACACAGGTGGACATCATTTCACTAATTATGTGACTTCTGAAGGTAATTGTTTGCCCCAGAGCTTTTTATGGGCTTCATAACAAAGGGGGTGAATACATACGCATGTGCCAATTTTCTGTTTTCTATTTCTAAAAAATAGTTTTATGTATCTATTTTTCTCATTTCACTTCACCAACTTAGACTATTGTGTTCTGATCCATCACATAAAATTCACATTAACAAAACATTGAACTTAAGGCTGTAATGTAACCCAATAGGTAAACATTCAAGGGGGGAGGGGGTGAATACTTTTGCAAGCAATGTATAGTTGTTTTGTTGCCTCTCTCTACACACCATTTCTGACCATCACTGTAGCCAATCTGTATTTCTGGAACTGAGTAACCCCTGCGCTGCTTAAAGTGACCATATTGCCCTATAAGTTGGACTCCTAAGATAAGCCCTAGGGTCAGGTCACAAGTAGTACTGCAATCATACTCATTACACACTAGATTCTACCCAACATATTCCACGATTCTACCCATGATTATCTCTATTCATCCTTTTCAAACTTGCATAGACCTAATTTCTGCAAAATGCATCCAATGCATTAAAAGACAGAGATTGAAATGTGGGTGGGATCCACACTCAGAACAAAAGATAAACACATTAATATTCCATGGAAGGATCTAACTTTGATGTAGTGGACTTGGAGTAGCATGCAGCAGAAAGGAAAGTGGAAAGGAATTAATTTCTGTCACAGGTAGAATTTATTCTGTCCGTTATTTAATTGGTCTTTAGCAACCTGTATGCACTGAATAAACATCGCAGTGGAAAGTCCTATCCACCGCAGATGTTTCCCCCACCTCACTGCCAAATATCAGTTTGTCCTCATGCCTAATACCTTGAATACTCTACACCTTTTCACCTTTCCTTGAACCCATGCCTTTTCCCAACCAGTATCAAAGTAGAGGAATTTCTTTTGGATTTGTTTATTAATTTGTGCACACAAGAACTGAACTTGGTGCTTTTGGAGCACATAAAAGATATCCCTTTATGATTCCAATGTTATACCATTACACTACTTCATATTCTATAATGGATGTTGAAATAAATAAATAAGAATTATTATAACAATAATAGCTAAGTACTATACATTTTGTTTTATATGAGATTTGTGACACAACATTAGCATTTTTCTTCATTGCTTTATTACATTCTAACCCATAGGGATTTTTGCTTATTTTGCATATGTGTTAAAGAACTGCATTTTTAATACTTCATTTCTACATTACCAAATAAATATCAAGGTATACCCTGGAGTTTGTGGGGGGGGGGGGGGATTTCTCCCCATAAAAAAACACCTATATCCTGCTATCTTCATAGCTTTTATGTTGCATTGGTTGGGTGCTGCTGTCTCCTCTTATTAGTCCGCTGCTTCTTTATTCTGCTCCCTTTCTTCCCTCATATCAGGTTTATTTTGTGCTATTTTTGCTCCCCCCTTGTCCCTTACTCCCCTTGTCCTCCAGTTCCTCTCCCCTCCTCCCTTTCTCTGGTTGCTTGCCTCTCTATCTCCTTGCTCTGGTGGCTTCTCCCGTTTCCTCTCTTACTCGCTCCCCCACTCCTGCCTTCTTCTTCCTCGGCTGCCACTTTCCTGTAAAATTACCTTTACCTTCATAGCATTTACCTTGCACTCTTATACCCATTAACTCACTCTTAGCTTGGTTTTACTCCCTTTGCTTAAGTATTGTTAGATATAGACTCCTTTTCCTTAAATGCACTGTACTCTTGTCCTGCCAAGATCCAGCCAGCGTTGCTTACTCCTCCCTTTGCCTTATTTACTAATTTCCACTTTTTACAACTCATATTCCCATTCTTGTCCCTCTAACCACCGCATATAGTATAAAAATACAACACAACTGCTTCTCTACCCACAATTAAAAATCTAGCAGCCTTTGCTCCATCATGATTCACTTTCTCAGTTTCATTCCCAAAGACTGTAATCCCTTGTCCCACGTAAATGCAAGTGTATCCAGTCCATTCATTCAACGCCCCCCCCCCCAAAAAAAAATGTCTCCAGCATCTGTACCTGCAGACACTATTGGTCTACTTACATCAAGCCAGAATCACATTGCTTCCCATAGAATCGACAAATCATTCAGCTTCTTTAATACCTATTTTTCTTCTTAGGTTTAATCAAAGCAACGGCTAATCATGTGCTTTTGGATATAAAAGAGCCTGCCTTCTCAGGCCACTTCTTCACCCGCCAGACATGCTTCAGCAGTGAGTAGCAGTTCCTATTACAGAATGTGGACTGTACCAATTAGGGAACCGTATGATCAGGAAATACCTACACCCCACTTCAGCGAGAAAAGTGGGGTTATACAAATTACTGAGAAGCAATTTAAACCAACAACCTGCCAACTTGCCTCCTAAAGACTCAGTGACCCAAATGCAAAAGATGCTCACTGAGAAAGCTGCATCAATTAATTCTCTAGAAGGATGCATGTCCAGGCTAAAAAAAAAACTCCAGTACCAACGACCAACTCAGTGTCCCCTAGTATGCCCGATATTGCAGGTGAGCCGCCCACCATACCTCCAACAATCATTCCATCATATTTTATTCCAGCCCACATAAGGAGGAACATCTTGGATAGCAAAGACATCAATCTCGTCACCTTACTGATCCTGTCCCATGAAGGCTCAGAAAACAAGACACTATTTCAAGGTGACGTTCCGGAAAAAAATCTGTGACTGAACCGCAAATTCTCTGTAACCGAGTTTGTACTGGCTTTCAGTGTATTTCGAGACATCCTGTGCTCTCTTTATCCAACCAGAAGACAGGAATTTGATGATTGCCTTTACCTTATATTGGACCTTGCTCACAAATATGGAGGATACCACTATTATGATTACTATAAATCATTTACAACCAAAGCAGCTGCTGTACTCACACAATTTAATTATACAGTAATATGGGCACTCATAGATCAGGGGCTTTTCTGCCAACATTTCACCAGAATCAAAGTATAGTCACTGCCAATCTCACATTTACCCCTTCAACTTTTGTCCTAATATGCCTCAACCAATTACTTCTTACCAGTTACCTACACCCCCGTTGTCGCTACCACCCACTGCATGATCTCAGAAGTATCGGCTGGCTTATGCATTATCTGGGTGCTTCAGCAATATGCAATATTTGTCATTCAAAGGACTGCACCTATAATGGATGTAGGTAATAATGCACT
This sequence comes from Discoglossus pictus, assembly GCA_027410445.1. Classification (NCBI taxonomy): domain Eukaryota; kingdom Metazoa; phylum Chordata; class Amphibia; order Anura; family Alytidae; genus Discoglossus; species Discoglossus pictus. The sequence goes on from CM050165.1 coordinate 97,041,146, forward strand.
CGTCATAACTAGCAAACATTAATTTACCACTCGTAGCTCTTCACCTAAAGCATCACCCTTCACCTTTGTACACCTCTTATATTCTTACAAGTTTCACAAATGGTTTCCATTAGGGCCCAGATGCTGGTTATCTAAGCCACATATAAAACAAACACTATTAAGCTAATTGACTTCTGATCCAGCATTGTGGCACATACACAGAATCAGATGGAGAAATTTGTATTATTTTGACAATCAATTGACCTTTGCATCCAAAAGTAGTTCTACAATCTTCAGGCTTTCATATCTATGATAATGTAATTTCACATTTACTACCACTTACAAGAAACACATTTTCCAATTCATAGCTTTCTTCCCCAGGACATTGGAGCTACAGCAGTGGCTAGCCACCAATCCAACTTCCTCAAGCAAAGGATTATCTGCCAATACTCAATTGACTTACCACAAAGCGTGGAAACTATTTTCAGTATTTATATCTAAACACAAAATAAAACTTCATGCAATACAGCAACAGTAACTGCTTTTGCTGTCCATTGTGACTGACATCTGCATTTACATCCCAGCACCATTAAAACCTCTCAAAGGTCCAGTTCCACCTCGTAACACAGTTTCAAATCAAATCTTTTCTCAGAGGTCTAGCACACAGGACCACTCCTCCCAAACCCCAATGACAGTCCATTTACAGCTCCATTTTTTAAGAAACTATTAATAGAGATGCTTTTACTTAAACCATTTGACCATGATGTATCACTTACAATCACTACAGCCATGATGCTAGCCTTCTATTGCTTTCTCTGACCAGGAGAGTTAACCCCTTCATCGCCAAACTTGACATCTCACTAGCAAGCAATCATGTTACACTTACACTCCCATCCACTAAAACCAGTAGAAAATCTGTCACTGTCACTTACTACAGCACCCTCATCGCTTGGTGCCCAGTCTCAGTCATCAAGAACCAATTGGAAGCTTTGACTACCAAACCTAACACTCACCCCCTGCTATGCATATCTAGTCAACCACTATCCACTACTTACTCGTACACTATATTAGATTCATTTTACTCTTTCTGAATAGGTGCCGCCCCTACAGCATCCAAAGCTAAAACTCCATCCCATATTATCCAGTCCTTGAGCTGATAGAGATAGAACTGCTATACTCACTACACACCAATCCCTACATCAGAAACAAAAGAAGCATTCAGAAATATCACTAAAGAATAGGTCTCAGAACTCTAACCTGTTTTCCTTATATCTGCTTCTTAATGGCCTCTAAGAGGCAAAAAGGGACTTGTAGCATATGCTACATAACACAGAGAAGGATCCAACCACAAAAATCAAGGTATAACCTAACCACATATAACCTGAATCGCTTTTTATGCTCCTACCTCACCCCAAATAATATCCTTACCCACTCCCTAGCCCTCTAAGCAGGCAAAAAAGGGACTCGTAGCATATGCCACCTCGTCATCTATATAACATAGAAAATGATCCTACCACAACTATGCAGTTGAAGCTTGTTACCATATCATCATTTACTGCTGTTAAGTCTGGTTTGTACCAGATCATTTTCCTAACAACAAAATTCATCCACGCCTGACAAGCTATTTCCTGCTATAAGACTGTCACATTATGTTTATCCGTAAATAATGCTGGCTTACATGTTGCTATTTAACTGAGTAACAGGAGCTAAATGTTTTAGTTATACATTGATTATTTATTAAGTTCATAAATAAACAATAAACAATATTCAGTATTAAACTTACTTCCAAATATTAGATTCTCAGTCTCAGATGAGCTTATTTTCTCCACCCCTATGAGATCATCAAGAAGATGGGAACAGCTCTGACTTGAATATAGGTCTAGATAACTTTAGAATGGGCTGTATTGATATCACTCCATATGTGACTACATTAAGCTGCATGGATCAGTAAATATATGATATTGAAATAAAGCAGCGTCTGCTATTTATCAATATAATATTTAATGGGATAATACAATGGTGACTAAAGCGCTATCACATGGTATCATAATCAGTAATTAAATAAAATTATGACAATAGACATTAACACAAAGTAACTGAACAGTGGTGCCATTAAACGCTGTTATATCATAACATAATCAGTTGTTTCAAGCTGAGATTAACATCACTAGATCAAAATAGTCAAGTTATACTTGCATAATATTTCATTGGTTAGTAGCTGTTCAATGCTGAACTCTCCAGTCACAAGCATATGGACATTAAGACTTTGGGGGCTGGCATAACTTCATGGGCCTTGAGACTTTGTGGATTGTTACTGTTTGTTTTTATCTATTGAAGAAATATAACTTCTGTCCTTTTTGCATTATACAAGATGGTTGACATGTCGGGTTTACTAGAGTGTGGGTTACAGGCCATAATCAGGTAATATTTGGATTCTAGAGCCTGGCTGGTGGAAATCAGACCCTTTCAGGCTCTAATAATACCTTAATTTTAGTTAGAATTATACTGGGGAGTAAAATCACATCATGGGAGGAGCCATGACCCCAGTACTTGGAGATAGGAGAGCAGGGAACTTTTTACTGGTTTAAAGGGATAGATTCCAGTTACGACTCATTACTCTGTGTAGAGTGATACAGTAGAAGGGGTTAATCTATTAGCCAGCCAGACTGCTAGCCTGGAAGGGGGTAATTAATAACCCATGACCTCATCAAGGTAATGTGACCCCAAGTGGACCAGATACTTCCCTATTGTCATTGGTCAATGGCTGGGGCTCCATGGGATTGCCTACTGTAACCCATAAATATGTTGTACCTTGACCAATAAAGGGTGTTATGTTGGAACTTACTTAAACATTGTGTGGGTTTCCTTCTGGGAGAAAACCTTGATGCTGTCTGGGGGTTATCCTTACTGACCCTTGCTGTTGCTGCCTAGTTTACAGTCGGTGGCCTGGCAAGATTTTTACAATGGGTCCTAACATCTAGGGATTTTGTGGAACTTTTCCTAGCCTTCGTCCATATCCTGTTAGCGGGGGAAAACTGACCTCCGTCCTGCTGAGTATGATCAGTCTAGCGACTCTTTCAATCCCAACCAAGTAGCAGGTTGTGACATCTCCCATTGTTTTAAAGAAACAAAAGCATTGTGTCAGCTCCATAGGTCTTTCTTTTACAAACAATAATTTGATTACACTTTCATACAAAAGTTCAAACAGTATACCTTGAATTACCACAAAACTACTTATAAATCTATATACAAATATCAGACATGTTTAACATGAACATAATCAATCCAGTATTAAAATATGGCAAAGCAATCACTTCTGTTATAACCTGAATATACATAGAATAAAACATGTTACCACCAGATCAGTGAATCCTTTAGCTTAGAGCTCCAGTGCTAAGAGAATACTCCACAGAACCCTTACTGGCACATGGTAGTTTGTGACAGATCCTATTGTCTGAATTGCACTACATGGAATAGATGAAAACATGACCTAAAACTGAATTGGTATCTACTTCAGTGGCAGTAGGCATAGGTTAGAGGGAAGAAAATTATGATCTATAGCAGGCTAAAAAATGTTCAGTATCTGTATACATCTGCAATGGTTTCCTCATTATTTGCTGGAAATAGTATCTGCTGTAAGACACCTACATGACTCAGGTCACCTTACTGGGAGCTTTAGGCAACTATACATGGTTACCAGCGTGGTTAGTTTTAATGACTCCTTCCTTGTGCTATATACATAACCCTTTAGCTTGCAGAAAGATATAGTATAATAAAGGTATATAACAACAGACAATATTTAATAATGAAGAAAATATGTTTTAAGGTTTTGTACCTCTGACCATGTCCCCCTTTATCTTCTGGATCAATATCTTGTCGTGGTGAAGGGGCTTGTGTACTTTGATGAAGCTGTGAGCTATACCATGTAGGGTCAGCCAAGATGGGCAGGTCAGGGCAGAGAGGTCAGACAAATTCCAGTCCACTGGAGAAGGAAACTGCAACCCACTCCAGGAAAGTTGGACTCCAGTAACCATGGACATAAAGATATGGCACCAGAAGACGAGCCCCTCAGGTCAGAAGGTGCATTTACTAAGGAAGAGCAGAGGGCAAGTACAAGTAGCACATTTCTAATAAAGTGGTTGGGCCTGTAACGGAGTTGGAACACGAATCTAATATCTCCGCTGGTATACGGTAAAATATCCAAGAAGCACTACAGTCTCACCATCCCCAACCTCCCATATTGGACGACACTCAATTGGGGTCAAAAGAATACTGTCTTTATTTTGTTATGTGCAGAAATATATATACACATCTCTTCCCACAGGCAATACACATCCCCCATAGTTGGCCACACAATACACATAGAGGGACAATAGGTGGGTCACACTTCCCTGAGGCTACCTGGCTACTTTGATACAATCAGACATTGATTAGATCATCCTTCCCTTTGTTCCATCTTCACAATGTGAACACTTCACACAATGGACCTCTCTTGCTTATGAGGAGCCCTTGTAACAGAATTATCTATTATGCCAAGGTCTGCAATAGTCTGGGCTAATATTCTGCAGAGCATAAACCAACATAGATACAGTATAACAGTAGGATCATATTTTAACCATAATAATTAAATAACCATAAAACAGGGTAAAACAGTGATGGGTTCCGTTACAGGGCCAAAGCCAAAAAGACACCCAGCTTCGGATGTGTCTGGAGGGGAAAGAACAATTCAGCATTGGAAAATAGAATGTTAGAACTATAAACCAAGGCAAACTAGATGTGGTCAAACATGAGATGATCATCAGACAATCACCAGATATTCTACTCTGGTCAACAATCATGAAGAAGACATGGAGTAGCCCTCATAGTCAATCAACGAGTGGGCAAAGCAGTGCTCAGTTACAACCCAATTAATGACAGAATGATTTCAATTAAAATTCAAGGCAAGTAATTTAAAATCACAGTGACCCAAGTCTATGCTCAAACCATGGATGCTGAAGAGGCTGAAGTTGTCCAGTTCTATAAAGACATTCAACACGTCATAGAAATAACAGCAAGAAAAGATGTTACTATCATCATAGGAGATTGGAATGCTAAAGTAGGGAATCAAAAGACACCTGGAATAACTGGCAAGTTTGGCCTTGGAATACAAAATTAAGCAGGTCAGAGGTAGAATTCCGTCAAGACAATTCTCTGGTTGTAGCAAACACCCTCTTCCAACAGTCTCTGAGACGAGAAGAGATAAGGAGACATTCTAAAATGAGCAATGTAAAGAGATCGAAGAAGATAACAGAATGGGTAAATCAAGAGACCTATTCAAGAAAATTGGGTGCTTAAAGGCACCATTAATGCCACAGTGGAGATGATAAAACACAGAAATGTTAGGGACTTAACAAAGATCAGATAAAGAAGAGGTAGCAGGAATACACTGAAGATCTATAGAGGAAGGATCTTAACAGCAGTGATGACCTCAATAGTTTGTCCAATGAGCTGGAGCCAGACATCTTGGAGAGCGAAGTGAGATGGGCCCTGGGATGTCTTTGCTGATAATAAGGCTGCAGGAGATGATGGAATCCCAATTGAACTATAACAAATTGTAGAAAATGATGCTGTGAAAGTGTTTTTTGCCTTATACCAACACATTTGGAAAACTCAATAATGGCAAATAGACTGGAAAAGGTCAGTCTACATCCCAATCCCAAAAAAAGGCAGTGCCAAAGAGTTCTCCAATTATCGAACAATTGCATTAATTTCACATGTCAGCAAGGTAATGCTTAAGATTCTACAAGCTTGAATACAACAATATATGGACCAGAAACTACCAGAAGTGCAAGCCGGATTCCACAGTGGAAGAGGCAGAAGAGATCAAATTGCCATTGTCTGATGGATAAAAGAGAAAGCAAGAGAGTTCCAGAAAAACACTTACTTCTGCTTCATAGACTATTCTAAAGCCTTTGACTGTATGGATCACAACAAAATGTGGCATGTTCTTAAAGAGATAAGGGTACCAGATCATCTCATCATACTCCTAAAGAATCTGTATGTGGACCAAGAAGCCATGGTCAGAACCGTAAATGGAACAACAGAATGGCTAAAGATTGGAAAAGGAATGTGTATATTATCATCCTATTTATTCAACCTATATGCAGAGTACATCATGGGTAAGGCCGGACTGGATGAATCCAAAGCCGGAATCAGTATTGCTGGAACAAATATCAACAACCTCAGATACGCCGATGATACTATTTTGATCACTGAAAATAAGGAGGAACTAAAGGACCTATTGATGAAGGTAAAAAAAGTGCAAAAGTCGGCCTGCTGCAGAACATTAAAAAGACAAAGATCATAGCAAACAGCAATCTCAGTTCCTTGCAATAGATGGGACAGAAATAAAGTCAGTGAAAGATGTTATTTCCCTGGGATCCAAGATCTCTGCAGATGGTAACTGTAGTCATTAAATTAAAAGACATTTGATTCTGAGGAGGAAAGCTATGGCAAGTTTGGACAAGCTAGTAAAAAGCAAAGCTATTAAACTATCAACAAAGGTCCAAATAGAACTATGTAGTAACATATGCATGTGAGAGCTGGACCCTAAAGAAGTCTGAGAACCATAGAATTGACACATTTGGATGGTGGTGTTGGTGAAAACTACTCCCTTTGACTCCATGAAGATCCAATAAATCTGTACAGGAAATTAATACAAACTGATCACTAGAAGGTATGATAATGAGGGTAAAGCTCAAATATTTTGGTCATATCATGAGATGGCAAGATTCCCTAGGAAAGACTCTGATGCTGGGAAAGATTGAAGGCACAGGAAGAAGGGGACGAGAGATGTGGAGATGGATAGATGAGGTCACTAAAGCAATTAACATAAACTTGATGGAGCTCAGAGGGGCGGTGACTGAGAGATGAACCTGGCCTGCTGCGGTCCATACAGTCACAGAGAGTCGGACGTGACTGAAAGACTAAACAAACACAAATGGGGGTAGGGTCTAGATAGAAGTAATGGGGTAGAAAGTGTAGAGGGGGTAAGAAACTCATTAACCAGTCAAGGGGGAGAAGATGGGGGAGGGTTAGTGTAGTCAATTGGGAGGTATAGCTAGGTAACTCAAGTACAGTGGCAGGCACTTCAGAACTACAGTCTCATAACATAAGCTGTATGCTTGCAAATCCCAGAAGCTTGCCAGGAAAAATGGGAGAGTTGGAATTATTAGCAGTTAATGAGAAATTGGATCTAATAGGCATTACTAAAATGTGGTGGGATGAATCTCATGACTGGACTGTTAATCTGGATGGTTATCCAGGTTTTCACCAGTTTAGGAAAGATATGGGCAATAGTAAAAGAGGAGGATGCATTTGTCTGTATAGCCTGAATATAAGCCTGTAGTCAGAGAAGATATTTATGGCGGAACTAGTGATAATGTTGAATGTTTGTGGGTAGAGTTAAATAGCGGAGCAGCAAATTCTAAAAGAATATTGGTAGGAGTATGCTATAAACCCAGAAATATAATTGAAAGCGAGGAAATGCAATTATTGTTACAGATTGGAAATGCAACTAAGCATGGGCAACTTTTAATAATGGGAGATTTTAACTACCCTGAAGTAAACTGGATGAATTAGACCAGCAGTTCAGCTAAGGGGAGCAGGTTCTTAAGTATACTCAGAGATCATTATCTGGCCCAGGTTATACAAGAACCTACTAGAAATTAGGCTATCTTGGATCAGTCATCACAAATAATATTGATATAGTATCAAATGTTGAAATAGGGCAACCTTTGGGAAACAGTGATTACAACACAGTCTCATTTGAGATTGAATTAAAAAACATAACTGTAAGGGGCCAACAAAATCTCTCAATATTAAAAGGGCAGATTTAAAAGGGCAGCAATTCAAAGTATAGACTGAGACAGTGAACTGATAGGTAAAAATACTGAAAATAAATGGACAGCATTCAAATCCTTACTAAATATACATACTTCTCAAAATATACCTTGTGGAAATAAAAGTAGAAGGAGTAAATCACTACCCATGTGGCATAATAATGACTTAAAGATGAAGATGAGGAGTAAAAAACAGGCATTTCAATTATGCAAAAAAGAGGACACAGAGACTGCCTTACGTAAGTACAAGGAAATCAACAAGGCTTGCGAAAGAGCTTTTATACTGGCTAAAATCGAAAATGAACAGTTAGTTGCAAAGGAGAGTAAGATGAACCCTAAAATATTTTTTAAAATATATGAATGGGAAGAAGGCCAGTAAGGAAGCTATAGGAACATTACAATGTGAAACAGGCAGTCTGACAATTAGTGACTAGGAAAAGGCAGATGAGCCAAATAGGTTATTGTCTTCAGTATGCACAAGGGAAGTACCAGTGGTTGAGACACTGCAAAATAATGGGGCTTTACTACCTTCATCTAATAATTGGTTAATGCAGGAAGAAATCCAAAAGAGGTTGGAAAAAATAAATGTTAATAGAGCCCCGGACCTGATGGAATACATCCAAGGATACTGAGGGAACTGGGCTCTGTAATAGAAAAAACATTATATCTAATTTTTCAATATTCACTCAACACAGGGTCTCTACCAGATGACTGGAGAAAGGCAGAGGTGATACCTACATTTAAGAAGGGAGCAAGAACAAATCTAGGAAATTATAGACCTGTAAGCCTCACTTCTGTAGTGGGAAAGCTTTTAGAAGGGTTACTAAGGGATAGTATACAAGAACATGTCTATGTAAACAAGAGTATAGGTAGGAGACAACATGGATTTATGAAGCATAGGTCATGTCAAATAAACCTAATTGGTTTCTATGAAGAGGTTCGTAGGAACTTGGATCAAGGCAACTCAGTGGATGTAGTCTTTTTGGATTGTGCAAAGGCTTTTGATACAGTGCCACATGGGAGACTATTGGGCAAACTAAGGGATACAGGAATTGCAGTAAATATCTGCTCATGGATTGAGAGCTGTCTATAAGACAGGAAGCACAGGGTTGTTATAAATGGAACATACTTGGATTGGACTAATGTGGTAAGTGGGGTTCCCCAGGGTTCAGTATTAGATCCTCTCCTTTTTAACATATTTATTAATGACATCGAAGTAGGACTCAAAACTAGTGTCTCCATTTTTGCTGATGACACTAAGTTGTGCAAGGTAATTAAATAAGATAATGATGTACTTTCCTTCCAAAGGGATTTGCATAAATTAGAGAAATAGGCGACTAAATGGCAGATGAGATTTAATACACATAAATGTAAAGTTATGCATCTGGGAAGGAAAAATAGCTATACAAGTTATAATATTAATGGAGCAAATCTAGGGGTATCAGATATTGGGAGTGCTTGTGGACAACCACCTGGGAAACAGTGCGCAATGCCAAGCAGCATCTGCAAAGGCAAGTCAAATATTAGCATGTATTAAGAAGGTTATAGAAGCAAGGGAAGCAAATATAATTCCACTATACAAATCCCTGGTACGCCCTTATTTGGAATATGGCGTACAATTTTGGGCACCACTACATAAAAAGGACATTTTAGAGCTGGAAAAATTACAGAGAAGGGCAACAAAACTAATTAGGGGAATGGAGGGGCTAAGTTATAAAGAAAGACTAACCAAATTAAACTTATTTTCTCTAGACAAAAGGTGTGTAAGAGGGGATATAATTATCTTATATAAAGATATCCTGGGTCAATACAAGGTTTTGTCAAGTGAACTTTTTGTGCCAAGAGGTTTTCAACTGACAAGGGGACATCCTTTGAGATTAGAAGTAAAAAGATTTCACGTTAAGGAAAGAAAAGGGTTCTTCATCGTAAGGGTGGTTAATCTGTGGAATTCTCTACCAAAGGAGGTGGTGACAGCGGATTAGATAGATAAATTTAAAAAGTGAATGAATATATTTTAAAATAAAAAGGGCATTCAGGGCTATCCTGGATAATTAGAAAGGGAGTAGTGATCCAGGGAGGAATCCGATCTCCAGTATCTGGGGTCAGGAAGGAATTTTATATTTATATTTTATATTTTGTGATGCTAACATGTGCAGCAATTATATTCCATATACATAAAACATAGCTCTATACAGCATAAAGATATGTACAATAAGAAACCATATCAGAAGATAGTGCAGTTACTTCAACCAGGGTATCAGTAACATCAGAAAATAAACTTTGAATTGATACCATAATGCCACAGGTAAGAGCACATAACCATCAAGGATTATTTTCTACCTTAACCACCCGTTTATACTGCAAATATTCACTTATGGTGTGGGAGTTAACATATCATTTTTCAAAACAGCAAACAAAACCCATTTATGTGTCTTACACTTACATACTGTAGGTCATCAACTTGGGGTACATCGTAAGTCAGGTACTTTATTGTTACTGATATATAATGTATCACAATCAGCACAATTGTCTTATTACACAGACATCCCATACATAGGGCCTCATTCTAATGATGGCTGCAAAACGTCCGTATCCCTGCAATGCCTTACTAGGGTCCTGCGGCCCCTTAGCTACTTTGCTATTCAAAGTAAACGGGCCGCAAGCCATCCCTTCCTACGGCCGATCACAAGACAGGCAACTGGCCGTTAGCTTTGGCGGGCTTGTACCTGATCAGGCTTCAAAGCCAGCCAAACTAAAAAGTCAAAAATAAATTCAAGGAAGCACTGTACAGCACTATAAATGATGGGCACATCGCCGCTAGCCATTACTGTCATTTATGGCCGCAGTCCGCCGGGCTTGAAGATCGAGTTGCTGCCTTGGGGGTCATCCAAGCCCGGGACCCCCAATAACCCCCATTAACCCATTAACTCTAACTATACCCCATTAACCCATACTAAGCCCTATTTAAACCTAACTGGGCCTATTTATCCCCTTCTAGACCTATTTAACCTGAACTGGGCCTAGTTAACCCCTTCTAGACCTATCTAACCCTAAATGGGCCTATCTAGCCCTAACTGGGTCTATCTAACCTCAACTGGACCTATATAACCCTAACTGGTCCTATGTAACCCCTTCTAGGCCTGTTTAACCTTAATTGGGCCTATCTAACCCCAACTAGGCCTATCTAACCCTACCTGGGCCTATTTAATCCTAATTGGCCCTATTTAACTCTAAGTGGCCCAAGCTTCCATCTAACCCCATCACTTATGGGGGTCTACACAGAACCCTGTAAGCCTCTATTTAACCCCATCAGTCCCATAAAGGTCTATGAAGACAAAAAATTACAAAAATAAAAAAAGAACATTACACAATTACCCCCTACATTACCCCTATCTACAAAACATTACCTCCTATCTATACATTACCCCTTATCTATAAAACATTACCCCCATCTATACAACATTACCCCATATCTACATTACATTTAAAACTCTAAATCTAACCTAAAATATAATAAATAAGACCACTTACCTTGCCTAGATGCTCCTTCAGTGATGACGGGTTTCCTGCCGTAGGTCTCACCCCTAGGAAAAAAGAAACATCAAATTAGTGAAAAATAAACACTACATAAAAAACAATAAACATTCTAAATATTAAACTTACCTTGCTGAGATGTCCCCGTCTTTCTCCTCTTCTGCCCCGGCTGAGTCCTTGAAAAACCTGCTGCTCTAAACAAATAAATAAATAAATAACGGAGCTCCTCCCTGTAGGAGCTCCGAGATGCTAATGAAGCTTCTAGCGCTTTTTCTGGTAAAAAAAAACGGAAGGGCGCCTTCTAATTGGCTGAAATGGCTGTCAATCAAATTTCAGCCAATCAGAAGGCACCAAGGTGTGAGCCAATCAGAATGGGATACACCCCTATATTCTATTCTAATTGTCTGTTGGACCTGTCAATCATTTAAAAAACAATCAGAAGGCAGTATTGTCTTCAGCCAATCAGAATGGGATACACATCCATGGGGTGAATGGCTGAAGGCATCTGCACCTTCTGTCTGATTGACAGTGACAACAGCCAAACAGAATGCGCAGATGCTTGGAGCCAATCACGATGGGATACACCCCCATGGGGTGTATTTTATCCTGATTGGCTGAAGGAAATAGCTCCTTCTGATTTACTGTTTTTACTGGCAATCAGATAGTAGCCAATCAGAAGGCACAGATGCCTTCAGCCAGTCACCCCGTGGGGGTATATCCCATTCTGATTGGCTAAGGGCAATACTGAAATGATTGACAGGTCAATCAGCCAATCAGAATGGAATTTATGGGTGTATCCCATTTTGATTGGCTCACACCTTGGTGCCTTCTGATTGGCTGAAATTTAATTGACAGCCATTTCAGCCAATCAGAAGGCGCCATTCTGATTTTTTTTCCGGAAGAAGCGCTTAGAAGCTTCATTAGCGTTGGGGAGATCGTCCAGGGAGGAGCTCCGTTATTTATTTTTTTTTATGTGTTTATTTTTGACAATTTTTTCTTTTTTTCCTAGGGGTGAGTGATCTGCAGCAGATCATTGCTGAAGGAGCATCTAGGCAAGGTAGGTGGTCTTATTTATTATATTTTAGGTTAGATTTAGGGTTTTTAATGTAATGTAGATAGGGGGTCATGTTTTGTAGTTAGGAGGAAATGTTTTAATTGTCCCATGAGGGGCTTTATAGACCCTTATGGGACTGATGGGGTTAAATATATGCTTATGAGGGTCTGTATAGATGGGGTTAGATAGGCCCAGTTAGGGTTAAATAGGTCTATAAGGGGTTAAATAGGCCCAGTTAAGGTTAGAAATGCCCAGTAAGGGTTAGATAGGCCCAGTTAGATTTAGGTCTAGACGGGGTAAAATAGGTCCAGTTACGGTTAAATAAGCCCAATTAGAGTTAAATAGGCCCAGTTAGGGTTAAATAGGTCTAGAAGGGGTTAAATATGTCCAGTTAGGGTTAAATAGGCCCAATTAGGGTTAAATAGGGTTTAGTATGGGTTAATGGGTTATAGTTAGAGTTAAGGGATTAATGGGGTATAGTTAGTGTTAATAGTGTAGTGCTTAGACTTTGTCATGAGGGTCCTGGTGGAACCTCATGGCACTTGTAGGGTTAACCTAGGGGTTAATAGTGTCCTATAGGGGTCTATATAGACCCCTATTGGACTGAGGGGGTTAATGTTAGTCTCATGGGGTCTATATTGACCTCCATGAGGGTTGGGGTTAATTTGAGGTGCCGGGGGGGGGGGTACTTATAGTAACCCCACGGCTTGGGGGTAACCATTAGTATGCCGTGGGCCATTTAAGGTCCCATGGCGGGAAATTCAAACCCGCAATTCTACGAACTTGAATTTTGAATTCAAGCATGCAATGGGAAATTTAAATCTCGTAGATGCTGTGGGGGTCACGATCGATGATGACCCTCTGCAGCAAGGCAAGGGGTTAATGTGGGGAGCCTGCATGGGTCCCAATGAGACCCCTGCAGCAGGAGGTTAATGTGGGCACATTGCAGGGGTCACAATGGAGACCCCTGCATTATAGGGTTAATGTTACGACACCTCTGGGGTTCCGTTCAGACCCCTGCATTAAATGGGTGATGTAGGGACACTGTAGCGAAACTGCAGGGGTCACAATTGGGTCACTGTTGGCTCCCCTAGAGGCCAGTGGGGGGGCTTAATTGGAGCAGTTACTCCAGGGTGGAAGTAAGCTGCATCGGTTTTTCATTGTTTTGCGGGGTTGGCAGAGGGGTGATTGAAGGAGTTGAATAGGGTTGTAGGGTTTCATGCGGCCGAATCTCTTGCGGCCGAGTGGGATCAAAGGCTTTCCCTTCTGTGAGCTGCAGCAGGGCTGGCCCGCAAGGGAACGCAGGTCGCCGGCCGCAAGCTAAGTAGCTAAGTAGCTTGCGGCCACCCTTGCGACCGCGCAGCACCTACAGCCATCATTAGAATGAGGCCCATATTTATGAAGTGGTCCATTTCCAGAAGCAGCAGCTTATGCCGTGTCTTATGTGACCATTGTGCTTTAATGATGCTTTACAAATATAGATATATGTAAAATTGTTGGTATTAAAACCTGTACAGTATGTGCCTTCTCCTTAGCCAACCATGGTTAGGTTAACATTATCACAAATAGATGTTTACTGAGGAATGCAACTGAGAGAAACCAAATAGATGCAGCCCCTTTCTGCACCTCCTCCTAGTAACAGGGCGCCCTCCTGTTCCACCACTTTGTCTCCTTTCAGGAGAGCCTGGCAGCTGCTGGAGGTGGAGTGTGGAAGCCAGCGCAACTAGGCAAAGCACCTGTGGCAGGCTTTGTCAGTGGAACCTCTCCTCAGGAATGGTTGATAGGAACTTCAGCTATTGATGTTGGAGGTCAACTAGAGTTTGGAGGAGACCCGTCCCTTTTGATGGCCTGTGCAATTTAAGTTTGCGGGAGGTGCAGTCGCTGCCATTCAGCTTCCTGCCGCATAGTGCCATAGGGGTCCATAAGGATCCCCTTTGTTATACTTTAGATGGGGGAATACCTAGGCTCATAGGCATTGAGGTGGGATTCAGGAGAATCCTCTGGCCAATAGGACGTGGCGGTTTAAACCCCTTAATTGTGTTGGATTTGAGCAATTTGGGATTTTGAAGTTTCCTGGGTTTCAAATGTTACCTAAAAAACTGCCACTGATTAGTAGACAAATATGTATTATATTGAAAAGTTAAATGTACTTGCCTATTTATATTCTGGATACTGCTATCTGGATTTTCACACCCCAAGGAAGCTTACATAACAGTGTACCCAGCTGCAGAGCAGCTAGTTACAGGTTGTGACATCTAAAGGAAGTGCTGCCAGTCACATGGTTAGTGGAGTCACAGCTGAAATTCTCCACAAGGAGCTGGGACAGAGAGAAAAAAACACTAGCAGCAGTTGATGCAGCGAACAGACAGCCTGCACAGACTCTTATATGACTCTTACATGAAAATACATGTCATGTGCCAGACTACATATCCCATGCTGCTTTGCAGCACAGACAGCAACCCCAGATTGTAATACAAATGTTTCAGCCTCTGTTTCTTCCTGATCGGCCAAAAGAATTTTTGAATTTTACTAATAATAATTTAGCCTGGGTTTGGAGAGGGTGTTAACCCTATTTTTCAACTGTCAGAAATTACAAGACAGCTAACTTCAAGGTAATTGTTTAAATGTTTATTTTGGTATTTTTTCATGCAAAAATGTTTTCATACACTACAGATTCTCCTCTATCAGATGCACTCATAATCCAGGAAATTTAAATATGCCCTTAAGGTTTTGGTTTCTTCATAGAGACAGATTTCAGGCATCCAGGCTGTTCAGAGGCATTTTTCTGCCTTTACAAAAGGTTTAAAGTACCCATAAACTTTTTTAAAATTTCAGGCACTCAGAAAGACTTCAGAATAAACTTCAGCAAGATCGGATATCGTTTTGGGAGGCATGTGATAGAGATTTTTTAAATAGTTATGGGACAGATACTCAAGACTGAGGATGTTAGGGACATTTCCAGCACACGGATGTGAACTTCACTTGGTTAGTGTCCTACAGGAGGCATGCAATGGAGGCCTAAGACATGTTAAAATGACAGCAAACTCTTGAGAATTTTGTATGTCAATATGCAAATGGTTATATAATTACATGCACAGCATTTTCTATGCTAACTTAAAATACATATGTATGTGAGTTTGGGGGGACAGATGCACCTTAGGAACCTTTGCCTGGGGCACACTTAGATGTCACTAATTGCCTGGATTGTTTATGTTGGCCCCATATTTTATTGTTTTTTTATCTTCCTTAAAATTTAGTGACATCAAAAGTGAGCCTGGGCATTAATCAGGACCTCCTGAACCTTTTTACCAGTTCACTGCCATCTCGTTGCATTTATTATTTAAATCCCTTGAACTTCCAAAGCCTTCATTGCCCCTTGGAATTCATTACATAAAAATATGTGTGTGTGCCTTGATGAATTTGTGAAAAAAACAAATGGCTACACCTTCCTTCCACTCAAGGTGATGTCCAAGAGTTTAATCAACTTTTTCCATCACATAACAAATTGTGAACGGCCATTAACTCTGTTTGGTACTCCTGAAAATTGTTTCCAGTACTGTATTGAAGACTTTCATCCTCTCTATATCTCTTACCTATTCTTTTCTATAAAATATTCTGACAAGATTCTTTCATGCACATGGCATGCATATTTAGGTTTTATGGTGCCCTAGGCCCTTCTGATTTGTGCTTCCACCAATCCCGACTTTCAGATCCTTCTTTTCCCTTTCTATATCTCAAAAAATAAGTTTATGTGTGTTAATATATATATATATATATATATATATATATATATAAAATGTCAGAAAGTGTCAAGTATGCTTGCAGACAGAAATATCACTTCATATAGACATTGGCCTGGTGAAAAGACACCCCTAATGCAATATAAATTGATGAGTCCTATAAATTCATTTACTCATTTCAGGCATCACTTTGCAGTGAATCAGACATACATTGTATCTACCACCAGAGGGAGATCATCTCCATAAAGAGAAGGTTCACTGTACCAAGTATCTTCGTAATCTTTCAACCTAAAGCTGCTTAACAGGATAAGATGAGATAAAAATGCTGGATAAAAACTACAGAACTATTCAATAATGAGGAGTGCAAATAACCCTTAAAGATGCAATTCCATTTACTAATATATGCAGAAGTTTCATGGAAAATGTGCACTGCTACCTCTTAAAGAGGCACTGGAGACCCAATTTTTCATTCATACATTTAAACGATTGTTCTTTAAATATCATTGTTTCCAGTATGAGTGTTCAGAGATATGGAAAGGTTTTACTTCCTTAACAGATTTTAAATTTTAGAAAATGCTTAAGCCCTCAAAAAACATAATAATAAAGCAATTTTTTATAAACTGTTGTAGTGTGTTTTTTGTTCAAAATAAATTTAAAATGACTTATACATGCATATAAATAAATTAATTAAAGTAGATAATTCAGGAACTTCTGTACAAGATGTGCATAGTGTCCAGAAAAATGTAAACAGGAGGAATATGCAAGAAAGAATGAGCAACAGTTTAAATGATAGAGATGATAAATAGTTTTTAGAGGTTTTCTGTAGTTATTAAAATACACTCAAAGCGTCATAGATGCTTAATGTTTGATTAAGGCATAATGGCGTTTGATAGAGTGGGAAAGGCGACTAAATTATTAAGGATAACAGCATTTTTAAAAGTACTGGGTATTTTCCAACCAGCATTAAATAAATAAATGTAATTGAAAAAGGTTGTGATTAAAAGTTTCAAGTGGTCATTTCAGATAATTGAGCTGTAGAAAATGTTACATTTATATTTAGCTCCACCTCAAGGCGAGATTTTTTTTTATATTATAGAACACACTCAGATCTCCAGTCTGTGCCCCCCAAAAATAAGACCAAACCCCTACTCGTAACTCAGGGAGCATGTTTTCCATGTATTTCAAAATGTTTCATTTGCAAATATATCCGAGTTTGGATATAGAGGTTTTCAATGGAAGAACAAATAGCTTGTGATGTATCAGATCGCCCAGCCAATCTAGTAACGGTAACATAGTTAGATAGCAATTGAGTTTGAAACTAGACTTTTAGTTCATCTAATTCAACCTTTTTAGATGTCCACTGATCCTTGCAATATGTGGATTAATTGTTCAATGATCCAGAGGAAGGCAAACGAAAAAAAAAAAACTATGATCCATTGCCAGTTGTCTCATGAAGGGAAAAATATATTCTTTCCTGACCCCTTTTTATATTAATTCAAAATTGTCACTCATCTACAGAATAAACACCAGTAACATTAAACAATGGGATAGAAAAATGCTATTCATAGTCTATATAACCTTACGGTCTGCAACTAAAGCTGTCCATCGATGATGGTCAATGCGACAGGCTTCAAGGGACTGTTTCAAAAGTGTTTTCCACTGAAACGTTGATTGCACAGTGCTTTTTGAGCTAACCGACAGATCCCAACAGAGGTAGCTACAGATTATGTGAGAGGGAGATAGATATATTGGTAATACTTCTATTATCAAAATACACTTAAATATATTGTTGTTCTTGTTTAGTCATTCAGTCATGTCTGACTCTCTGTGACCCTATGGACTGCAGCACCCCAGGCACATCTATCATTATGTTTCTGGTTTGACTTGCTTTTGCGAATGAAGATTTAAAAAGAGATGTTTTCCACATCTGTGGGCTCTCTGGTGGGTGAGGAGGCCAATGCGGGACAGGCAGACTCGACCGCAGTGGTTGCGCAAGAAGGCTTGCTCTGATTTGGGTGCTGCAGTGACAAGATTTTTCCACCGTTTCATTTTGTCCTCATGATCAGTCCTGCGCGTTGTCTCAAAAGAGGAGTACTTCTCCAGGCCTTACCGTCTGAAGCTAAAGCTGTCCATCGATGATGGTCAATGCGACAGGCATCAAGGGACTGTTTCAACAAGTCCTTTTACCTCTTCTTCGGTCCTCTTCTGTCACGATTACCAGTGGTGACCAAATAACACAATCTTTGGAAGCCGATCACCCTCTATCCTATAGATGTGTCCTGCCCAGCGCAACTATGTCTTCAACAACATGACCTCAATGCCGATGACTCCTGCCTGTTCTAAGACTTCAGTGTTGTGGACGTGGTCATTGCAGTGGATGTTGAGGATGGTGATGAGGCAGCATTGATGAAAGCACTCAAGAAGTCGTAGGTGATGGCGGTAAGTAACCCACGACGCTGTACAGTAAGGTGGTCAACACAACATCTCTGTACATATTTACCTTGGTGCATTTATTCAGATGCTTGTTGTTTCAAACCCTTTAATATAACCTGCCGAATGCACTATTTACCTTTGTCAGTCTGTTGTCAATTTTCTTGTCAATCAAAGCATCTGAGGAGAGATGCACCCCTGGTAGGTGAACTGGTGGACTTTGTTCAGCCCGGACTCGCCAACTGTGATGCGAGTGATCTTCCTGAGGTGCCGGCAGGTGGAGAACTTCTGTCTTCTTCAAGCTGACTTCTAGACCGAAGAGCTCGGCAGCCTCGGCGAAGCAAGATGTCAATGTTTCTGGTAGTGCTTATCTATAAGGCAAATTTACTGGAGTGGGGTGCCACCTCCTTCTCCAGTGGACTGTAGTTTGTCTGACCTCTCTGCCATGACCTGCCCATCTTGCGTGACCTGAAATGGAATAGCTCACAGCTTCATTGCAGTACACAAGACTCTTTAACACGTCAAGGTAGCGATCCAGATGGGGCTTATACATATATATATATATATATATATATATATATATATATATACAGTATATATACATATATATATATATATATATATATACACATAATCACATAATAATATATATTACTGATTGTCACTAAGCCTCACCCAAACTATACCTACGTAACCTATACCCCCACCCTAACACATACCCCCACAGCCCAAAATACATTTTCCCCACCCATATCACCTTGCAACATAAACCCTATTGCATTCAATACCCACTGACAGATTGCATCCAACATTCCCCTCACACTCACCCTCTATTATCTATAACACGCATTTACCATTGCACCCTACACATTTAGATAACATGTTTTAATACATTTACAGTAGCACATACATATTTTATTTTAACATATCCACATAAAATACCTTCTTATACACGTTAGTGAGTGTGTGTATCTGTTAGTGTGTCAGTGTATAGACCATTGAGTGTTTGGTGTGTTTGGTGCACTTCACATTTGTGTCCTAGGATAGAAAGAGATGGGGAGAGGGTGACAGAGAAGCAGAAGAGGAGAGAGGGAAGGGAGGGGTGAAAAAGGAGATGAGCTTGGAGAGGCAAGGAGAGTGTGAAAGCGGAGGAGAGGGGTAGAGTTGTGGGCAGAGGGAGAGGAGATGGCATTGGAAGAGCACTGGAGGCAGGCCCAGTTAAAGTCAGACAGCATGAAGAACTAGTGGGTGCGGTACCTGAGCCTAGTGGTGGAATGAGGGCTGGGGAGGCCCAGGACTTAGGATTAGAAGAAAAACACTCCCACGAGGAGTTGATAGTAGTCCCCATTGCCATCTATGGGCATCATTCTATTAACGGCCGTAAAATGGCCACAATGCTGCAAATTCTTGCGGCCATCTTACGGCCCTGTGTAGCGCTACGGCTACGCTGCTATTCAAATGGATGGTGCCTTAAGGAGGTCCCCCTTATGGCCGGCCACAAATTATGCAATCGTCCGCAAGCATTTCCAGCGTGCCCGTAAATCGTGTTTTAAGGTAGCAAAGTTGGAAAACTGTAAATGCAAATTTAATAGCACTGATAGCACAAGATAGCACTGTAAAGCACTGTAAATGATAGGCAACATAATGGGGGACATAATGGGGGACATGAGGATTAATAGCAACACCCTCTCAAGATTGCACATCGCCCAAATCCAATATTTCATTTTCGGTTTATTTTCCATCCCAAGTCCCGCGGGCTCGTCGTTGTTAAAACCTGTACGGGTTCAGAGGTTGAAGGCCGCAAACTCAAAGCATTGTAGAAGCATGAGGATTAATACCAAAACATTCTCAAGCTTGCACATCGCCAAATTATAATCTTTGATTATAGATTTAAAATCCGTCCAAGTCCCATGGGCTTCAATGACCAAGCCCGTAGCTCGTTATTCAAGCCCGTGCAGGCTTGGAGTGTGAATGTCCTCCAAGCCCGTAGCTCGTTATTCAAGCCCATGCAGGCTTGGAGAGTGAATGTCTTCCAAGCCTGTAGCTCTTTATTCAAACCAGGGTTGCATGATAGAACACAAAGATTGAACATGAAATAAAATTTATTTATTTGCAGATTTGAGAGTAGGGGAATTTTGAGCTATTAATTCTAAGACCATACATCACTTTCACTTTTAATAAAAGTACAGGATGGCTTTTCTATTTGCTTAATTAGTGCCATGATTTGTAAATAAGCCCTTTGCGACATGTGGATCTATTTTACCCATTTACGGACTTGACGGAGGCTAATCCCGCAGCCATTGCGGGACTCTGGACACAGAAACTGAACATATATTACATTACATTAAAAATGATTTTCAGATTTGAGTGTTGGGGAATGTTGTCCTATGAATTCTAACACCTACAATCACTTTCACATCTCATCAAAGTACAGGATGGCTTTTTTATGTGCTTAATTGGTGTTCCAATTTGTAAGTAAGAGCCTTGCGGGACCTTTTTGGTATAAGTAAGCTGCGGCTCAGTTTTAGCTAATTATGGCCTTGACGGAAGGGTTCGCGTAGCATTTGAATAGCGACCTTGGCTTTCTTGCGGCCGGGTAAGATCAAAGGCTTTCCCTGAGGCATGGGCAGCCGCAAAGGATAACAGGGCGCCAGCCGGAAGCCGGCCGGAGCCCTCGGCTGCAAGGGAATAGAAAACAGCTGTTAATAGAATGAGGCCCTAAGATAGTTAAAATATTATCTAAGCGGGTAGAAAGTTAGTACTGGCCAGAGGGCAATAATGTGGCAAGGGGCTCAGCCAATGACTCTGGGCCTCATACCATCCACCTGAGCAGAAGCATTCACCAACTGACATTTTCCGAGTTTCATTTACCATCAGAACTGAACAGTCACTTCTGTAAGGGCTCATCAAATTATTCTGGGCCACATACTATCCACCTGAGCAGAATCACTCACCAACAGGACATTTTCCAAGTTTAATTTACCATCAGGAATGAGCAGTCACTTCTTTCTGCAGGGGATCAACCTATGATGCTGGGCCTCATACCATCCACTAAGTGGCATAGCTAGGGGCAGCAGTTGAGCATTTCTGCCATGGGAGGCACATTTCACGGGAGATACCATCTTTTATATTGCTGCAGCAAACTCAGGGACCGACACAGGAGGCAAAAGCATTAGCTATGCTACTGCTTCCACCTCAGCAGAAGCCTTCACCAACTGACATTTTTTCCCAGTTCCATTTACCATCAGGACTGAACAGTCTCTTCTGCAGGGCCTCAGCCAATAACGCTGGGCCTCATACAATCTACCTGAGAAGAAGCACTCACCAACTGATATTTTTCCCAGTTCAATTTACCATCAGGACTGAGCAGTTACTTCGTCACGGGCACAGACACTGACAGTGGGCCTCATATCATCTATCTGTGAAGAAGCACTCACCAACTAACGTATTTTCCCAGTTCCATTTACCATCAGGACTGTGCAATCATTTCTGCATGGGCACAGGCACTGGCGCCAGGTCTCATACCATCCACCGAAGCACAAATTGACATTTTTCCCAGTTTGATCACCATCAGGACTGAGCAATCCCTTTTGCAGGGACTCTGCCAATGACGCTCACCAACTGACATTTTCCAAGTTTCATTTAACGGACGAAAATTTTTCAAGCATGTGACTCAAAAGACCGCCAAAAAAAGAAAAATAATTGTCAAAATAACTAAAAAAAACTCACACACAGCTCAGGGGGAGAGCCAGGGAGCCTGGGAGTGAGGTAGCAAACTAATGTGAACCTTTATTGCTTTCAAAAAGGATTAATGCTTTCAAAAAAGATTAAAATGAGGCCGGAACGCGTACGACTTAGCCGAAAACTGCCAGGCACGCAGTACTTTGAAAATACAAACAACGTCGCTCATCAGAACCCAAACACTTTGAAAATAAAAGCAATAGCAAACAGCACAAGCCATGCAAGAATAAAAAAGGATAAATAGGCGCTCATCGGGAAACACACAAAACAACCAGAGACAGAGAGGAGAAAGACACAGATGAGGGAGAGTGGGGAGAGAGTGGAAAGAGACACAGGGGTGAAAGAGGGGGGAAAAGAGACACCGGGAAGGGAAGTAAGGTGAGAAAAAATAGAGCAGAGAGAGGGGGAGGAAAAGAGGGGGGAACAGACACATGGAAGGGAGAGGGGGAAACAGACACAGGTGTCAGAGAGTGGGGAGAGACTCGCAATGAGCGCCGAAGGTGCTTATTGCGTACTTCACGATGAGGGCCAAAGATGCTCATAGCTGACCTCCCACTACCGTAAAATGTGCTCAGCGCGAGGCACGAAAGTGACGGATTGGATGATGTCTGCAATGAGCTCTCATCTCGAGGTCCGTAAAGTAGAGGGGAGGAGAGGCTCGCGATGAGTGCCGAAGGTGCTCATTGCAAGGCATGAAAGTGGCGGGTTGCCCAAGGCCCGCAAGTTACAGGGGGTAGAGCCTTGCATTGTGTGGCAATCAGCATTGCCAGCCTTCCCATTTTATTGCCGTCATTTTTTATGGGCAAGTCACTATTAATAATAATAATAATAATAATAATAATAATAATAATTACATAGCTGATGATATAATTCCAATTATAGCAGCAAGCTTTTGATATATGAACCTCTCTTTATCAAGCCAAAAGTCATTAACCTAACAAACAAATGTTGAAAACACATCAAAATAAAGATTTCCCAACAGAATGTTCCTAAATGTGTTGGTTTCGCATGTTGCACATGTACTTGCAATGTAACATTACTTTGTTAACATAAATAGGTATCAAATAAAAATCATTCTGAATGGCTCTAAAAAAATAAAATAATATTCAACACAGCTCAGACAACCTCTTCTGCAATGGAGGTGGAGGAGACAAATATCTATAAGGCTGTACAAATGTAGCAGGACAACTGGCTAGGCAACCAATGGTCCAGGAAAACTGGAGGCCCAATCTGAGAATGGGGACCGAGGTGCCGAGATCTTCCATAAAGCTTAGATCATGTGTGGCACCTCCTACAGATCCTTGTAGACAGAGACAGCTGGACTCCAAATCTACAACTCCTGAGGCGAGGGCCCTTCATTGCTGCCTGGCCCATCTGAGTCTAGACTCCTTCTCCCACCAACATCAGCAGCACCCAGCCTAGGGGGAACCCCGATTGGCACAGGAGTAGGTGGCTCTGTGCCAAAGAGAAGGAGAAATAGGTGCTGCATGCGCTTAGATCCTTCTTAACTACATTCCTAACCAAGCATTTCTGTTGAAACAGGTGGCAGTGAAAAGCTTTCCACGGTCAAAGTTTTCCTAGGAGAAATATACTGCTCCATTGAGCTGGGGTCCTCTAGTGCCTAACTCCGGTAAAGTATGATTAAGCTTAATTTAATTTTGTGTATCACCTATTCACACCCCATTTTTTTGTTTGAGGCCCTTTTCAATGGACCAGGAGATGAGGATACAAGGGTTTCCATCAAGAATGAAGACGACTAGAATCTACAGGTAACATGGATAGCCAACTTATCCAGGGCAGGAGATTGAGGACAAGGGTGTAGTAGATCATTGCTGGAGGGAATTACAGGGTAGGTAAGTGGATTTTTGTAACTCACTTACAGGCTTAATAGTGTTTATTATTCTTTTTATTCTTTTATTTTTATTTTATGGGATTTTTTTCTGTTATGATTTTTTTATTTTATGTAATTCTACATTTTATTTTATGTAGTGTATTTTTTTGTTGTTGCTATAAGGCCTGTGATAATCCTGCCACTCCTATAGGACCTAGGGTTCTTTGTAAAATCACTTTATGCAGTAATGAACTCAACACAGCATGCCAGTACCCAAGAACTGTAGGAATACAAGTCAGCAGCAATACTCAGCAATGCCAGTTTTTAGGAACAAGGTAGCAGATAGAATCCAGTGCAGTAATTCCCTTGTGTAGAATTACTACCTACCCAGAATAAACCGTACACAATGCTGATGCATGTTTAAAACTGTAAATCTCTTTATTGATCCACAACAGTGAATTTATTTTAAACACTGTCCCACCCATCTTTATCAGCCCCCACCCTGTTTCTCTAGGGACCTGTCCATCCCTCAAGCAAATTACAGCCTACCTTCCTTGCTTGTGTCTGTACAGGATGCCAGATGGTAATTTTCTCTAGGTTTATGGCCTACAAGTCTTTGGTAAGCTCCGAAGTGGAGACACCTTGCCTCAGATTGACTATACATTTAAACCCTGACCTCCCTGTCAACTTTCTCTCTCCAATTAGCTTACCCCTCTCAATTGCACCTCCTGTTCCAAATGCACAGGGAATCCCAGTATAACACTTTATTAATATTCTCTGGGGAGAATGGAGCATTTGATACTACACATGGTTGGGTACCCTCCATACATCACATATAGACAAGTATAACCTGGCTCACACACAGGATGGGTGACAGCAAAACAACTCTTATTATTTTGTAACCAATATTAAACAGCTCATGCCAACAGGGCAATACCAGTCCATGTTAATTCAGGCTCTCCCCAATAGTCCAACAGTCTCCAAGAGTTCAGTGGGCCCTCTAGAACATGACAGGGCCTCTTGGGGATCCTTATTGATCTCTATGGGGGATAGTTTACATGGGGATCCAATATGGACCCCTGTGGTGGTAAGTATTGTGCCATGGCATATAGGAGTTAAAGTTACAGGACTCCATGGCATAGAGGTTAATTATAGGTACCATTGAGGTTCTTACATGACCTTTAAGGACCTCTGTAGCATAGGGGTTAATTTAAAACTGCCAAGGGTGTCTGGTAGGGTTAATTTCTCTGTGCCACAGAGGTCCTTTAACCTAGAATAGGCTCCCAAAGTTACAGGGGAGCAAATATCTCTATTCTATGTGTGAGATTGGAAAGAAGCTTATAGATAGATATATAGATAGATAGATAGATAGATAGATAGATAGATAGATAAGTAAACATTGGTTACTCCGATGGCTTCTTAGACGTGAGCGAAATATACATTTTATATCAAAATTACATTGATGAAGTAACTTAGTTAAAACATTCAATCAAAAGAAAAGAATGTCCTGAAAGCTCTGAAGTTCAAAAGCACAAAAGCACTAACTATCATACATTAATTATTGTATTAATAAAACTCCATAGTTGCAAAAAAATTGCTTATTTTTAGCATGGCAGTGTATTGACTTCTGATGCAAGTATATGTATGAAGTAAAATAACTAAATTCAGACTGCACATTAGATTGAATTATTAGACTGAATAATCTTTATTTGAGGTAATACCCATTGGGCAGCATTTCACTTAAGCCAATGATTTGAGGCTTTTCTAAATGTTGTGTAATGTACTGTAGCTAGTGAGGAAATAACACTCCTAATGAATGGGCTAAACATCCAATTATTTTCCCATTAAGGCCTCAGAGCTTTGGCAGCTAAATCAAGTCATTGCCAGGTCTCCACACAAAGGACAGGAGCTGCCTAATGGTGACTGAAATATTTCCCTTTTACTTGGCAAGTGCAACCAAAACAAGTTTAGATCTTTCACTTGTTACATACAGGAAGTTCACATAAAGTTTTTCAGTCCCAGTTTTATATTTTTTTATATATTACATCAACATAGCTAAGTGGACTTTAGTTCGCCGAGTGATTGTGATATATTGTATATGTAAATAAACATTAGTGTATAATACTGAAACACTGTAAAATATAAGTAAATATTCACCTGGGAAAGATTGAAGCTGCAGCAAAGTACAAAATGACTGCCATCACTTCTTACCTCAAAGTGAATCCACTAGAAAGATCATGCATCCCTCAACAGTGCTCATGTAAAAAATACATGAGGATGCTCCTTTATCTATCCATCCTGAAAATGAAAGAACCACTTTAGTTTATGAAAAACTTTATATATTTGTGAAGTATGTAGCATACTAAAACATTAGTAAGACATGAACATAATTTTTTTTTTTAGAAAACTTTGCTTGGGCATGATTTATTCCATATTTTTGTCTTATTTCTTACACGCTTGGAGTCTTATTTAGTGTGTTTCCATTATATTTTATGATATATTCAGGAAGGAGTGGTGCTGGGGGGGCTGTTCGCTCATTAGTTGAGTCAGATAAGCTTTTGGCATGTAACATCTCCTCCCTCCTCCTTACATGCTTTGTGAAAGGCAATCATAAATAAACTAGCAAACCCTACTTGTCCTTCTCTTTACCAGTCCCCTAATGTCTTGCAAATCAAGTAAAAAAGCTTCCATGCCTTAGCAGAGACTCTTAAAATGATGATTTCTTCTTCAAATACTTGTATGCCCATGTCCTAATGCTGTTTTCTCCATACTTTAGAAACATGTGCCCTATAAGCAAATACACTTGGAAGCTGCACCTTCGAACAACATGTATCGATCACCCTACTCTAAATAAATAATGAGCAAAAATGTGTCTGCCACCAATCAAAATGTTTAGGCTTTAATGGACAGGTGAAATATGGAAATAATAAAAAAACACTGCTAGATTCCAAAAATAATATACATTTCTCCATTGTATGCACTTGTATTACATGAGTACATGTAAAAAAATTGTGAATCTGCAATCTAAACAAATAATTGAATTATTAGAAATGTGAGAGTTGTTTGCTTTTCTCTGGCTCTTAGCCGCTGTCAGTGTTTTCTTGGAAACTGCTTACACTGCCAGAAATCCATCTATTTTCATATATTTGGCTCCAATACATGTTGGAATATTAGTATGTAAAATCACTTGGTTAACAAATTTCTACAATAAAAAAAACAAGCCAACCTGGTATCTATCATAGATCTGTTTAGACAATCTGTTTATCTATTTACACCTCTGGAACATAGTTTGGTATAGATAGATAGATGGATAGATAGATAGATAGATAGATAGATAGATAGATAGATAGATAGATAGATAGATGGATAGACATATAGATAGATAGATAGATAGATAGATAGATAGATAGATAGATAGATAGATAGATAGATGGATAGACATATAGATAGATAGATAGATAGATAGATAGATAGATAGATAGATAGATAGATAGATAGACAGATAGACAGATATATAGATAGATAGATGGATAGACATATAGATAGATAGATAGATAGATAGATAGATAGATAGATAGATAGATAGATAGACATATAGATAGATAGATAGATAGATAGATAGATAGATAGATAGATAGATAGATAGAATAGAGCAGAATACCATAGCCTTGGCAGAGAGTGGCGGATAGAGAAAAGGGGAGGGCAAATAGAGGGCAAGATAGAGTAGAATAAATTGGGAAGGAACAGTGTAGGCAGGATACAGTGGAACTAAGGGTGGTTGAGCATCCAGTTATGAGCAAGATAGGGGAGGGGGTGGATAGATGGACCAGTGAAGTATAGACATTGCAGAGAGTAGGAATGGTATAGAGGACAGTATAAAGCAAAATAGAGTAGAAGGACGATAAAAAGTAGAAGGGGAAGATGGGCAGATTACAGAAGTTTGGAGCAGCAGAAAAGTATCTCCCTTTTAGCATAGTGAATCAATGCAACTTAGTGAATCTAGTCTTATGTTTATGTATAATACTTAATACTGTTTATATTCTCCATTCACTGGCTGATTTCTAGTTTAATACAAGTGGTCCTAAAACAACTAACTGTAACTGTTTACAATGGTATGGAAATCCTAGAGAATGAGCAATAGCATAGAGTAATAAATATATTAATAGCAAAGCTATAATAGAATAGCATTTTATATATATATGGTTTTACTGCCTCTACTAAATGTGCTGTATTCATTCCTACTCATTACCAATTATTATTCATCAATGATCATCAAACATTTGCAATTGCAGTTAACATGACAGCAATGTAAGAATGTGAGTGCAGAATAAAACTGAGAATTGTGGATGTCACGAACTGCTTCTTCAAGGGGGCTTGATATGAACCTAGTTCAAACCTACCCCAGCAGAATCATGTAGTTCCAGTTCTCTGTGGCACAAAAGATGGCTTCTGAAGAGGTGCAGGCAGAGAATACTGCATACAGGTTACTAGTGACCCATGGCAAGATCACTCCCCAAGTCAGGATACAACACACAGAAATAGTCTCACACCTTGTATATGTGAAAACCATCTCTCAACCTTTATTGAATGATCAAAAAAACATATTTATACTCTCCAATACCACACCCTTGTGTACATTTGTGTATGTGTGATGTCAGCCCATCTGGCTTGCAACGTTAAGCTATCAAAGCTCTTGAGATCAAATTCACCAGATATCTAGTGAACAAACCTTTATGTTAAACTCAAGTGTTTGCTTGAAGTACATACATCTGTCTTGACCCAAGGTCTGTATGTGTGAGTGTTCAATGATCTGCAGCTAACTTCTATGCAGAGCATTTCTACCAATTCCACATATGTTCTATATAACATTTTCCCTCTTATAATATATTATAACTAGGATACATAATATCCATGTACAGGCAACATATAACCACACAATAACACATAATCCAAATGCAACATGGTCATGCTCTCTTGGCCATATTCATAAATTACTGGCAATATGAGTCCTTAAACAATTAAATCATGACAGTGGACCTCATTAGAATCAATGAACTTAGTGAATAAAGTGGGCTATCATAAATAGGGAAAATCAGCAGAGCTCTAGCGTACCCTTTTACAGCCATTATTAGTATATGTAGGTCCATATTACATATTACATATATTATACGTATTACGTTTTTCCATTAAATCATGTTCCACTCTTTGGCCCTCATTCAATTGAGATTTGGCCAATTCAATAGTGCTCTAAATAAGCACATAACATTTTTTTTAAATAAGTTTTTAGTTAGTGAAAACCTTGCTTTTGGATAGATGTTTACTAACTAAAACCTTCTTTTAAAAAATATGTTATGTGCTTATTTAGACCCCTATTCAATTGGCCAAATTGCAATTGAATGAGGGCCTTAGAGTATATCTAATGTACTTGATAACACAAGGCCATAATCCATCACATGTTACAGTGGAGAGCCTAGAAGCAGGTGGGTTATCTGATTAATATGCAGGTCATGTGCTGACCTGTTTGGGAATAATTCCAAATGGGAATTACCCAGATTTCAATTAATAACTCTTTTGTCCTTTATTCAGTTACAAGTTGGCCAGCAGATTCTGTTGGAAACATTTCAGGGCTCTTGTATTGTGCTGTCAGTCTAATTATGCTTCTCTTTCTTCAGAATAATAAGGCAGTTTGTTTATGGCTTTAGATGCACAGGATTTTTCTCGCCTTATTATGAATATATTTCACATATAGTATATTTATATTTATGGATGAACTGACATATAGATAGATAGATAGATAGAAAGATAGATCTAGTCTTCTTCTTCTTATTATTATTAGATAGAATATATAAGTGATAACATTATATAAACACAAATATTGTCATGCTTGCAATGAACTGATGCAAGAATAGACCTATGCTTAAAATACAAAATTATGACGATGGGCTGGAAAATTATAAATTTTATTTTTAGGGTACTCCCAAGTACCAAAAAAGTTAAATTGCAATATCAACGTAACAATATTTTCTAGCTGGTGGCTGACTTTAGGTTCCTAATTTACAGTTGTATTACTATTCTGCACAACTTTCTCAAATGGCTGTATGCTACCAGCGAAAATTGTACAATTATGGGTTTGCACAAAAAAATCAATGATGAATACAAATGATCCAAAAATGCATCTATGCAACAAAACTATTTTTGAAAACAACTTCAAATATAAGTAGCACTTGGGCTTTCTAGATATATGTTTATCATCAGCAGATTATTCAAGTCTCTTAATTACCGTACATTTAAACAAAAATGTTAACAATATATGAATATATGAGCTCTCTTTGGTACAACGGATGTTATCTCATTTTGTGTTGTATATTTTACATACACATTTTAATTTAACTTTGTGAAAATATGTTTATTTATCAACATATTACTTTTATAATTTATAACTACATAGTTACATAGGTTGAAAAAAGACTTTAGGTTCATCAAGTTAAACATTTTTAGATCTCCTATGATCTTTAAGATGCAGATTGATTGTTATTTGTTAATTTATCCAGAGGAAGGCAAACAGAAAAAAAAACATTGAAACTTTGCCAATTATCTCACAAGGGGAAATAAATAAAATTCCTTCCTGACCTCAGATACTGGTGATCAGACTCCTCCCTCGATCAATACTCCCTCTGTAATTATCCAGGATAACCCTAAATGCCCTTTTTATTCAAAAATATATACAATCCCTTCAAGGGAACAGAGAAAGTTCAAGGGAACTGTCTCATTACCGGTCACTAGTTAGTAACATATGGATACACTTACAGTATAAAATAAATAATTTGCTATATTAATTGATTGACTGAGTACCTTTTTGTTTGTTTTAACTAGGTATATTTAAAATGCATGTGTTGTAATCAATGTAACTGATATAACATTTACAATTCTTTTATTAAACCAACTAATAATATTTTTACTTTACTGTAATGCCTTTTTTATTTGCTGGTACTTAGGTTTTTTATTTTATGTAATGTATGTTTGTTTTTGTTTTTTGTGTGCCAAAAGGGTACATTAGGTACCCGGTTGGTAGAAGTAGGTGCCACTGAGTTCAAGGACCTTCTTGGCACAGGGTTAAAAATTAGGTGACATGAGTGTCTCAATAGACCCCCATGGTAATACTTTATATTGGTTATCGGGTGAGCGCTGGAGAAAATTCCCTGGGGTTCCCTTCAGCGAGTGGGAGGAGGGAGTCCCCTGGGGTTACCTGGGCTTGTGGGGATGATTGTCAGTGGGGTCTTAAACCCCTGCCGATCTATTATAATTTTAACCCCTTCCCTGCCATGGGAAGGGGTTTATGTAAATAGATGGGGGAGGGCAGTATTTTTCTTTAGAGCAGCACTGCTGCAGAGACTACTGTGCTTACACCTAAGTGTCTCCTGCAGCAGACCGGGCGGGGACTGCAATCAAATAGCTTTGGTGCTTGGTCCCCAGTTAACGCAGGTGATTTTAAAATTTGAGATTGGAATGGATATGTAGCTTGCGTATAGGCTACATATAAGATTAGAATGGGGCCCTATCTGTGCTGGTAACCTTCAAAGTATGTCACTGTGTTATTCGTGGCATAACAAGTAACATGATTAATGACATCAGCTTTGACATCACTGAGGTCTCAAACTACATCATGAACATTATTGCTTATATCACATTAAATTCATCATTTCACTCAATTGTCATTAACTTTTGATTATTTTTTTTTGTCACTTCATTTGCCTAATTTAGCTATCATTTTCATTGTTTTGCTCATTGTAGCAAACTTCTTTACAATATAGTTTCATATTTTTATCAGTTTGCTTATACATAATATTAAATTGCTTCTTTAATAGCTTAACGACATTGGGTAGCTGTTTTAATGAAGTACTGATCATTAATTCAATTCATATGAAATGTTTTATAAATACAAAATTCAACGCTTAACTTACCCTCAAAGATCAGACTCAACTGTTGCTGGTATACACCAAAATAAGGTCAAAGGGGGGAAGTGGCTATATCACAAGACACTTTTCATAAGGGGACAGTCTAATTGTTTGGCTCTTACCTAATCAAGTTGTTCTCAAAGCCTTTTAAACCTGTCTCTTGGGGAAACTCCCTACATAATGACTTTATCAAGGTGTAGACAATCCGCTCAACTAAAGGCTGATACTCTAATCTTTAAAAAACAAATGAAATATTAAATATTGCTATTGTAAATCATTAAATAACAATTATTTATTGTCAATGCATAATTATAACTAGATCATCTTGCTAGGATGTTACAGTGATCATTTAATAATGAAGTGTCTAATAGTATTATGACACATGATACTAGACTGTTTGGGCAGAGTTTTAATTATTTTGATAAGTCATTTAAGATGAGAGTAGGAATGTGAGATAATAGTTCTACATATGGACACTAAAATATTTAGTATAATAATCATGGGCATAGGAGCCCACAAAAGTCTGAGGGGGACAAAGTATAAAGAGACCAAAAAAAAAGGGGCCCTGAATGCTATTCAACTCCACTCACAGGATAGACAGCAGGGGCAGATCTAAATATATAATATAAATTATGGGTCAAAGCTTTCATGGGAAAGACATACTGATCCATAAGGTGGGTGGCCTCTAGTGGCCAAATCTGGTAATGAATGATTAAGTTTAATCTTGCTATTTTTTGTGTCCCCTTTTCATATAGCCTGAGGGGGATTCCCCCTCCCCCATCCCCCCAGTTCCTACACCCCTGATAATAATATCTGGTATAATAAAGTAAGCATATAACAAGCCAGTTGAAAGTGCCATAAATAAAATCCTCTGTGTGGAGGAATGCAGGAAAGTTCATAGTATACCCCTGCTCTGGGGTAAACTTTAAGAAAATCTGGAAACGCGTCTGGTATAGTTAGTCACAGTTTTGTGTAAAAAATGTTATCGTATGAGATTTTTAATGCATATTTAAGTGTTTTTATTCATTATTAATATTATTTTTGATGTGTGTAATGCTTTAATTGATGCATTTACATACTTGAGTGTATATATTTCCATGCTGTGCATGAATTATCCGTTTTGACTCATAGTCCACGTATATATTCCACTTGGAAAAACACAGTAACTGGTCCCAGTCTCCTTATATTGAGGCCTAATAACCTCTAAAGAAGGTGGACTGGAGATAGGAGTATTGCAAAACTTCAAAAGTTAACTGTGATACTTACAGTGGGGAATTAGTGGATACTTAGAATACGGGGTAATAATAACTCTTTGTACATGAAATATAAAACGGAAAGATCTACATGAAATTGAATGTGACCACAGGACATATGGAAGGTGTGATT
The DNA here is from genome assembly GCA_027410445.1 of Discoglossus pictus. NCBI lineage: Eukaryota > Metazoa > Chordata > Amphibia > Anura > Alytidae > Discoglossus > Discoglossus pictus. The sequence goes on from CM050165.1 coordinate 97,074,676, forward strand.
TTCACCTATATGTGTACATGAAATACCTCTTGTGTTAGAGGGTTTTAAATGTGAGTGTGCATTTATTATGAAAATATTGTTATATTAAAGATGTTATTGATCCACACTAGGGAGTGTCGTGCACTCTCTTGTTTTTTTATTTTTTTGGTTCTATAGTTTGTTCTCTGCTGTGACCAGAGTTCCAGAGAAAGCTGTCCTACTACTAGATGGAATAAGGATCAGATGAACTATTCCGCATCCAAGCAAGATTAATCAAGACAAGACATTTACACTTATCCTCAGAAATCTCCTTGGATTCACTTGAGTACCTATCTTTGAATTTTAAAAGTTCAGTGTGATATAACCAACGATCAGAGTAAAATAACCAACGATCTGAGTAATTTGGGGACATTATAGACTGTATTTGTATCTTCCACTATACTATTAATTTTATGTACTTTGTATTTATTTATATTTTTTAACATACATTCTTTTACCACATGTTTTTTTTATTATTTATTCCCTATATTAGAATATTAATATTGATTTTTCCGTCAACATATACACACACATATATATATACATATGCAGTTTTCTCTATATGTATGCGTATGTATACAGGGAGTGCAGAATTATTAGGCAAGTTGTATTTTTGAGGATTAATTTTATTATTGAACAACAACCATGTTCTCAATGAACTCAAAAAACTAATTAATATCAAAGCTGAATATTTTTGGAAGTAGTTTTTAGTTTGTTTTTAGTTTTAGCTATTTTAGGGGGATATCTGTGTGTGCAGGTGACTATTACTGTGCATAATTATTAGGCAACTTAACAAAAAACAAATATATACCCATTTCAATTATTTATTTTTACCAGTGAAACCAATATAACATCTCAACATTCACAAATATACATTTCTGACATTCAAAAACAAAACAAAAACAAATCAGTGACCAATATAGCCACCTTTCTTTGCAAGGACACTCAAAAGCCTCCCATCCATGGATTCTGTCAGTGTTTTGATCTGTTCACCATCAACATTGCATGCAGCAGCAACCACAGCCTCCCAGACACTGTTCAGAGAGGTGTACTGTTTTCCCTCCTTGTAAATCTCACATTTGATGATGGACCACAGGTTCTCAATGGGGTTCAGATCAGGTGAACAAGGAGGCCATGTCATTAGATTTTCTTCTTTTATACCCTTTCTTGCCAGCCACGCTGTGGAGTACTTGGACGTGTGTGATGGAGCATTGTCCTGCATGAAAATCATGTTTTTCTTGAAGGATGCAGACTTCTTCCTGTACCACTGCTTGAAGAAGGTGTCTTCCAGGAACTGGCAGTAGGACTGGGAGTTGAGCTTGACTCCATCCTCAACCCGAAAAGGCCCCACAAGCTCATCTTTGATGATACCAACCCAAACCAGTACTCCACCTCCACCTTGCTGGCGTCTGAGTCGGACTGGAGCTCTCTGCCCTTTACCAATCCAGCCACGGGCCCATCCATCTGGCCCATCAAGACTCACTCTCATTTCATCAGTCCATAAAACCTTAGAAAAATCAGTCTTGAGATATTTCTTGGCCCAGTCTTGACGTTTCAGCTTGTGTGTCTTGTTCAGTGGTGGTTGTCTTTCAGCCTTTCTTACCTTGGCCATGTCTCTGAGTATTGCACACTTTGTGCTTTTGGGCACTCCAGTGATGTTGCAGCTCTGAAATATGGCCAAACTGGTGGCAAGTGGCATCGTGGCAGCTGCACGCTTGACTTTTCTCAGTTCATGGGCAGTTATTTTGCGCCTTGGTTTTTCCACACACTTCTTGCGACCCTGTTGACTATTTTGAATGAAACGCTTGATTGTTCGATGATCACGCTTCAGAAGCTTTGCAATTTTAAGAGTGCTGCATCCCTCTGCAAGATATCTCACTATTTTTGACTTTTCTGAGCCTGTCAAGTCCTTCTTTTGACCCATTTTGCCAAAGGAAAGGAAGTTGCCTAATAATTATGCACACCTGATATAGGGTGTTGATGTCATTAGACCACACCCCTTCTCATTACAGAGATGCACATCACCTAATATGCTTAATTGGTAGTAGGCTTTCGAGCCTATACAGCTTGGAGTAAGACAACATGCATAAAGAGGATGATGTGGTCAAAATACTCATTTGCCTAATAATTCTGCACTCCCTGTATGTTTAAACTATATATATATGTATGACTGAAATGTTTTAGAGTATATATTCTTCATTTATTGAATTTATCATAATTAATACCGAAAACTCCATAATAAGAGCAAGTAATATTTGGGAATTATAAGGTTCTAATATATTCAATTTGGTCTATAGGAGGGCGCTGTGGTCAGATCAGTTGATTCAACTAGGAGGATACTGATCTTTTTGTCGTGTTAATTTTTTTTAATAGTCCTAAGTAAGCCTATCTAGTCATATTTAACCTTAACTAAGCCTATTTAACCACGAATGTACCCAGTAAATCCCATCCTACCCTACACAATTCCGCCCCCCCCCCCTACTAAGCCCTATACTTGAATTACAGGGGTAAAAAGGACATTACAAAAAATAAAAAAAGAACATTACCAAAATAAACATACATTACCAAAAAAAAAAAAAAACTTACCAAGATTTAAAAAAAGCTAAATTACACAAAATAAAAAAAAAGAACTACACACCTGAAAAAAAAATACATTTACAAAAAACACATAATATTACATCAATACAGTTACAATACATCAATAAATACAATACAGTTCAAATATACCCCCTAACTACATATTACTTAACCCCCTAACTACAATACATTAACCCTTAACTACAATACATTAACCCTATCTGCAACCAATTAACCCTATCTACAATACATTAACCCTATCTACAATCAATTAACCCCTAACTACAATCAATCAAACCCCTAACTAAACATATAAAAAAAAACTAAATCTAGCCTAAAATAGAATAATAAAGCCCACTTACCTTGCCAGGTGTGTCTTTAGAAGATCAGCCACCCCTAGGATAAAAGAAACATCAAATTAGTATGATAAAATTAAATTTCAGCCAATCAGAAGGCCCCAAGGTGTGAGCCAATAAGAATGGGATACAACCCTATATCCTTTTCTCATTGGCTGATGGACTTGTCAATCTTTTTAAAACCAATCAGAAGGCACTATTGCCTTCAGCCAATCAGAATAGGATACACCCCACAGGGTGTATCCCATTGTGATTTGGCTGAAGGCATCTGCACCTTCTGATTGGCTGTTGTCCCTGTCAATCATATTGCAGCCAATTAGGAGGTGCAGATGCCTTCAGCCAATCACAATGGGATATACCCCGTAGGGGTGTATCCCATTCTGATTGGCTGAAGGCTATAGTTCCCTATGATTGGATTAGAAATGATTGACAGGTCCATCAGCCAATCAGAATGGGATTAGGGGTGTATCCCATTCTCACTGGCTCACACCTTGGGGCCTTTTGATTGACTTAAATTTAATTGACAGCCTTTTCAGCCAATCAGAAGGCACCATTGACAATTTTCTACCAGAAAAGGCGCTAGAAGCCTCATTAGCGTTGGGATGCTCCTCCAGTGAGGAGAGCTCCATTATTTATTTATTTTATATTTTTTAGAGCAGCGTTTTTTGTCAAGGGCCCATCCGGGGCAGAAGAGGACAAGGACGGAGACATCGCTGCAAGTTAAGTTTAATATTTAGAATTTTTTGTTTATTATGCTGTGTTTATTTGTGTATTAATGTGAAGTTAATTTTTTTTCCAGGGGCCCAGCTGGAGAAGACAAGAAGAAGGATGGGGACATCCCAAAAAGGTACATTTAATATTTAGAATGTTTCTATGTTTGTGTTGTGTTTTCGTACTAATGTTATGTTTCTTTTATCCTTGGGGTGGCTGATCTGCTGAAGGGACATCTGGCAAGGTAAGTGGGCTTTATTATTCTATTTTAGGTTAGATTTATTTAGTTAGGGGTTAGATTGAGTGTAGTTAGGGAGTTAATTGATTGTAGATAGGGTTAATGTATTGTAGATACGGTTAATTGATTGTAGATAGGGTTAATGTATTGTGGTTAGAGCTTCATGTATTGTAGTTAGGGTGCTAATAATATGTAGTTAGGGGTATATTTGAACTGTATTATATTTATTGATGTATTGTAACTGTATTTATTTTATTGATGTAATGTGTTATTTGTACATGTATTTTCTTTTAAGGTGTGTAGTTCTTTTTTTTTATTTTGTGTATCTTAGCTTTTTTGTAATCTTATTTTTTTTATGTTGGTAATGCCCTTTTTTATTTTCTGTAATGTCCTTTTTAATTTTCTGTAATGTCCTTTTTTTCTGTAATTCTAGGTTTTATTATTTTCTGCAATTAGTTTTTTTTTTCTCTGTAATTAGTGGGGTAATAGGGATTTTATTAGGGTGGTAGGTACATAGTGTAGGGTTTAACAGGGTAGAGGGTTAATAGTGTAGGGTAGGAAAGGGTTTACTGGGTACATTTGGGGTTAAATAGGCCCAGTTAAGGTTAAATAGGACTAGATAGGCTTAGATAGGACTAGACAGGGTTAAATAAGTCCAGGTGGGATTAAATAGGTCCAGTTCGGTTAGATAGGCCCAGATAGGGTTACATAGGTCTAGATGGGGTTAGATAGGCCCAGTTAGGGTTACATAGGACGAATGGGGTTAATTAGGGGCTCATGGGGCTCTGTATAGAGCCCCATGAGCCATAGGTTTCATTTTAGGTGCCTGGGGGGTACTTATAGTCCCCCCGCAGCAGAGGTTATTATTTTTTTTAGTGCGGGTCCTTTCAGGACCTGAGGGTGTGAAATTTTAAATTTTAAATGCAGCGGGGGTGCAGCGGGGGTGCAGCGGGCCCTTTAAGGACCACGGTGGGAATTTATAAATATTTAAATGCAGTGTGGGGCCCGATCGATTAATATAGAGAGGCTGCGGGGACCCCGATAGGGACCCCTGCAGCATGGGGATGTATTTAGGAAACAGGCTGCTTCGATGCACCACGTATAGGCTTTGGTAGCCCGTAGGGATTCTTCCATTTTTTTTGTGCCTGTAGGGATTTTTCCGAGGTACGAACTTCACCCCATAAATATATGGTGCGTGTTACTACGTTGCTCCCTCAGAGCCTATTTTTGGGTGTCATCTCGCAATGGCTGCTGCGAGGAACGTATTGAAGAATCGGTCCTCACAAACAGCACTAAGATGGCTTTTGCGAGGATCGAGGGAATTACGTTTTCTAATTTAATATGGCCCTAAATCTGCAGACATATGTATGCTCTGTTAACTTCCTGTTAGTTTTAATACATTTTAAACAGGTTTTACTTCATATTTTTTCATGCAAAAGACACGTTTGGTAATATTTAAAGCATTCCATGTCCCTTAAAATTGATATGTGAATTTAAAACTACATTTTAATTATCCCAGCAGATTGACAAATGTTTTCATAACTACAAATAAGGTATCTCACAGGACATTGTAAGACTTGTAGCACAGTATTCTTTTCCTAATAAATTCTTTGTTTACTGCCCCACTGCATATGTGTATCATACCTGAATGTAATTAAAGCATTACACACTTATTCTTAAGTGTCCAAGATGTCAATTTTGTTCTGGGAAATTCTAACTTTTTAGTCTTACAGAGGCCAAAAGGTAATTGCCTCAATGTTTTATTGCAATCTTCTTGGAGTCATTTATCAGATACTTTAGTGTTGTTTATACCATGGCAACTGTTTCATTGGTACCAGGAATAGATCTCACAACATCATTATCACTGTCACCACCATCAAAATGTTCATGAGTGGCATCTTTGTAAATGCCTTTTCAAGGAGAAATATTCGATGGATAATTCTGGATAATGATAGCATCATCACTCAAAAGCCAGAAGCAAACTGCAGAAGTCCCCAATTAGCTGCAATTGACGAGGATGTAAGTAGGAGCCATTGAGAAGCCTGGAATGCTTTATGTAATGCTTTTTATTATTTACTAGCGACTTGCCCGTCAAAAATGGCGGGGCAATAACATTTGAAGCCATAGCAATGCTGTTTGCCACACAATGTAAAGCTTTTTCTACCTTCGGCCCTCATTGCGAGCCTCTCCTCTCGTGTACTTTTGCTCCTCTGAGCACCTTCGGCGCTCATCACAAAGACAGATATATATCTATATTTTGTTAACTAATAATTAATTAATTAGTTACTTAATAAATCAATATACTTTACCTATTTCTAATTAATATATCCAGCAATCAGAAGCCTGAAGAGCTGACAATGTGTTTTTATTTTCCTGCAGAATACAAAGTACAGTTAGACTGTTGCTGCCCTGAGGAGAAAGTGTCATGAATGTCCCAACTGTGCATTAGAAATAGGCTGCGCGCGCGAGGGCAAACTGTTGGTTTAGTTGTGTAAAGCACCATTTTAGGTTCGTAATGTTATTAGTTGCAAGTTAGTGTTGTAAACTGGCATTGTTTGTCTAAGTGCTACGCTGTTCGCAAGCATTTTCCGTCCTTTGTAATAGTGTATTGTGTACCTTGTACGTTTTTGCATGGTCCGGGGTCCTGTAACCTTGTTTTCATTTTTTTTCTTGCTTGGCCAAATCGAGTTAATTTTGCATTCCACGTCACTCCTAGACGTCCTGGCTGTTCCCCCGTGCTGTGTGTTGGTTTGCGCGTTTCGGCCGTTAAGTTTGTATTGTTTGTATCTCACATCTCGTAAGCCTGCGTCTCGTATTTTTTTTTCAAAGTCTCGCGTTGATCAAATGCTTGCAGCCTAAGGCGATCCCGCATTTACTAAGTGTTAGGTCCCCTGTGTTTCAATGTGTTTCAATGTGTTTCCTTTGTAACTAAATCCCGCGTGTTTCATTGCCTTCACTGCTCGCCTCACTTCGTCGCTCATCACCTTTGTGCTACGAGTTTTATTGAGTTAACGGCTCACCTCTCTACGCAAGGCTCGCAAGCGATGAGTGCCGCACCACGCAAAGCGTGACGACATCTCGTAGTTTGACAACTATTATTTGTGATGGAAAGGTTTGGACATATAAACAGTACTGTTGTTTTGGGTGCAAACTTTACATTCTGTGCCTCCAGGATAATCTGATGAGGCCTCACCAAGAGCATGGCCTGTGAGTATTGAGGCCTAATAAGAATTGTTTATAATGTGTAGTATTTAGGTTGTAGTTAGGACATGACACTGTTATGCCAAGTTCCTTTTCAAAGCACCTTTTCAAAGTAATGCTATACATTTTAGAATAGTGATTTTAATCTAATAGGATCATTTGGGTCACTGTATAAAGTTTAAATAATGTAGTTGTGCTAGAAGCAGGCCCTAGGGTATGCTGTCTCTCTCTCTCCTCTCCCCGTCTCTCTTTCTCTTCTCTCTCTCTCTCTCTCTCTCTCTCTCCTATCTCCCTTTTTTCTCTTGATTGTCTCTCTCCTCTCTCTCTCCTGTCTCCATCTCTCCTGTCTCTCTCTCCTTTGTGTGTATGTCTCTCTCTTGTATCTCTTGCACTCTCTCTCCCTCTCTTTTCTGTCTCCTGTCTCTTTCTCTCTCTTGTGTCTTTCTCCTGTTTCTCTCATTTCTCCTCTCTCTCTCCTTCTTTCTCTCTCTTATCTCTCTCTCTCTCCTGTATCTTTTTATCTCTCTCTCCACTCTCTCTCCTGTCTCCTTTTCTCTCTCTGTCCCATCTCTCTCCTCTCTGTCTCTCTCTCTCTCTCTCCTGTGTCTTTCTCTCATGTGTGTGTGTCTCTCTCTCCTGTCTCTCTCTCTCTCTCTCCCGTGTGCCTCTCTCTCCTGTCTCTCTCGCACTCTCTCTCACTCTCTCTCTACCCCACTCTTTTCTGTCTCTGTCTCTTTCTCCTGTCTCTCTCTCTCTCCTGCCTCTCCCCCTCGCCCTCTCTCTATTTCTCTCTATCTATCTATTTCTCTCCCTTCAGTCGCTCTCTCCCCTATCTCTCTCCTGTATCCCTCTCTCTCTCTGTCCTGTTTTTTTCTCTCTCTCTCTCATCTGTCTCTCTCTCTCCTGCCTCATTCCTGTCTCTCTCTCCTGTCTTTCCCTCTCTCTCCTGTGTGTCTCTCTCTCCTGTCTCTCTCTTTCCTGTTTCTCTCTTCTGCCTCTCTCTCCTGTGTGTCACTCTCTTTCCCAACTCTGTCTCTCTCCTGTCTCCCCCTTGCTCTCTCTCTCTCTACTGTCTCTCTTTCTCTCCTGTATCTCTCCTGTCTCCATCTCTCTCTCCTCTGTGTGTCTCTCCTGTCTCTCTCTCATCTCTCTCTCTCTCCTGTCTTTCTCTCTCCTGTGTGTGTGTCTCTCCTCTCTCTTACCCTGTCTCTCTCCTCTCTCTCTCTCTTTTGTCTCCCTCTCCTGTCTCCCTTTCTCTCTCTGTCCTGTCTCTCTCCCCCACTCTCTCCACTGTGTGTGTGTCTGTCTCTTTCTCTCTCGTGTCTCTCGCTCTCCCCTGTTTCTCTCCTCTCTTGTCTCTTTCTCTATCTCTCTTTCTTTCTCTCTCCTGTCTCTCCCTCTCCTGTATCTCTCTCTCCAGTGTGTGTCACTCTTTCCTGTCTCTGTCTCTCTCCTTTCACTGTCACTCTCCTCTCTCTCCCTATCTATCTATGTCCCTCTCCTCTATCTCTCTCCTGTCTCCCCCCTTCCTCTCTCTCTTTCTCTCTTACTCTTTCTTTTGTCTCTATCTCCTGTCTCTCGCCTGTAGGCTGTTTCCCTTTCTCTCTCTGTCCTGTCTCTCTCCTTTCTAAGGCGATCTGTCTCTCTCTCCTGTCTCTCCCCCTCGCTCTCTCTATCTATTTCTCTCTCTTCAGTCGCTCTCTCCCCTATCTCTCTCCTGTATCCCTCTCTCTCTCTCTGTCCTGTTTTTTTTTCTCTCTCTCTCTCTCTCTCTCCTGCCTCATTACTGCCTCTCTCTCGTCTTTCTCTCTCTCTCCTGTGTGTCTCTCTCTCTCATGTCTCTCTCTCTTGTCTTTCTCTTTCCTGTGTCTCTCTCCTGTATCTCTCTCTCCTGTGTGTGTCACTCTCTTTCCCAACTCTGTCTCTCTCTTGTCTCCATCTCTCTCTCTGAACTGACTCTCTCCTCTGTGTGTGTCTCTCTCTCCTGTCTCCCTCTCTCTCCTCTCTCTCTCCTGTCTTTCTTTATCATGTGTGTGTGTGTGTCTCTCTCCTCTCTCTCTTACCCTGTCTCTCTCCTCTCTCTCTCTCTTATGTCTCTCTCTCTCCCTTTCTCTCTCTGTCCTGCCTCTCTCCCCTCTCTCTCCCTCTCTCTCTCCACTGTGTGTGTCCGTCTCTCTCTTGTGTCTCTCTCTCTCCCCTGTTTCTCTCCTCTCTTGTCTATTTCTTTCTTTCTCTCTCTATCTCTCTCTTTCTCTTTATTTCTCTCTCCTGTCTCTCCCTCTCCTGTATCTCTCTCTCCGGTGTGTGTGTCACACTCTTTCCTGTCTCTGTCTCTCTCCTGTCACTCTCACTCTCCCGTCTCTCTCTTTCTCTCTCTCTCTCTTTCTCTCTATCTATGTCCCTCTCCTCTATCTCTCTCCTGTCCCCCCTTTACTCTCTCTCTCTTTCTCTCTCTCTCTCTCTCTCTCTCTCTCTCTCACCCTCTCTCTTTTGTCTCTATCTCCTGTCTCCCTTTCTCTCTCTCTCTCTCCTGTGTGTGTGTCATTCTCTTTCCTGTCTCTGTCTCTCTCCTGTTTCACTCACTCTCTCTCTCCTCTTTCTCGTTGCTGACTCTCTCTCTCTCACGTTCATGTGTCTCTCCTCTCCTCTCTCTTTCTCTCTCTCTCTTGTCTCCCTACTCACTCTCTCTCTCTATTTCTCTCTCTCTCTCTCTCTCTCTCTACTGTCTCACTTTCCCTCTCTTCTGTCTCTCTGCTGTCCTGTCTCTCTCCTATCTCCCTTTCTTTCTCTTGCTTGTCTCTCCTCTCTCTCTCTCGCCCTCTCCTGTCACTCTCTCTATCTCTCTCTCTCTCATGTCTCTCTCCCCTGTGTGTCTCTCTTTCCTGTCTCTGACTCTATCTATGTCCCTCTCCTCTATCTCTCTCCTGTCTCCCCACTTACTCTCTCTCTTTCTTTCTCTCTCACTCTCTCTTACTCTCACTTTTTTCTCTATCTCCTGTCTCTCTCCTGTCTCCCTTTCTCTCTCTGTCCTGTCTCTCTCCTTTCTAAGGCGATCTGTCTCTCTCTCCTGTCTTTCCCCCTCGCTCTCTCTCTATTTCTCTCTATCTATTTCTCTCTCTTCAGTCACTCTCTCCCTTATCTCTCTCCTGTATCCCTCTCTCTTATCTGTCTCTCTCTCTCTCCTGCCTCATTCCTGTCTCTCTCTCCTCTCTCTCCTGTGTATCTCTCTCTCTCCTGTCTCTCTCTCTTGTCTTTCTCTTTCCTGTGTCTCTCTCCTGTCTCTCTCTCCTGTATCTCTCTCCTGTGTGAGTCACTCTCTTTCCCAACTCTGTCTCTCTCTTGTCTCCATCTCTCTCTCTGAACTGACTCTCTCCTCTGTGTGTGTCTCTCTCTCCTGTCCTGTCTTTCTTTATCATGTGTGTGTGTGTCTCTCTCCTCTCTCTCTTACCCTGTCTTTCTCCTCTCTCTCTCTTTCTTATGTCTCTCTCTCTCCTGTCTCTCCCCTGTCTCCCTTTCTCTCTCTGTCCTGTCTCTCTCCCCTCTCTCTCCCTCTCTCTCTCAACTGTGTGTGTCTGTCTCTCTCTCTCTCGTGTCTCTTTCTCTCCCCTGTTTCTCTCCTCTCTTGTCTATTTCTTTCTCTCTCTCTCTATCTCTCTCTTTCTCTTTATTTCTCTCTCCTGTCTCTCCCTCTCCTGTGTCTCTCTCTCCGGTGTGTGTGTCAGACTCTTTCCTGTCTCTGTCTCTCTCCTGTCACTCTCACTCTCCTCTCTATCTATCTCCTGTCTCTGTCTCTCTCCTGTCTCTCTCTCTCTTTCTCTCTATCTATGTCCCTCTCCTCTATCTCTCTCCTGTCCCCCCTTTACTCTCTCTCGTTCTCTATCTCTCTCACCCTCTCTCACTCTCTCTTTTGTCTCTATCTCCCGTCTCTCTCCTGTCTCCATTTCTATCTCTCTCTCTCTCCTGTATATCTCTCTCTCCCCTGTGTGTGTGTCACTCTCTTTCCTGTCTCTGTCTCTCTCCTGTTTCACTCACTCTCTCTCTCCTCTTTCTCGTTGCTGACTCTCTCTCTCACTTTCATGTGTCTCTCCTCTCCTCTCTCTTTCTCTCTCTTGTCTCCCCTCTCACTCTCTCTATTTCTCTCTCTCTCTACTGTCTCACTTTCTCTCTCTCCTGTTTCTCTCCTGTCCTGTCTCTCTCCTATCTCCCTTTCTCTTGCTTGTCTCTCCTCTCTCTATCTCGCCCTCTCCTGTCACTCTCTCTATCTCCTCTCTCTCTCTCTCCTGTATATCTCTCTCTCCGGTGTGTGTGTCACTTTCTTTCCTGTCTCTGTCTCTCTCCTGTCTCTCTCACTCTCTCTCTCCTCTTTCTCTTTGCTGACTCTCCCTCTCTCATGTTTCTCTCCTCTCCTCTTTATTTCTCTCTCTCTCTCTCTCTCTCTACTGACCTTCCTCTCACTCTCTCTATTTCTCTCTCTCTCTACTGTCTCACTTTCTCCCTCTTCTGTATCTCTCCTGTCCTGTCTCTCTCTCTCTCTCTCTCTCTCCTCTTTGTCTCTCTCTCTCTATCCTCTCTCTTTCTCCTCTCTCTCTCTCTCCCTCTCATGTCTCTCTCCTATCTCCCTTTCTTTCTCTTTCTTGTCTCTCTCCTCTCTCTCTCTCTCTCTCTCCCTCTGTCTCTCCTTTGTCTCCCTCTCATGTCTCTCTCCTATCTCCCTTTCTTTCTCTTTCTTTTCTCTCTCCTCTCTCTCTGTATCTCTCTCTCTCCCTCTTTCCTGTCTCCCCCCGCTCTCTCTATATCTCTCTATCTATCTACCTCTCTACTGTTTCTCTCTCTTGTCTCTCTCTCTGTCCTGTCTCTTTCTCTCCTCTCTCTCCCACTCTGTCTCTCTCTCTCTCCTGTCTCCCTTTCCTCTCTCTCCCTCTCTGTCTCTCTCCTGTGTGTCTCTCTCTGTTGTCTCTCTCTCTCCTGTCTCTCACTCTACCTTCTCTCCTCTCTTGTCTCTTTCTTTCTCTCTCCCTCTCTCTCCTGTCCCTTTCTTCCCCCTGTTTTTCTCCTCTCTTGTTTCTTTCTCTCTCTCTCTCCTACATCTCTCTCCTGTGTGTCACTCTCTTTCCTGTCTTTGTCTCTCTCCTGTATCTCTCACTCTCTCTCTCCTCTTTCTCTTTGCGCTCTCTCTCTCTCTTTCTCACATGTATCTCCTCTCCTTTCTCTCTCATGTGTGTCTATCTCTCTTGTCTCTCTCTCTCCCTTGTCTCTCTCTCTTTTGTCTCTCTCTCCTCTCTCTCTCCTATCTCCCTTTCTTTCCCTTGCTTGTCTCTCCTGTCTCTCTCATGTCTCTCTCCCCTGTGTCTCTCTCGTGTGTGTGTGCCTCTCTTTCCTGTCTCTGTCTCTCTCACTCTCTCTCTCCTTCTCTTTTCTGTCTCCTGTCTCTTTCTCTTGTGTCTCTCCGCTGCTGTAACTTTCTCTCTCTCTTTCCTGTCTCTCTCCTCTCCTGTCTCTCTCCTTTCTTCTGCTCTCTCTCCTGTCTTTCTCTCTCCTCTCTCTCTCTCTCTCCTATTTCTCTCATCTCCTGTATCTTCCTCTCTCTCTCTCTCTCCTCTCTCTCTCGCTCTCTCTCTCCTTCTCTTTTCTGTCTCCTGTCTCTTTCTCCTGTGTCTCTCCTCTGCTGTAACTTTCTCTCTCTCTCTTTCCTGTCTCTCTCCTCTCCTGTCTTTCTCTCTCCTCTCTCTCTCTCTCCTGTTTCTCTCCTCTCCTGTATCTTCCTCTCTCTCTCTCTCTCTCTCTCTCCTGTCTCCCTTTCTCTCTCTGTCCCGTCTCTCTCCTCTCTGTCTCCCTTCTCTCTCTCTCCCCTCTCTCTCTCTCCTGTTTCTCTTTCTCCTGTGTGTGTGTCTCTCTCTCCAGTGTGTCTCTCTCTCCTGTCTCTCTCACTCTCTCTCACATTCTCTCTCACACTCTCTCTCTACCCCTCTCTTTTCTGTCTCTCCTCCTCGCTCTCTCTCTATTTCTCTCTGTCCTGTTTTTTCTCCCTCTCTCCTCTGTCTCTCGCCTTCTCTCCTGCCTCATTCCTGTCTCTCTCTCTCTCCTATATCTCTCTCTCCTGTGTGTGTGTGTCACTCTCTTTCCTCTCTGTCTCTCTCATTCTATCTCTCCCCTCTCTCTTTCCTGTCTCTGTCTCTATCCTGTCTCTTTCTCTCTCTCTCTCCTGCCTCTCTCCTCTCCTGCACCTCTCTCCCCTGTCTCTCTCTCTCTCTTTTGTCTCTCTCTCTCTCTAATGTCTCTCTCCCCTGTGTGTCTCTCTCTCTCTCTCGTGTGTCTCTTTCCTGTCTCTGTCTCTCTCGCTCTCTCTCCTTCTCTTTTCTGTCTCCTGTCTCCTTCTCTGCTATACATTTCTCTCTCTCCTTTATCCTGCTCATTATCTCTCCTGTCTCTCTCCTTTCTCCTGCTCTCTCTCTCTCTCTCCTGTCTTTCTCTCTCTCTCCTGTTTCTCTCCTCTCCTGTATCTTCCTCTCTCTCTCTCTTTCTCTCTCTCTCTCTCCCTCTCCTGTGTCTCTTTCTCCTGTGTGTGTGTCTCTCTCCTGTATCTCTCTCTCACCCGTGTGTGTCTCTCTCCTGTCTCTCTCACTCTCTCTCGCATTCTCTCTCGCACTCTCTCTTTTCTGTCTCTCCCCCTCGCTCTCTCTCTATTTCTCTCTCTATCCTGTTTATTTATCTCTCTCCTCTATCTCTCGCCTTCTCTCCTGCCTCATTCCTCTCTCTCTCTCTCTCCTGCCTCATTCCTGTCTCTCATCTCTCTCTCTCGTCTTTCTCTCTCCTCTATCTCGCTCTCCTGTGTATGTGTGTCACTCTCTTTCCTGTCTCTGTCTCTCTCATTCTCTCTCTCCCCTCTCTCTTTCCGGTCTCTGCCTCTCTCCTCTTCCTCTCTCCTCTCCTGTGTCCCCCCCCCCCTTGCTCTCTCTCTCTCTCTCCTGTATCTCTCCTGTCTCTCTCTCTCTGTCCTGACTCTCTCTCCTGTGTGTGTGTCTCTCTCTCTCCTGTCTTTCTCTCTCCTGTGTGTGTGTGTCTCTCTCTCCTGTCTCTCTCTACCCTGTTTCTCTCTATCCTCTCTCTTGTCTCTCTCTCCTGTCGCCATTTCTCTCTCTGTCCTGTCTCTCTCCCATCTCTCTCTTCTCTCTCTCCCCCTCTCTCTCTCTGCCCTGTGTGTATGTGTGTGTCCCCGTTTGTCTCTCTCTCCCCTGTTTCTCTCCTCTCTTGCTCTCTCTCTCTTTCCTGTCTCTCTCCTGTATTTTTCTCACCTCTGTGTGTCACTCTCTTTTCTGTCTCTCTCACTCTCTCCTCTTTCTCTCTCTGTCCGGTCTCTCTCCCCTCTTGCTCTCTCTTCTCTCTCTCTCCCCTCTCTCTCTCCCCTGTGTGTGTGTGTCTCTCTCTGTCTCTCTCCTGTCTCTCTCTACCCTGTTTCTCTCCTCTTTTGTCTCTTTCTCTCTCTCTTTCTCTCTCCTCTCTCTCTCTTCTGTATCTCTCTCTCTCTCCTGTGTGTGTGTGTCACTCTCTTTCCTCTCTCTCTCTCCCCTGTCTCTCTCCTCTCTTACCCCCTCTCACTCTCTCTATCTATCTCTCTCTCTTCTTTCTCCCCTTCTCTCTCTCCTGTCTTTCTCCTGTCCTGTCTCTTGCACACTCTCTCTCCTCTCTCTGCCTTTCTCTCTCCTGTGTGTCTATCTCTCCTGTCTGTCTCTCTTCTGTCTCTCTCCTCTCTTGTGTTCCCCTCTTGCTCTCTCTCTCTATCACTCTCTATATCTACTGTCTCTCTCTCCTGTCTCTCTCTCTCTGTCCCGACTCTCTCTCTCCTCGGTGTGTGTGTGTGTCTCTTTCCTGTCTCTGTCTCTCTCCTGTCTCTCTAACTCTCTCTCCTCTTTCTCTCCTGTCTCCCTTTCTCTCTCTGTCCGGTCTCTCTCCCCTCTCTCTCTCTTCTCTCTCTCCCCTCTCTCTCTCCCCTGTGTGTGTGTGTCTCTCTCTCCCCCCTGTTTCTCTTGTCTCTTTCTCTCCCTCTCTCTTTCTCTCTCTCTCCTGTCTCTCTCTACTGTATCTCTCTCTCCTGTGTGTGTGTGTGTCACTCTCTTTCCTGTCTCTCTTATATGTCTCTCCTCTCCTGTCTCTCTCTCTCCTGTCTCTCTCTCTGTCCAGTCTCTCTCCCCCCTCTCCCTCTCTTCTCTCTCTCTCTCCTGTTTGTGTGTGTGTCTGTCTCTCTCCTGTCTCTGTTTTTCTCCTCTCTTGTCTCTTTCTCTCCCTCTCTCTCCATCTTTCTCTCCCTCTCTCTCTTTCTCTCGCTCTCCTGTCTCTCTCTCTCTCTCCTGTATCTCTCTCTCCTGTGTGTGTGTGTCACTCTCTTTCCTGTCTCTCTCTCTCATGTGTCTCTCCTGTCTCTCTCTCTCTCCTGTCTCCCTTTCTCTCTCTGTTCGGTCTCTCTCCCCCCTCTCTCTCTCTCTCTCTCTTCTCTCTCTCCACTTTGTGTGTGTGTCTGTCTCTCTCCTGTCTCTTTCTCTCCCTCTCCTGTCTCTCTCTCCTGTATCTCTCTCTCCTGTGTGTGTGTGTGTGTGTGTCACTCTCTTTCCTGTCTCTCACTCTCTCTCATGTGTCTCTCCCCTCCTCTCTCTCTCCTGTCTCTCTCCTCTCCTGCCCCACCCTCTCACTCTCTCTCTCTCCTGTCTCTCTCCTGTCCTATCCCTCTCTCACTCCTCTGTCTCTCGCTCTCTCTCTCCTGTCTTTCTCTCTCCTGTCTGTCTCTCTCCTGTCTCTTTCTCTCTCTATCTCTCTCTCTCTCCTGTCTCTCTCTACTGTATCTCTCCTCCTCTCTCCCCCTCTGCCCTGACTCTGTGTGTGTGTGTCTCTCTCTCTACCCTGCCTCTCTCTCTCTCTTGTCTCACTTTCCTGTCTCTCTCCTGGCTCTCTTCTGTCTCCCTTTCTCGCTCTGTCTTGTCTCTTTCCCCTCTCTCTTTCCCCTGTGTGTGTGTGTGTGTCTGTCTGTCTCTCTCCTGTCTCTCTCTCCCCTGTTTCTCTCCTCTCTTGTCTCTTTCCTTCCCCCCCCCTCTCTCTCTCTTTCTCTCTCCTCTCTCTCTCTCTCTCCTGTACCTCTCCCCTCCTGTGTGTGTGTGTGTCACTCTCTTTCCTGTCTCTCTCTCTCATGTGTCTCTCCTCTCCTGTGTCTCTCTCTCTCAATTCTCTCTCTCTCTCCTGTCTCCCTTTCTCTCTCAGGTCGATCTCTCTCTCCCCTCTCTCTCTCTTCTCTCTCTCCCCCTCTCTCTCTCTCCACTGTGTGTGTGGGGGTGTCTGTCTCTCTCCTGTCTCTCTATCTCTCCTGTTTCTCTCCTCTCTTGTCTCTTTCTCTATCTCTCTCTCTACTGTCTCTCTCTCCTGTATCTCTCCTCCTCTCTCTCTGTCCTGGCTCTCTCTCTCCTCTGTGTGTGTCTCTCTCTCTCTCTCTCCTGTCTCTCTCTACCCTGCCTCTCTCTCTTCTCTCTCTCTTGTCTCACTTTCCTGTCTCTCTCCTGTCTACCTTTCTCTCTCTTCTCTCTCTCCCACTCTCTCTCTCTCTCCTGTGTGTGTGTGTGCATCCGTCTGTCTCTCTCGTGTCTCTTTCTCTCTCTCTCCTGTCTCTCTCTCTCCTGTATCGCTCTCTCCTGTGTGTGTGTCACTCTCTCTCCTGTCTCTCTCACCTTTCTCTCTCTGTCAGCCTCTCACCCCTCTCTCTCATTTCTCTCTCTCCCCTGTGTGTGTGTTTGTTTGTCTGTCTCTCTCCTGTTTCTCTCTCCCTTGTTTCTCTCCTCTCATGTCTCTTTCTCTCCCTCTCTCTCTATCTATCTCTCTTCTGTCTCCCTTTCGCTTTCTCCTGTCTCTCTCCTGTCTTGTCTCTCTCTCTCTCTCTCTCTCTCTCTCCTGTCTTTCTGTCTCTCTATTGTCTCTCTCTCCTGTCTATCTCCTATCTCCCGTTCTTTCTCTTGCCTCTCTCCTCTCTCTCTCTCTGCATCTTTCCCTTTCTCTCCTGTTTCTCTCTCTCATGTCTCTCTCTCCTGTGTGTGTGTGTGTCTCTCCTGTATTTGTGTGTCTCTCTCTTTCCTGCCTCTGTCTCTCTCTCTTCTTTCTCTCTCTCTTGTCTCCCTTTCTCTCTCTGTCCAGTCTCTCTCCCCTCTCTCTCTCTGTCTCACTATTGTCTCTCTCTCCTGTCTCTCCTATCTCCCTTTCTTTCTCTTGCCTGTCTCTCCTCTCTCTCCTGTCTCTCTCTCTCATCTGTCTCTCTCCTGTATTTGTGTGTCTCTCTCTTTCCTGTCTCTGTCTCTCTCCTGTCTCTCTCTTCTTTCTCTCTCTCTCTTGTCTCCCTTTCTCTCTGTCCAGTCTCTCTCCCCTGTCTCTGTCTCTCTATTGTCTCTCTCTCCTGTCTCTCTCCTATCCCCCTTTCTTTTTCTTTCTCTTTCCTCTATCTCTCTGTATCTCTCTCTCTCTCTCTCCTGTCTCTCCTTTATTTGTGTGTCTCTCTCTTTCCTGTCTCTGTCTCTCTCCTGTCTCTCTCTCTCTCCTCTTTCTCTCTCTCTTGTCTCCCTTTCTCTCTCTGTCCAGTCTCTCTCCCTTCCTCTCTCTCTGTCTCGCTATTGTCTTTCTCTCTCCTGTTTTTCTCTCCCTTGTTTCTCTCCTCTCATGTCTCTTTCTCTCCCTCTCTATCTATCTATCTATCTATCTATCTATCTATCTATCTATCTCTCTTCTGTCTCCCTTTCGCTCTCTCCTGTCTTGTCTCTCTCTCCTGTCTCTCTCCTATATCCCTTTCTCTCTGTCCAGTCTCTCTCCCCTCTCTCTCTCTCTCTCTCTCCTCTCTCTCTCCCCCCTGTTTCTCTCCTCTCTTGTCTCTTTCTCTCTCTCCTGCCTCTCTCCTCTCCTGACCCCTCTCACTCTATCTATCTATCTATCTATCTATCTATCTCTCTCTCTTCTGTCTCCCTTTCTCTCTCCTGTTTTTCTCTCTCCTCTATCTCTCTCCTGTCTTTCTCTCTCCTGTGTGTCTATCGCTCCTGTCTCTCTCCCCTGTGTCTCTCTCTGCTGTCTCTCTCTCTCCTCTCTCTGTCTCTCTATTGTCTCTCTCTCCTGTCTCTCTCCATACCTCTCTCCTATCTCCCTTTCTTTCTCTTGCTTGCCTCTCTCCTCTCTCTCTGTATCTCTCTCTCTCTCCTGTCTCTCCTTTATTTGTGTGTCTCTCTCTTTTCTGTCTCTGTCTCTCTCCTGTCTCTCTCTCTCTCCTCTTTCTCTCTCTCTTGTCTCCCTTTCTCTCTCTGTCCAGTCTCTCTCCCCTCCTCTCTCTCTGTCTCGCTATTGTCTTTCTCTCTCCTGTTTTTCTCTCCCTTGTTTCTCTCCTCTCATGTCTCTTTCTCTCCCTCTCTATCTATCTATCTATCTATCTCTCTTCTGTCTCCCTTTCGCTCTCTCCTGTCTCTCTCCTGTCTTGTCTCTCTCTCCTGTCTCTCTCCTATCTCCCTTTCTCTCTGTCCAGTCTCTCTCCCCTCTCTCTCTCTCTCTCCTCTCTCTCTCCCCCCTGTTTCTCTCCTCTCTTGTCTCTTTCTCTCTCTCCTGCCTCTCTCCTCTCCTGACCCCTCTCACTCTATCTATCTATCTATCTCTCTTCTGTCTCCCTTTCTCTCTCCTGTTTTTCTCTCTCCTCTATCTCTCTCCTGTCTTTCTCTCTCCTGTGTGTCTATCGCTCCTGTCTCTCTGTCTCTCTCCCCTGTGTCTCTCTCTGCTGTCTCTCTCTCTCCTCTCTCTCCTCTCTATTGTCTCTCTCTCCTGTCTCTCTCCATACCTCTCTCCTATCTCCCTTTCTTTCTCTTGCTTGCCTCTCTCCTCTCTCTCTGTATCTCTCTCTCCCTTTCTCCTGTCTCTCTCCTGTCTCTAGCTCCTGTGTGTGTCTCTCTCCTGTGTTTGTGTCTCTCTCTCTATCCTGTATCTGTCTCTCTCCTCTCTCGCTCTCACTCTCTTTTCTCTCTCCTATCTCTCTCTCTCCTTTGTCTCTTCCATATTGTTTTCTCTCTCTCCCCTCTCTCTCTCTCTCTTGTGTCTCTCTCCTGTTTCTCTCCTCTCCTGTCTCTCTCTTTCCTGTCTCTCTCTCCACACTCTCTCTTGCTCTCTTGTCTCTTTCTCATGTCTCCCTTTCTCTCTCTGTCCCACCTTTCCTTTATGTCTCTCTTCTCTCTCTCCCGCTCTTTCCCATGTGTGTATGTCTGTCTCGGTCTCCTGTCTCTCACTCTCCCCTGTTTCTATCCTTGCTTGTCTCTTTCTTTCCCCCCCTCTCTCTTTCTCCTGTGTGTGCCACTCTCTTTCCTGTCTCTCTCCTCATTATCTTTGCTGTCTCTCTCTCGTGTGTCTCTCCTCTGCTCCTCTCCTGCCACCCCCACTCTTTCTCTCTCCTGTTCCTCTCCTGTCTCTATCTCTCTTCTGTTTCACCCCCTTCCCCTCTATCTCTGTCCTGTGGCTGCCTCTCTCTCTTTCTATGTGCCCCGCCTCTATCTCCCATGTCTCTCCTGTATTTCTCTCTCTCCTCTCTCTCTCTCTCATGTCTCTCTCTCCTGTGTATGTGTCTCTCTCGTGTATTTGAGTGTCTCTGTCTCTCCTGTCTCACTCTGTCCTCTTTCTCTCTCTCTTGTCTCCCTTTCTCTCTCTGTCCAGTCTCTCTCCCCTCTCTCTCTTCTCTCTCTCCCCCCTGTTTCTCTCCTCTCTTGTCTCTTTCTCTCTCTCCTGCCTCTCTCCTCTCCTGCCCCCTCTCACTCTCTCTATCTATCTATCTCTCTTCTGTCTCCCTTTCTCTCTCCTGTTTTTCTCTCTCCTGTGTGTCTATCGCTCCTGTCTCACCTGTCTCTCTCCTATCTCCCTTTCTCTCTCTGTCCAGTCTCTCTCCCCTATCTCTCTCCTCTCTCTCTCCCCCCTGTTTCTCTCCTCTCTTGTCTCTTTCTCTCTCTCCTGCCTCTCTCCTCTCCTGCCCCCTCTCACTCTCTCTATCTATCTATCTATCTCTCTTCTCTCTCCTCTATCTCTCTCCTGTCTTTCTCTCTCCTGTGTGTCTATCGCTCCTGTCTCACCTGTCTCTCTCCTATCTCCCTTTCTCTCTCTGTCCAGTCTCTCTCCCCTATCTCTCTCTTCTCTCTCTCCCCCCTGTTTCTCTCCTCTCTTGTCTCTTTCTCTCTCTCCTGCCTCTCTCCTCTCCTGCCCCCTCTCACTCTCTCTCTCTCTCTCTCTCTATCTATCTATCTCTCTTCTGTCTCCCTTTCTCTCTCCTGTTTTTCTCTCTACTCTATCTCTCTCCTGTCTTTCTCTCTCCTGTGTGTCTATCGCTCCTGTCTCTCTCCCCTGTGTCTCTCTCTGCTGTCTCTCTCTCTCCTCTCTATTGTCTCTCTCTCCTGTCTCTCTCCATACCTCTCTCCTATCTCCCTTTCTTTCTCTTGCTTGCCTCTCTCCTCTCTCTCTGTATCTCTCTCTCCCTTTCTCCTGTCTCTCTCCTGTCTCTAGCTCCTGTGTGTGTCTCTCTCCTGTGTTTGTGTCTCTCTCTCTATCCTGTCTCTGTCTCTCTCCTCTCTCGCTCTCACTCTCTTTTCTCTCTCCTATCTCTCTCTCTCCTGTGTCTCTTCCATATTGTTTTCTCTCTCTCCCCCTCTCTCTATCTCTCTCTCTTGTGTCTCTCGCCTGTTTCTCTCCTCTCCTGTCTCTCTCTTTCCTGTCTCTCTCTCCACATTCTCTCTCGCTCTCTTGTCTCTTTCTCATGTCTCCCTTTCTCTCTCTGTCCCACCTTTCCTCTCTGTCTCTCTTCT
Organism: Discoglossus pictus; assembly: GCA_027410445.1. NCBI lineage: Eukaryota > Metazoa > Chordata > Amphibia > Anura > Alytidae > Discoglossus > Discoglossus pictus. The sequence continues at coordinate 97,095,612 of CM050165.1, forward strand.
CTCTCTCCCGCTCTTTCCCATGTGTGTATGTCTGTCTCGGTCTCCTGTCTTTCACTCTCCCCTGTTTCTCTCCTTGCTTGTCTCTTTCTCTCCCCCCCTCTCTCTCTCTCTCTCCTGTGTGTGCCACTCTCTTTCCTGTCTCTCTCCTCATTCTCTTTGCTGTCTCTCTCTCGTGTGTCTCTCCTCTGCTCCTCTCCTGCCACCCCCACTCTCTCTCTCTCCGGTGTGTGTCTTTCTCTCTCCTGTCTCTATCTCTCTTCTGTTTCACCCCCTTCCCCTCTCTCTCTGTCCTGTGGCTGCCTCTCTCTCTCTCTCTATGTGCCCCGCCTCTATCTCCCATGTCTCTCCTGTATTTCTCTCTCTCTCTCTCTCCTCTCTCTCTCTCCTGTCTCTCTCTCCTGTGTATGTGTCTCTCTCGTGTATTTGAGTGTCTCTGTCTCTCCTGTCTCACTCTGTCCTCTTTCTCTCTCTCTTGTCTCCCTTTCTCTCTCTGTCCAGTCTCTCTCCCCCTCTCTCTCTCCTGTGTGTGTGCCACTCTCTTTCCTATCTCTCTTACTCTCTCTCTCTCTCCTCATTCTCTTTGCTGGCTCTCTCTCTCTCGTGTGTCTCTCCTCTGCTGTCTCTTTCTCTCTCTCTCATGTCTCTCTCTTCTCCTCCTCTCCTGCCACCCCCACTCTCTCTCTCTCCTGTGTGTGTCTTTCTCTCTCCTGTTCCTCTCCTGCCTCTCTCTCTTCTGTTTTCCCCCCTCTCTCTCTCTCTCTCTGTCCTGTGTGTGTGTCTCTCTCTCTTGAGTCTCTCTCTCTCCTGTCTATCTCTCTATTTCTCATGACTCTCTCTCTCTCTCTCTCTTTGCCCTGTCTCTATCTCATGTCTCTCTCCTGTCTATCTCTCTCTCTCCTGTCTCTCTCTCTCTCTTTGCCCTGTCTCTATCTCATCTCTCTCTCTCTCTTTCCCGGCGCTGTGCCTCTCGTCATCTTGCATGCACTCCTCCTGGCCACCCAGCGGTGCAGAGCACATGCGCACTTCGCTTGACAATGTCTGACACCTGTGCCGGGGCTGAAGGGCCAGACCAAATGATTTCCATATAAGGCCTGCGGGCCGGACGTTCCCCACTCCTGGTCCACAATAATCCTGTGCAAGCACTGTTCTGTATCATCTTTGGCCCGCTGTGGGTTCTAGCACCCTGATAAGCCCCCTTCATGATGGCAGTGACTGATTTTTAGTGTGGATTTGCTTCTTAATAAGACATTACCCCACCTTATTTCCATGTGGCTTTAATAAATTCTGTTAACCTCTCATGGATTCTAATGGAGTCAGGATTAGCATTACAGTTTATATATGTGTTGATAACATGTGTTATTCAGAATGAATGATGTTAAAACGTGTACAGACTTCATATATCATACTAGCCTATGTATGTTTTATAATACCTCTTTGATGATGGTCTGTTAGCCATGCTTTACTTTAACAGCTGATTTCAGGCAGTAGAAACTCCTTAAATAACACTTCTCTTAAGCATTTATATGCCTTTATGTGTGGCTGAAGGTACTTTTTGCAAATTACAAGCACATGGACAGACTTACAAGTAAACTTCAAAGAGCTTGAATATCACAATATGACAATATCTCTGGGACAGCCATTCAGATGGCATTTCTCTTGGGGTTATATTTAAGAGGGTGATGTAACTGGTCAGATATTAGCTTACTGGAGCCATAAATATAAAATCAACACCTAAGGAGTTCATAGTGGTTCCCACATATTGCTGCAGAATCTAAACATAATTCTTAGCACTCCTATATTCAAAGTGGATGGCCTTATAGACGCATATCTATTAAAATCCTCTATCAGCCATCTCATGTATTGTGTGCTTATTAAGCAATGCATCCCATTAATAAAGTACACATAGATAAAGTTAACATAAGTAGACTCAGTAATTGACTGAAACAACATTCATAGTCATTTTGGTCTTATAAATAATGGCCTGTTACCTTGTCCATGCATGATACTTTGCTGCAATAGGGAGCATTTAGTTTTGTATAAATTAATCTGCCTTTGTAACCTGTGATTTCCTAATGAATTGTTGCCTGGGTTGACGCTGGAATGCAACTTTGACTATTCTTTTTTGTATTAAAGCTTGATCCTCATCCTTGACACCACATACATTAATATATGATTCTTGCTGCTAGGTCTGATCTACAGACCTATTACCTTGATGAAGGTACCATGCCGTCTGCCATACCACCAATCTCTGAATTGGACTAGAAGACAGTAGATATGGGCAATGGTTTTAGGATCAATGTTAGCCATGATCTCCCAGGCTGCGGTAGATTCGTGTGAAGTTTTCAGTCCTAATAAACTTTGTCATAACTTGTCATAGCTTATTTTAGCCTACATTAAGTCGTTTTTGGGCCTTAGTCAGTGGATTTTGCCTAGAGAAATGAAGACCAGGCTTAGGACACAACATTTATAAGAGGTAGGGGATGCTTGAAGTTGAATATGCAGTGCTATGAAATAATGTGTGCATATATGTTTATATAAATTGATATTTCAGTCTGTATGTAACATTTGTGACAAATTAAACACATTTTCAGCAATTAAACATACAGAAAAGTTTTATTGTATTTACATAATAAATATATGATAAAATATAGCAAACAGACATTCGAAAATCCAGACTACCAAAGTGCTTCAAGACATAAATATGAGAAGGCTATGGAACAAGCCCAAAATTATAACACTGATTTACAGACAATCAAGATAATTACAAAACATTTGCTATTGTTTATTCACAAAATATATAACATTTTTCTTTAGAAAGATTATTCATCCTATTAATAAATGTGATGTGCATAGCTGATTATTTTACAGTGCAGGCCTTTAATAATCACACACAAAAATTAGTTAAAATACAAAATATACATAACTTGTATGTAGAACTGTTTATTTTTAAGTTATAGTATTGGAAAATTAATCTTTAACAATTGTTTGATTCCTTGGCATGTGAAATATGCTAAGACAAAAATATATAACATTTTTAATGAAATTTAAACACAAGCCAGTTTATTAGAGCAGCATGTAGTTGCTGTAAGCCCATTTTACATTGAAAATGTTAAAAATGCACAAGATTAAGCTTTCCTCCCAATGATACTCTGGGCTCTTAACCAGGATCCAACTGTCATAAATGTCTAGAAAGGAATTCTTATGTCTTTATTCTGGGATAAATAGATTGATTTTAGGCAAGCATCTAAGCAGTCACAATCCAACTAATACATCTGTTATATACATTTTAAATAATATAACTAGAAAATATTTTTTGAGTATTACTATTGGTAAATGTACCAGTTTCCTCAGGTAGCACTTAAGTCTTAACTTTTATACCCACCAATGTGAATTATAATACCAAATGTGGATTGAAACCAATTTTTTTAAACTAATGCATATATTCAAACATGATATGTAATTCCCCAAAATGCATAAAAAGGACAATTTTATTTTCCATTAAAAAATGTTTTTGAAAAATAACCAACTTTTTGCCAGGAACATGATTTTTGCTGTGAAAGGATTTAAAAAACTAAATTACTACAAGAAGTTTTTTTTGGAAAAGAAATCTTCTTATCCCTATGGCAATTGCAATAAAAGTATTTTGTATAGAATAAACATTAAAACGTTTAGCTAAAACTTTTTTGGCTTATTTAACGAGGGGTAACAAAAAGCAATTTGCAAGAGGGTGTGACCATTATTACAAAAATGGTATCTACAATATAATTCATATAAAAAAAAATAGGGGTGGTTATTGTTTAGAAAACACGCATTGTATTCATACTAGATGGCTTTTTAGGCGCAGAAAAAAATCTAAAAAAAAAAATGTATATATTATAATTATTGTAATATATCAACCGTAAGTCTGACAAGCAATCTATTTTATTTTACAGAATGTATAGTACTGATTTGGCAGTTTGATTTAGGATAACTTTTTAGTAGTTAGTTCCACTGCAAAATGTAGGATAGCTTTCAATTAATTTCTAAAGCCCACCATTTGTTGATTTTGTATATTGTTTTTTATTGGTATAATTAAAACTGTTTGTTTCCCCCTATGAAAAATTAGAATATACAAACTGATTCTCCTTATTTAATAGTCCATTATTAAACATTTTTGTTAACTACCTAATGCTATTGCCTTTATACTTAATAATTGTATAGTTAGTGATTTATATAAATTACAACTGATATACACTTTTGCCTTGAAAACACCTTAAAATCTTATTTAAAACCTGCATTTAAAAAAATTGCCAGAATAAAACGATTGAAACATTTCTACAATAATTAGTGTCCATGATTGCTTGTAGTTTAGTATCTGTGGCATAATCCTCCCATTATGCACCCGTCTCTCTCTAATTCTGTGGATGTCCTACATCCCAACCTGTTTAGTGCTCATTATCAGTAAGCTGTGTCTGACTGTCTCTGATCAAGCATTGCCTCATGGTGCATTGGTTCTCTTGTTTTGCACTGCTCGAAAGATCAATGGCTCTGTCTTCTGAAGTGTCCATTGCATTACTCTTGTCCTGTGTGCTTCTTTGTTGATCTGCCTTGGATATTGCTCCATCAATATGGTGACTCCTGAAATTCTCCCCTGGCATGTCATCATTTTCCTTCCTGGAAATGTCTATAGACTTTTTATGCATCCCTGTAAACAAATATCATAATGTTATAAAGGACTGTAAAACAGAATTTTTTTTTAAAGAAATGACAAAATACTCTAAATTTACTGAATATATAAAATGCCCAATGTTATGTTTGCTGTGACCTATATTTAATAAAATAATAATAATAGAAATGTAAGAGTTCCTTACCCAAAAGCCATGGAGCACAGGATCCCACCAGCCCATTTTTTGCTGAGTTGATGATGGATTCAGGTAGAGGGATGGAGTGCCTCACCATTGCCCCATAAAGACCATATTCCGCCATTACACTGCTTCTGCCCCAACACTTCTCACGTTTCCTCCACTTAGCCCTTCTGTTCTGGAACCAGACCTATCAAAAATAAGAGATAAAAAGAGGTGTTAGCTACAAACAATGGTTTGTTGCACTCTGTGTTATTCTAATTTATAGGGCTAAATTCTCTAAAGTGAGCACTCTTCCATATGTTATTGGAAAAGTAACTAAATAGACTAAAATAAGGATCAAGAAGGAACATAACACAAGTGAGCTTCATTTTTTGAGACATTTGCAATGTTCTACATTTTTTTTACAGCATTTCTGCCTATTTTTGGAACAATATAGGTCAACAGGTAGCAAATTATCTTAGGATACTTACCAACAGCCTTATTCAATTGCAATTCGGCCAATTTTTAAGCACATAGCATTTTTTTTTTACGGAAATTTTTGGTTAGTGAACTTCTATCCAAAAGCAAGGTCTTCACTAACTAAAAACTTCTGTAAAAGAAAATATGCTTGGTGCTTATATTGAGCCCTATTCAATTGGCCGAATTGCAATTTAATAAGGCTGCAAATATATAGTATATCAGGAAAAAATTACAACTGAATAATAATTGCATACTATTCAGATACAATGTCTTTTTACTAAGACCCTTTCCATTTTTGTCATGTTAACTATTCAAAAAAAAAAGGAAAGACAAGTTGATGTTCTTCAACATGTCCCAATCCTCTACATTCAGTAAGCTTCACAAGGGCTCTGAAGTGCTTCAATGAATTACAACTTATGCTATCGAAAATATCCAACAAAGCATTCAGTGGAGCACTTGGCAATTTAGTGTGAAAAAACACTTGTGCCACATACCATGCACAATTAAAACAGCACAGATTGAATATGAAACAATTATAAACAAATATATAAACAGGCAAAGAAATGAGATTAGAACTGTAGAATTATTTCTTTTTCTAATTCAACAATTCAGCATTACTTTCTTGAACCCATACAGGCTTAAATAGTATATGCATGTTTTCACTGAATATACACAAATGACATCATATACACAAACAAGATGCATTTCCCTTGTGTATATCCTAATTTGTATGCTTTTAATGCCTGACTGAATTTGTGTGCTTTACTTGAAAAGGGTATTGTCACCCGCAGAATAATTCACATACATTGGGCTTTTGAATTAATTTTGTACAATTCCAACCTGCAGATGTTCAATTTCATGATAGTAGACGGCGCTAATGTACAATATTGCCCATTTAGCACCAATAAAAATGTGATCATAAAGCCCTTATAAAAACTACAATAATTTAGCACCTGTTGCTTTCATTGGAACAAAAATAATTGTAATAAGTGTAATATATTCACAGTTGCAAATAGAAGTAATTTAATTTCAGTTTGTGTTCATTAATTCTGGATCTATATATATATATATATATATATATATATATATATATATATATATATAAGCAAATAATAAATTTGTAAGCCATCTGCATGTCTAAAAATAAGCTTAACAAATTATTACCCGCTCAGGATTCCCAGAAATACAGTTATTGTACTGTTCTGGGAATCCTGAGCGGGTAATAAATTGTTAAACTTATTTTTTAGATTTGCAGATGGGCTTACAAATGTATTATATGTTTCTGTACTCTGTACGGTGGATGGGCTTCTCTTGCTGCTCACCATACACTAAATGGTTGTTGTATATATATATATATATATATATATATATATATATATATATATATATATATATATATTTAGGAGCTATACAATGTTTATATGCAAGATCTGTTTACCTGTATCCTGTCCTCTGGAAGCTCTGTCTTTAGAGCTAGCATTTCTCTGGCATACACATCAGGATAATGAGCCTCATTGAAAGCTTTTTCTAATTCCTCCAGCTGATGAGCAGTAAACACAGTTCTGTAGAAACAAACACACATGTTAAACTGTTTATCATTCAGAAAAAATGAAACAGAGTAAATATGTCAGAATATACCATTATATTGTGTAGGTTTAAAAAAATTCTACTTAAGATCAAGAATGTGTGCCAGATTTATTTTGTAGTTTTTAATTATTTCCATTTAAATTTTTTTAATGATTTATACAATAATATAGTGATTCAAATAAATGTTATTTTTTAAATATACACATTTGTATACATAATCATATATATACACATATAAATACACACACACATATATATATATAGATATATATTGATAGATAAAGAGAAAAATAAAGCTTAAAAAGATCTTCTCATATAACCCATACAATAAAAAAATGTTTTCATAGTAAATATAGCACAAAATATTATTTTTTATGTATTTTCTTTCTCACCTGTGCCTTCTTTTCTTTCTCTTTGTCTGTGAATTGGATGATTTCAAGTCATTTTTATCCCCTAACAAGCTGTCATCATCTGTTAAAAGATCAAATAAACACATTTAATTTTCTATAAATTGTATTCAGAAAAATATACTAACATATAATAGCAAACCAAACATCACAATACCGATAAGAATGAGTAATTAAATAAGGCTTAGCATTATTTATTTAATGAAGACTTGCACATTGTGCAAAAGAGTGGTCTTAATATCTTAATATGTCCAAGAAAAATAAAATTAACTTTAGTTCATCAAGATTTAGTCAGTTTATTTTGATTCAGCAGTAATTGTAAACAAAACAATCTGCTTCTAGATTATTAATTACCTTTTAACACTGGAAATATTAATATGAAGCAGATACAAGCAACAAGTAACAGGAAAGGAGCTGGGATGTTCCTCCTTCAGCACCACACTGGTCCCTGTGGCTTGGACAGCTCACTGTGGTAACTCTCTCAATTCACTTTCTCCATCTGCAACTTTCTAAGCAGCTTCATGCCCTAAGTAATTAGTGATAACCTCACTTTCAGTATTGTTATCTATTGATTTAAATGCACCAAATCAAATTTATATAAATTATAGTTTTTCATTTTAAGGACAGTGATTTGTTCTATTCTACCAAACTATTATATAGTATATGTTAAAATAATTGTCAGTATGGAATAAATGCATGTTAATTATAGCCATAATATTGGTATAGAAATTCAAAGTTAATATATGCATCACAAATGGGACCTAATACTTGTTTATTTGTCAAGAAGTAATTACTACAGGTGTTTTCATTGTGCTTCTCTAAAATAAAAATAACGTTTTTATATGTGTATATATGTATATGTGTATAAAACCGAATTATAACATTATCCATTATCTACGCATTGAGAATTTGAATAAGAGGAACATTTCAATGTGAGATATATTTTGCACTGAACTGTTAATTATAGCAACAGGCATTATTAATATATCATTTTAAAGTTAATGAATCCACCATAAAGGTGCCAGCTATTTGTCTATGCAAAATACAGAAAGTAAAAAAGAAGTATTTAATAAGCTGTTTCCAAATTACCAGAGATGTTCTCCTTGTGCTTTTCTGAGCTGTGCAGGTACTGGTGGTCTGCCCTGGGGTGGAGGAAGGGGATGTGTGTTGGGAGCAGACAGGTAGTCCCAGTGGGCTGCTGAGATGCAAAGCCACACAGAAAGCCCAGTCCGAGGGGTAGAGAGCCATTAGTCAGAGAGACCCCACCAAGACTGGCCCCATGACCCTCACAGCTGGGCAGAGATACAGTTGGGGGCTGCAGTTCTGCTTCCAGACCTAGCAGGTCAGTGATGGCAAAGCCTTTGGATCTCATGGCAGGTCCATGAAACCTAACTGATTTCTCATTCCCTGCACTGGGTGCCAGGATCTTCCCCTTAGATTTCCCCTCTGAGACCTCATCTCTCCCAGTCATGGCTGAATGATGGGAAGTTAGTTACTTTCTCTTTTCTGCTACTCCCAGGCTGATCTGGAGGATGGAAGAGGTCAGGGCTGAGTGGGGGATTTTTATGTTGCTCCCCAGCTCCAATCAGCTCCTGGACATGCCCCTCACAGTATAGGCCGAGGGTCCCCACCTCCCTCTAAATCCCAAAGGATTAATTGGCACCAATTTTTCCCTCAATCTGATAAATTCCCTGGCTCTAGCCTCACTCCACCTCCCCTTTCTCTCTCCCTCCTCTGCCTGCTCTCTGTGGTCATTTCTTTTGACAGATTTCACTTAACTTTACATCTGCTGAGGAGACCTTTTGTCTATTAGTGAATGGCACAGACCGACCTAACATAGCGAGTTAACACCCCTCCCTTTCAGTGTTCCATGATTGATTCTGACACATAACTACCAGACTCCAACAGGGGGTACTAATATTACCAACACTAGGGGAAGAGGAGAGGGGGTAACCCTTGTCAGACCTGCAACCCATGACTGCAGATAAAATGAGGTTAATGTGGGCAACATTCACACTACCTTCCAAAAAAACTTCAATTTATTCAGTGATAATAGTTTGTTAAATATGTTTAGTTGTGGTCCTGTATGTTACAGAATAGAAGGGCCACCTTGCAAAGTAGTTTTCGTTGATAGCACTGTCAGTGAAAACTCTAATAAAAGTTTAGGATATAATTTGGGGAGCATGTTCTTTCCTACCTGTGCCTTCTTTTCTTATTTTTTTTGTCTGTGAATTGGATGATTTTAGGTCATTTTTATCTATTAACAGATCAAATAAATACATTTAATGTTCTATAAATGGTTTGAATTGACAATTAAGAATATCCAAACATATAATAGCAACCCAAGCATCACAGTACCTATAGACTGAGTAATTAAAAAAGACTGGGCATCATTTATTATAAAGATTTCCAGTCTCTAATATTATTGTATACATATGTTCACAAACCTCCCAACATTTTCATTGGCCAACAAGGAAGACATATTAATTAAGCACTCTTAGGTAATGTCACAACCATTCTGTATTATGCGTAAATTACATTTTAGAGATAGACACACTTGCATGTGCACAATACTCTGAAGTAGAAAACACCAGGAAGAACCAGGGAAAGTGGAACACAGTCAGGACTGGGAAGCAAGTTGTGGCAATTAAATGTCAAATATCCCTTCAAAAGAAAGACACTTGTGAGGCTGAGGGAATTGCCCCGAAGAAAGGCACTGTGCCTCCAACATAGGGCCAGTTGGGAGGTGTCCATGCTTCTTTTAAGAATTTGTCATAACTGTGCATATTAGATCTGTATAGAACAATTTATTCGTAGAATATGATACTTACACTCCTATAACATGAAGGTATGGCATCACTCTGTAGCAAAGCAATGTTTATTTTATGTACTAGTTATAAACTCCTTGCTACAGCAGTCAATCAGTATGAGGCTAGTTTTTAAATAAAATGTAATTAGCTTGTTAAGTGAGATATTTCCAATGATTTGAATACGCACCTTTCTTTTACACTTACACCATTTTCTAGTAGATTTATTAATCATTCTTTATATATACAACATATTCCACTCTGGTGTACAAATGGGTGCAATAATAACTGATAAATATGACTAAATTTGCATACATATACTGTATTTACAGTGGTCCTGGGAGCCCAGCCTGGTAAAAAAAACACTTTACATCTGGCTCCTAAATATAATATACTAGCGAATTGCCCGTCAAAAAATGACGGCAATGTTATTGTAAGTGAGCTAATGTTGTTTGGTGTGTAATAGTAAAGATATAATACAATAATAAATGAATATACTTTACCTATTTGGAAGCATTGTGTTGAAGAGCTGTGAATGTGTTTTGACATTGCTGCAGCATTAGTGTTGTGGAGCTGCTCTATAAGCGTGGTGAATGTGTGCAGTGTAATACTGTGCGTGCGCGAGACGAAACCGTTCGCGTAGTGTCGTACTTCCGCATTTGCGTTAAATGGCGGTTTATGTGTGTTGTGCGTCTTTGTGTATTGTCCGTTGTTGGTTTGTAGTGGTTTTCGAGTTTCGTGTGGTGTTTTGCGAGTGTGGTGTGGTGTTTTACGTGTGGAGAGTGCAGTAGCCTCGTTTTCGTTTTGTCTGTCGGCCATTTTTTCTCTCGCTTAGCGATTTTATTAGTGTCTAAAGTGTTTTATTTTTATTTAAATGAAGGTCTAACTTGTTTTTTTGAGGTGCTGGATGGTTCCTCTTGCTGTAGGTAAGCTTTTTATGTATGTGTTGTGTGTATTTATTGTGTTTTAAATGTTTGTATGTCGGCGTGTTGCGTCCGATGTTTGCAAGGTCGTAATGTGTGGTAACTTGTTTCGTAGGTTGTTTGCGTTCCTCGTAAAATGTAGCGAGTGTCGGAATTTGTGTGTCGTGACGTGAACTTTGCGAGGGTTTGAGGCCCTTGCCCAGTGACCTCGCCAGCAACTGAGGCCCTCGCTTCGCGAGGGGCCTCAGTTGCTGGCATGGAGCGCCTTTGCCCAGTGACCTCGCTACACGAGGGCCGCGGCTCGCTGCGCAAGCCCGCGAGCGTGAGCAACGGCCCGTACGCTCACAACTATATATGTGATCTCTATGAATTTGTGCTTTGCCTGGCTTCTGGAAATATCAAGCCTGGCTCCAAGTAATTATGTATGGCTACTAAGTATTATAGGTTTTTGTTTACCTTTGTATACATAGTGGTAGGGAAAGAGTTGAGGATTATTGCGAGAATGTGGTATTTATTTTCTTTGAAGCTGTGTCTGACATTGATAAGTGATACTTGTGTGGATGATAAGTGAGAGGTGTGTGATCATGGAGAGGCTAAATGATCAAAATTCACTTAAATATTGTGACTTTTAGTTATTGCTTCCCCCTGACACCCTCCCACAAGAAGCTGCATAGATAATGAGATGCAGGCTGTTACTGATACACTGATTGTATTTTATATTTATTGATTTGATCCATACTCATCATACTGAGATATGGTGCAGTGGATAAAACAATTCACTTTCACCTGTAGGTTGTGAGTTTGAAATCTCCTTCTTCCCCTTTTCTTTTTTCCCATTCACATTCTTTGTTTTATTTTAAATAATTATTTTAAAAGTATTATAACCCCATGTTTGTCTTGTCTAATATATACAGTATGTATATATACAGTGGATATAAAAAGTCTACACACCCCTGTTAAAATGTCAGGTTTTTGTGCTGTAAAAAAATGAGACAAGGATAAATCTTTTCAGAACTTTTTCCACCTTTAATGTGACCTATAAACTGTACAACTCAATTGAAAAACAAACTGAAATCTTTTAGGTGGAAGGAAGAAAAATACAAAATAAAAATAATGTGGTTGCATAAGTCTGCACACCCTCTTATAACTGGGGATGTAGCTGTGTTCAGAATTAAGCAATCACATTCCATATCGTGTTAAATAGGAGTCAGCATACACCTGCCATCATTTAAAGTGCCTCTGATTAACCCCAAATAAAGTTCAGCTGCTCTAGTTGGTCTTTCCTGAAATTTTCTTAGTCGCATCTCACAGCAAAAGCCATGGTCCACAGAGAGCTTCCAAAGCATCTGAGGGATCTCATTGTTAAAAGGTATCAGTCAGGAGAAGGGTACAAAATAATTTGTTTCCTTATTAGTTTGTGTTTTTTTTACTTAAAGTGCCATGGGAGTCTTTGAAGAACCCCAGATCACACCAGAGGTTAACCCCAGTAGCTGTTAAAGGTTAGATTAGTTACTATGGAGTCCCCCATGGAATAGAAGGGGTTAATAGTATTACAATGTGGTATATATGGGGTTAATAGTAATAACATGGGAGACCCTTCTTAATTTTCAAATGGTAAAAAAAAATTGGGAACCATTGGTCTATAGGATATTTATATAATCATAGAGATGGGGGGGATTGTAGTGCCTGTAATTAGCAACCCTTCACTTGATTTTACTAGTAAACACTTTGTTCAATATCTAGGCATTTCATTATACGCATTTTAGTGGTCGTGTTAACAGTGTGTTGTATTAAAACACTAGCCTTGATCCTAATTGCACCATTACTAATACTATTTATATTCTATTTTTATTTTAAGACTTCTCATTGACTGAAGGAGAAGTTAAGTTATCTCCAATTTTTCCTGAACACACCTAGTAAAAAGTATAGTATATATAATGGTATATGTATTTATATATATATATATATATATATATATATATATACGGTATATATATATATATATATATATATATATATATATATATATATATGCAGTGGATATAAAAAGTCTACACACCGCTGTTAAAATGTCAGGTTTCTGTGCTGTAAAAAAATGAGACAAAGATAAATCATTTCAGAACTTTTTCCACCTTTAATGTGACCTATAAACTGTACAACTCAATTGAAAAACAAACGGAAATCTTTTTAGGTAGAGGGAAGAAAAAATATAAAAATAAAATAATATGGTTGCATAAGTATGCACACCCTTAAACTAATACTTTGTTGAAGCACCTTTTGATTTTATTACAGCACTCAGTCTTTTTGGGCATGGCACATTTTGACCTAGCAAGATTTGCCCACTCTTTTTTGCAAAAACACTCCAAATCTGTCAGATTGCGAGGGCATCTCCTGTGCACAGCCCTCTTAAGATCACCCCACAGATTTTCAATCGGATTCAGGTCTGGGCTCTGGCTGGGCCATTCCAAACCTTTAATCTTCTTCTGGTGAAGCCATTCCTTTGTTGATTTGGATGTATGCTTTGGGTCGTTGTCATGCTGAAAGATGAAGTTCCTCTTCATGTTCAGCTTTCTAGCAGAAGCCTGAAGGTTTTGTGCCAATGGTATTTGGAAATGTTCATAATTCCCTCTATCTTAACTTCCCTCCAAGCCTTTGATCTTTCATGGCTGCAAGTGTTGCTAAAATAAAAAAAGTGTCGCTAAAATCCCAAATCGCTATTCAATTGTCCTACGGGCTTGATTAACGAGTTACGAGCTTGGAGGTCATTCAAGCCCGTAGGACTTTGGACGGAAATTAAACATGAAATAAAGTATTTTATTTTGGCAATGTGCTAACCTAAGAATGTTGTGCTTTTAATTCAAATGTCAACCTTTGTGTTCCCCATCATTTACAGTGCTGTATTGAATTTATATTTGCATTTTAAGTACTCCCATCTTACGGTTTTGAACCACGAATTTCGGCCTTGCGCCCGCGATCATGTTCAAGACCGCAAATGTTACTGCCAAGAGCATGGTTTCCGATTCTCGTGACCAGCGCCTAGCTTTCGCACCCAGCCAATTGAATAGCATAGTAAAAGTAGACCTACTAGAGCCCACAACTCGATCGCAGAAAATCTTCTATTTGCGATTGAGTTAGGGGCCCAAATTGAATGAGGCTGATGGTGTGACATATTAATGAATGAACAATGAGTGAACAATGCTTGTATTGGTGAAAGGTGGTGGTAGACCTATTTTATTTGTGATTGTCCATCAATCCATAGTTTTTCAGATACTAATTTCACAATCAAAATCCACCTCTGTCAAAGATTCTTACAGTATATTTAAAACATTGGTGTGAAATTACTAATTTTCTAGGTAGCAGGTGTGAACTTGTAAATAATATGGGAATGGAAATTAAATGGTTCAATCGTTCTTCAAAATAGTACATTTTTAAAAATATGACCGCAATGCTTGTTAAAATATCTTACTATCAAAATGCTGTGAAAGTTTGACTTACATTTTTCATCTCTTTATTTTCACCACCTTCTGCTAGTCACTTGGTGATTATTTTATCTATAAAATTAACACTCGTTGCACCTTTTTTTTCAAAACTCCAGACTGCTTACATGGAATCTCCATTTGATGAATTGTTTTTTTTTCAAAAAGTTCTTTATGGTAGTCTTAAATATTGATAGTAAATTGATTGTGTTTTGCATCATACAGAATACCAATCACTCCCCCTAATGATAGACTCCTCCATATAACTGTCAACCTAGAAAATAGAGGCTGCATCAGTATTTCAAACTCCCACCTACCCCTTGAACTTTTCAGGTGTCCCTCTTTTGAATGATTGTCCCACATTTAAGGACAAAATCCTGTTTCTGAACTTTGAGATAACAGGATTGTTTACTGAAAAAGCTGCATAAGTGGCATAGAAACGTATTTTAGTCATTCTTTATTGTTCAGATTTTATTGTACAACACATGTTATGTACTTCTTGATACATTAATTAAATATATCACATCTGTATTCTACTTTAATTGTCACATAGTGTTTTTTACCCACATGAGTGGGAATTAGTAAGGTACCTGTAGAACACTCTGACATATGGAATACCAGTGATTCTACTAATACGTACGTGCATCACAGTTCTATTCATACCTCTATACACTCATATAAGTCACACCCATGCCCTGATCATCTGCTGCTGCTAAGGGGAGAATACTACAACATCAACAGAAAGGTTTCTGGATTTGAGCGGATGGGCTACCAGTCGACCCTTGTGTTTCTATGTGAACAGGATACCTCTATCCCGTGACGGCCCACAAGGTGAGAGTCCATCTGCAATAGCCATATAGCTCTCTCTGATAAGACTTGAGTGATCTGCACCAGGAGATTGTGCGCCTTCTCTCCCCTCCCTACTTTGAACTTTGACCATGTAGCTCTTTTTCAAGTTCCTCCTGTTGTGTTCTTTCAATGTATAGGGAAAATATAGAAACATATAGAGACAATGTCCTAGAATATACAGTATATGTGTGGAACACCTGGCACATATGAAGAGTGCATCTCTAAAATGTAAGGTAACAATACTTAATAGCGTATACTT
Organism: Discoglossus pictus; assembly: GCA_027410445.1. Lineage (NCBI taxonomy): Eukaryota > Metazoa > Chordata > Amphibia > Anura > Alytidae > Discoglossus > Discoglossus pictus. The sequence goes on from CM050165.1 coordinate 97,111,223, forward strand.
TTTGAACAACATATGTCCTCTTTGGCCATTTGAAATGTTGAGAGATCTACATATAAATAAATAAGAACAACGAGTGTATCTGGTTTTATTTACCTAAAAATCTTCAGAAAAACCTTATGCATATCCCAGACATACTAGAATTCACTATTAACTGTAATTATCCAAACCACTAAAACTAGAAGGCTATTCCACTTACCTACTTCACATTTTGAAACGTAGTACAGTAGACCCTTGGTACATCGTTAATTGGTTCCAGAATGCATGATGAGCGGCAAAAGCGACGAATACCAAACTCCCATAAGCAGTAATGTCAATTGGTTTTAGTAAGCGCGATGAAGCCAAAGATTTTTTTGCACATCAAGGTGCATCGAAAACTGAAATTTACGAGTTTTGGGGTGGTCAAGTACAGAGGGTCCATTGTACTACCTTACCTACCCCTACATCAACTGCAAATCAGGGCCTCTTGTTCTTGTGTCTTCCTCTTTATTGACCTTACTTTATAAGATCATTCCTTCCTGAGCTTTATTAAATCACTTAATAAAGTATTTCCAAACTATTTCAGCCAAGAAACCACAAAAAGAATGGACACAACCTAAGGACTCAGAAATAGCTCTCATGAAAAACAGACAATCTTCCCCTGCAACATATATTAGTGACTTGCCCGTCAAAAATGACGGCAAGAAAATTGTAAGCCAGGGAATGCTGTTTGCCAGACAATGTAAGGCTTTTTGTTCCTCTGAGTACCTTGGAAGCTCATTGCGAGCCTCTCTCCATGGTGTAGATTTGGTCTTGTGAGCTTCTTCGGTGATCATTGCGAGCCCCGCGCTGAGCGCCTTCGCCACACAATGCAAGGCTCTCCCCCATCTGAGCACCTTCGGAGATCATCACGAGCCCCGCGATAAGTGCCTTTGGCAAGCCTCTCCCCCCCCCCCCCGTGTAGTTTACAGGCCTTGCGATGAGCGTCAATTGCAGACATTGTGCAACCTGCCACTTTTGAGCGCCTTTGTTAGGTGTTACTGGCTTTGGTTATGTGTTACTGGCTTCAGCTAAGTGTTACTGGCTTTAGCCTCGTTTTGATCCTGTTTGAGAAAATGTAAATTTTTTCGTCTGCCATTTTTTCCTCGCTTACCCGATTTTTGATCTCCTAAAAACAGCAATTAAGGCTTCAAATTAGCTTGCAACCTCACTCACAGGCTCCCTGGCTGTCCCCCTGAGTTGTGTGTGAGGTTTTTATTTTATTTCTTACATTATTTTTCTTTTTTGGTGGTCTTTCGAGTTACGTGCTTGAGAAAATATCGGCCGTTAAATTAGTAATTTACGTCCTTTGTCGCTGATCGCGTACATCGCTATGGACACCTTCAATCTCTTTCCATCCTTGTGCGTACTCGGTCAAAGGATTTCTCTGACGGGACAGAGGCACCCTTAGAAAGACCCTGAAAGGGCACTATTGCGAGAGCTGCATTGAGCGCATTTGGCACTCATTGCTGCAAAGTGGTGCAAGCCTCGGGATGAGCGCCTTTGGCGCACATTGCCCATGCACAAAGCCATCATTTTTAACATTGCGTGCCGACAACTCGCAATTACGACAACTATAATATGTGCTAACCTGTATAGTTATTAAAGAAAAACAAGGAATAAAAATTTATAAAAATCATGAAAAATAAAATATTTCCTATTTGGAGAACTAACAAGTAGAGCAGGATTTAAATGCTTTAATATGACTAACCTTTAACTATATAATTTCCTACAAGCATTAAAAAAAAGTCTGAGCCAGTACATTTATGGCTAGGTCTTGCCTCTGCTCTGCACATCTGACTAGGCTGATACAGTGTCTGATCATCAGAGGCAAATTTCCAACGTGAACACAGAGCCAGTCATTTTGAACACAAAGTGGGCAATCCCATTTGGCAGAGAAACACATCTCTCTGAAAAGATTACTCAGCGTCACTTTTCCCGGCTCAATTTGGAAAGGGAATGCTGTAAGGGTGAATTAACTCAAATGACAACCTCTGAATGCCATAGCAAACAATGATATTTGCTTTTAAATTAATTATGAATCATATTCTTATTAGCAGAGCTTGCTGTTTTAATTAACATCATACTATAACCAAATATTCATCAACTTATCATTGTATATATCCTTACAACTTTATCTTTATTATTTTTTTTCTATTAATAATAATTAATCATAATTATTAGTAATTATGGTTGCCAGAAGGAGATTATAAATCCAAATAAAGTTTGATAAGATTTTTTGATGATTTAAAGCATGTTATAACTACTTGAAAATAATGTCATTTATTGTGAAATGTTTGCCCACATTTTTAAGCCATGGTTGAAATGTATGGGTGGTAAGAAATAAATTAAGTTTTATGATATTTCATTGACAATACAGATTTAGGCGTCATTGTATTTATTTGGATATGTTTTTGTTTTTAATAAGCTTCCCACTCACCTCTACAGATTTCATTTATTGCAAAGGTAAACACAGGGATGATGGATTTTAAGACAGTATTATGTTAATATTAAGATGTATACTTTGTACTTTTGTAAGTGTTATAAATAGCAATAAAATTAGTTTAAAGAAAGGATGTTGGAGAATATATTGCACCAGATTAAATAGAATATATATATTTTATTAAATAAATGCATTTTTTTTGCGTCGTTCAGTTGTTTCTGACTCTCTGGGACCTCATGGACCGTAACACACCCGGCACATCTTTATGTCCATGCTGATCCACTTGGTTTTCATGGCAGAGATACTGGAGTGGGTTGCCAGTTCCTTCTCCATTGAGCCACAGCATACAACTCTTGGTATTCCTAGGGGATCTCCCATCCAAGTACTGACCAGGCCCAACCGTGCTCGGCTTAAGGGTGGGGTGACCTCTTGGTTCCCTTACAGGAATTAAATCCAGGTTGCAGTGGTGAAAGCACCAGAAACTAACCACTAAGACCACCAGGGAATCTATAAATGCATTACAACTCCTTTATGTATCTCATACCACCTGTTACAGTTTATATATATATAATCTATTTTATTTTATAAAAAATACCATTTATATTATTTTATTTTTATTTCATTTATTTATTTATTTATTAAGACATAACTACATTCATAAAACACAATGCACCTCTCATTTGGGATCAATATTGCATTTCTCAATAAATATGTCCATTCTAGCAACTATCAAACATAAACGTATTCTTGCAAACACAGATAAGACAGAATAACACCAGATCTAGACTATAAAGTCATAAAGGCATTTCGATCATTGAGAAAGCCACAAACTGAGTGCGGCGAAACGCATGTGTTCAGTTGTTTTATCTTTTCTTTTTTCTTTTTTACTTATTGTGTTTTTTTCTATTTTATTTAAACTTTTTGTAAAGTGTTTTTTATAACTATTAAATAAACCATGTTCAATGTGGTATATTGACTGGAGGTATATTTTTGCTTTGAGATAATACATCAATCTTGTTTATACTCACAAGTCATTATTTATTGATACCGATATAGTATTTTCCATACATTGGAAACTTACACATATATTACGCTGATACTCATATTGCACTATATGGAGCATAAGACAAGATGCTCATAAGTTGCAGAAGTACCAGCCGAGATGTCAACACGTGTTGGGAAGTCCTTGATATACCTCATGAATTGAGGCTATAGAAGGTGAGCATCAAACTTTATAATAAAAAAAAAAGGTTTGGGATTGTTACACCATGGTTATCTGCACTAGGATCTGGTGAGCTATCTCTCCTCCACCCTTCTTCCTTTTCTATACTACTTAGACACAACAGTGAACTGTGTTTTGAGGGAAGCAGCACGCCTAGCAAACGACCAATATATTTAATTACTGAACATATTATTACAAGATCAAGAATCCGAGTGACTGTTGACCCTAAAACTAAACCCATCACAACCACCTGAGGAGCGCCACAGAGTACCACAGGGATATATTACCCGGTAACAATTCTTACTATAAATCAGAAAGTAATTAGTACCACTTAAAATTGCATCTTGTTCGAACTGTTTTGAAATTAAATAAAATATTACTTTGTGGTTGAATAGTATTCTTAAATGATATTGACATGTATTCCAGATTTCAATCAGATTTGCTAATAACTACAAATTAAACTCAATAAAACATAGATATATGTATGCAATCAAACAGATGACAAACCTGCGCATGCACAGTGTACTCTATAAAATGGATGACCCTGCAGTTGATTTAAGCTCATTTTACTTGCACTTAAATCACCCCTGATGAAATCATTAGTGTGACAGATCAAAAGCCAGAGCTCTGTGCCATGTGTTCTCACCATGTAAAGAAATAATAAGAATTTGTTGCATGACCTTATACATATCCTAAAGGCATCATTTATCTGATTCCAGTTCTTGCACCTGGATTGCAATTCCCCGCTTCATCTGTTTATGCAAACGATTTACAAACAGCTTACATCAACTGCTTTAAAGCAGATCTCTTTTTGATTTGGTCCTTTTCTGCTAAACATGCAGATTAAACAAGGGCCGTCTGATAAAGATAATTACAAGAGGACTACGTATTAACTTTACATTATTAAAGAAAGACCCAAATCTCCCTTTGCAAGCTGTTCCTGGGATTAGCAAAATAATAACTTTCATTTAGGATAATTGTCATCTGAATTGCTTGGGTTTATGGTTTGCTTTTGACGATTACAATTTATTCTTGGAGGAGAGGAAGCAGAAATTTAATTATTCAGGTATCCGCCCAGGTACGAATAAGAGGTATCATTTTCAGTGGAGTTAACTTCTGTTGAATTTGGTAACTGTTCTGGTGTTGGATATCTGAAACAATAGCAAGAAGAGGACCTATTCTTTTGCATTGTCAACTATGAAAGATGCATATTAACAGCCTTATTAAATTGCGATTTGGCCAATTGAATAGGGCTCTATATAAGCACAGAGCATATTTTTTTACAGAAGTTTTTAGTTAGTGAAGTCCTTGCTTTTGGATAGAAGTTCACTAACTAAAAACTTATTTTAAAAAATATTCTCTGAGCTTATATAGAGCCCTATTCAATTGTCTGAATCGCAATTTAATAAGGCTGTAAAGCAGTTTACACTTATATTTATATAATGGAGTAAAACATGGGGCTATGTGGTCAAAGTGGCACAATAATGGTCATACAAAAAGGCTTAATTTCTTTTTTTTAAGGAACTGGAGGGTTCCTTGTGTTTAATATTAAAGTAAACTACTTAAATGTTTATTTGCATAACTAAACATCATTTAATTATTACGTGCTTACAGGTACTGTTTTTATTCACTAAAACCTTCCAAACAGTCCCTACAAGCACTTGTTAATACAATAATGTTTGAATATGCATATAAACACATCTATTGTGTTTCCAGAAAAAAACTATTGTTCCCTAATAACATTTAAGTTTACTTATTTGTTGCTCACATTTTGCACATGTTGATGGTATGGGATTTTTTTCTGTACATAATCTCAACTAATAGCATTTCTATTGCACTCTCTGTATTCTGGGCATCTACAGGCCAATCGGAATATCTTTTATATATACAACTTTCATGTACATAATTTTCCATAATGAGGGTTGATGGGTGTACCTGAGGATTATTTGCATATTAGCTCACAAAGGGCCTCATTCAATTGTGATTTGGCCACTTGAATAGGGCTCTATATAAGCACATAGCATATTTTTTTTACAGAAGTTTTTAGTTAGTGAACTTCTATTCAAAAGCAAGGTCTTCACTAACTAAAGACTTCTGTAAAAAAATATGCTATGTGCTTTTATAGAGCCCTATTCAATTGGCAAAATCACATTTGAAGGAGGCCCTAAGCGTAAGTCTGGCCCTGTCTTCACATACTAATGGACCATTTAGCGGGTGTTTAAAATGCATGTAAATCTATCTATCTATCTACCTATCATCTATCTATTTATCTATCTAAACCCCTTCCCATGGCAGGGAGGAGATTCAATAATACAAATTATTACAGGGGTATAAAACCCCTCCATCAATGCTCCCCATGTCCTTATGGACTCCCATGACACCAAACTACTACCATGGGGGTCCTTATGAACTCTATCCCCACAGTCCTCAACACTAACCCCCCAAAATGACCTATACTATACTAAGTAAAGAAAATAAAAATCAAGAAATGCAAGAAAAAATAAAACTAACTAAATAAAAAAAGAATTACATAAAAAATAGCTATTAAAAATAAAAACATTATTACAATTAATATAAAAATATTTGCAATAAAAATAATTAAGTAAATTACCCCCCCCCCCCCCAAAAAAAAGGAAAAAGTGGTTTATGAATAGATTACCCTTCTTGATGACCCTCCAGTGATGATCCTCGACTCTCTGGCCCTCAATCTTCAGCCCTGTATAAGTAAGCACATCCAGGTTGTATAAAATGTGCCACTGTATCAAACAAAAATCTATTAGAGCCCCCCCCCCCCCCCCCCCTCTGTGGCACTCCCCTGCTGAATAACAACTTTTTGTCCTTACCTCATCTACTGTTTTTCTAGACTTCTGCAAAACTGAAATATGTGTCAATCATATTTCATCCAATCCAAATCAGATATTTGAATGCAAGAACTAGGTAATCAATCAGAGAAGGCTACTTCGTCTTTTTTGACTGGTTAAGATTTCAGCCAATCAGATTACAGGGACTTACATTTATGCATTCTATGTTTCCCCATTCTGATTGGATAAAATACTAGTCAATCAGCATAGTGCTTAATTGTAGGGTTTTGTTTATCTGATTGGCTATTGAAAGAGTCAATTTTGAGGGGGCAGCAAATTGACACTGTTATACAGGTTGTACACTTACTACTTTACATTGTAGCAGAGTGTCATTTCTTCAGTGTTGTCACATGAAAAGATATAATAAAATATTTACAAAAATGTGAGGGGTGTACTCACTTTTGTGAGATACTGTATATACTGTATATATTTCTCTTCAAGAAAATTGGTAACCTAAAAGGCACCTTATATGCCAAAGTGGGTGTGATAATAAAAATGGTAGGGACTTAACAGAAGAAGATCAGATAAATAAGAGGTGGCAGAAATACACTGAAGATCTATACAGAAAGGATGTTAACAGTAGTGATGACCTCAATAGTTTCTCAAATGAGATGGAGCAAGAAGGCTGCAGGAGGTGATGGAATCCCAATTGAACTATTCAAAATTCTACAGGATGATGCTGTGAAAGTGTTGCTTGTCTTATGCCAATGCATTTGGAAAACTCAACAATGGCCAATAGACTGGAAAAGGTAAGTCTACATTCCAATCCCCCAAAAAAGGCAGTGCCAAAGAGTGCTCCAATTGAACAATTGCACTCATTTCACATGCCAGCAAGGTAATGCTTAAGATTCTACAAGCTCGACTCCAACAATATATGGACAGGGAACTACCAGATGTGCAAGTCGGGTTCCGCAGAGGAAGAGGCACATGAGATAAAATTGCTAATATCCAAAGGATAATAGAGAAAGCAAGAGAGTTCAAGAAAAGGATATCCTTCTGCTTTATAGACTACACTAAAGTCTTTGACTATGTGGATCACAACAAAATGTGGAATATTCTTAAAGAGATGGGAGTACCAGAGTATTTCATCCTCCGTGAGGAGGAACTAAAAGACTTATTGATGAAGGTAAACAAAGAGAGTGCAAAAGTTGGCCTGCTGCTCAACGTTAAAAAGACGAAGATCTTGGCAAACGGCAATCTAAATTCCTGGAAAATAGGCGGGGAAGAGGTGGAGGCAGTGACAGAATTTCTTTTCCTGTGATCCAAGATCTCAGCAGATGGTGACTGTAGTCATGAAATTAAAAGATGTTTGCTTGTGGGGAGGAAAGCTATGGCAAGCTTGGACAAGCTAGTAAAAAGTAAATATATTAAACTATCTACAAAGGTCTGCATAGTTCGACTATGGTATTCCCAGTAGTAACTTAAGGATGTGAGAGCTGGACTAAAAAAAAAATGTGAGCGCTGTAGAATTGATGCCTTTAAATTGTGGTGTATGAGAAGACTGCTTAGAGTCCCTTTTTACCATTTACTTGAATGGGACACATACCTGATTGCTTCAGTAATGCAAAAGCAAGTGGGCTGTCTATTACACATGTAAACACAGATTTTATTTAATTTGATTTCTCAGTGAAAAATGCAGTTATTTCAAAAATTCCAAAAGTATTTCAACATGCCTTTAGGAGATATTTACTGTGATGTGGTTCAAATTGCGCAGAAGTAACCCCACAGCTGTGTCGAATATAAGAAATCAATTATTTTATCTAACTCAATTGAGCGATTATGGTGTTTTCAGCGTCAAAACTAATGCTTGAATCATTTTCAGAGGCATTTTTCAGTATGCGTAAGTTTAGGTACTCAGAAATGGGTTATGTTTCGTATGTACATTGCTTACAGCACGCTTAGAGGGAAATTTGAATGGTACAGCTCACCATAACTTGCAGAATCTGCTAATTTTTGCCTATTCAACAGTGCTTACGCAAAGAGCTGAAAAATGTAGTGATTGACATTGACAGTTTCCTTAGATACAGTACTACATGCACCGTAACCCTTTATGTAAAATACGTTTTATAGAGCCCTGTGTTAGTTCCACATTTTTTTAATTACACTTTATTTTCTACAAACAGTATGTGAAAAAAAAAAAAATTCTAAATGCAGTAAGTATGTATGTTGCACAAAGTAATGATAGTAAAAATATTAGTTACATTTGCCCCTTTACATTTGCCCACAAAGTTTTCAATATTTTTACTCATTAAAAACTAGGGCACTTATTTAATTGCAAGCCCGTAATTACCTTCAAATTCAACTTTTGGCTGTGGGTCAAGATTTTTCTAAACATATAGACGTACTCAATAGTCACTAACCCGTAATTACATGCTCATAGCCCCAACAACATTGCAAACCATGAATCCATAAGTAGCATTTCAGGGCATGATCATGTTCATCATCAGTTTAGCAAGCCCGTAAGTTACATTTTTAGACAGAGCAAATAGTAAATGAGACCGTCATCATGATGTCAGTAAAACATGGAGTTTAAACTACAATCAATTAGTGTTTAGAAGCACGATTTGTAATCAGACTCACAATCCAGAAATGTAGAAATGTAGAAATCAATAAAAATCATTAAATAACTGTTCTAGTCCATGCGGGTTCCATGATATGTTGTAACTACTTGATTCCCAGGATCGATAAAAATAAAATGTAAAAAAATATTTTTATTGCATATTTGCGAGCGTGAGTCTGTTGTGCAATTCATTTTAATGACTTTCATTGCTCTCCAAGTATTTTTAAGTATAGTAGTATTTATTTGCTTTTGCAGTGTTACAAACAGTTAACCCACTTGTGAGTCCTATCTAGTACTCGTATCAACTTTTGATACATTTGCCATTTACAGGGTTGAATGCAATTGCGGGCTTGTTGAGTTGTTGTAATTGAATATGGATTTGGCATCTTTAGCACTGGTAACATTTACGGGCTTGAAACATCAAAGGAAGAGATAGGACGGAGTTACGTTTTTGACAACCACAGTACTTTGGAGCCTGTAACTCGCAGGAACTTGGAATGTGAGTAGCTCAAAGTAGCCTATTGGATATCAGTATCATTTACAGGCTCCATTACAAGCTCTAGTAATTGTAAATTGGACAATTAAATAGGTGCCTAGCTCTTCATCTTCTAATTGTACTGTTCTAAACCTAGCAGTGCTACCCGCCTTCACACGGAAATTATGCAGTAGACAATGCCACACTGACAGCCTCATTAAATTTGGGCTGCTTGTTAAATTGTAGCCCGTAATGTTAAAAGTAGGACTTATAGCTATTAAGACGACTTGCGGGGTAATCCACAGGACGGCCGAAAAATGCCTACGGGATGTGAACATGGAACTTCTCAGCCCACAAATCCTTTGATCTGTCAAGCCTGTAACTGCTACAATTCCAATCATGCTATTAAATTGCATCGAAGTCACCCGCGAGCTAGCCCATAACAAGCAAATGGAGCCCAAAGCCTAATGTGTGCTGGAGAGGACTCGCAAGGGGGGTAAAGACCAATACGTGGCCCTGTAAATGCAAATATACACACACTACTGTACTTTTATTTAAAGGGAAAGTGATTTTAGGTCTTAGAATTAATAGCACAACATTCTCAAGCTCTCAAATCGTCCTACCAAAAATACTTTATTTCATGTTTAATTTCCGTGTTATATCAATCCCGGCAATCAATGTGTTAATACATATACTGTAACTCGCATGTGATAGAATATCATATTTACAGCTTTATTAATATTGCATTTTTGTGGAATGTGGGTCTAATCGAAAACTGTTATTGAAGCCCGTAGGACTTCAAAATCTTTCCTCCCCTTTTTCAGTAATATAACGCTAACAATCTCTTTTTCCATTGGCTTTGTCTAAACCCGTAACTACGGTCTACACTAATTGATCGTCTGCAAGGCTGCAAATCCAACGTTCTATGAACGAGCTACGATTTGCGTCTCAAGCCCGTAGCTCGCAGCCCATTCTAATTTAATAGCAACGTAACTCGGCCAAATTTCAAGCCTGCAGCTGTTGCGAGCTTCATGTTGGACTTACAGTCCTCAAATTTAATAGGGCTGTTCGAGCGCCTAATAAAAACTAGGCCAGCAAACAAAAATATTACCATGTTTAATAGTAGGGGGAGCATATGTTTTCATTTTTACTCTTTCCGTCATTACTATAATTTACATTCAGTTTGAAAAGAGTTTTATTACAGTGTCCCTTTAAAGCAAAATTTTATGCAAAATTAAAGGCTTTATATATGTGTTTTTAAACTGTGTAAAAACAAAAAAAACCTAGTGAAGTTATTAAAAAGAGAATACTATCAATATAACACCTTGGTGTCAACCATGCAAACTATTGAGTGATGGAATACAGTAATGGTTAATATTATCTTCAAAAAATATTGATTTTATTGTTTACCAGTTACTAAATAAACAAACAAAACTTTATTGTAAGGTGACTACAGTGGTCCATTAAGTCTAAAACTGGATGGTTTTGAAAATGATTTGGTATTGTAGGTTTATATACTTTATTCCTATTAGTTTTATACAAAATGAATTATAAATATTTATTTCCTTTCTTTCTTCCTGATTTTATATGGAAATAATGATTTATAAAAAAATCAGTACAGTATCTTATTTTTCATAGAAACCATTGCATTATTTCCCTTAGGTCTTTTTATTTGTACCATCAATTATTCCACTCTTGCCTTTGTTAATATGCCCCATAGAATCAAAAAAGCTTGTTGTGGTGGAGATGGGATGAATCTTAAATAGCTCTATCACCTCAAAATCAAGATCTTCTGAAAGAGCATTAAAAACTGTCAATATCTTGTATTAGCTATTTTTTTCTAAAGTAAACCATTGCTTATATATTCAGCAATGTTTGCAGTGGCGGAGCTAATAGTGTTGCAGATGGTGAAGTGCGACAGGGTCCTGTATAGAGATAGTATGTATCTATACACATATATATATATATATATATATATTTCTGTAGTGTCGGGCCCCCCTCAACTTAGACCCACAATCGTCCTGGAACTGTGCTGCAGGCCGAGGGTAAGGGAAGGGGTGCTATTATTGGAAGGAGTTTTAGGGACGGAAGCTGTAATAGGAAGGATTCTTGGGGTGGGGTACTGAGTGAATTGGTACTGGTGGGGGGTCAGTTAAAAAAAATGTTTACAACCTCCATTGAGGGGCCCCAAATGTATTTATTTTTTGCACCAGGGCCCTCCATTCTCTAGCTCCACCACTGTTTGTTCTGTGTCTTATTAAAAAGTGTGGGTTGGAAGTATTAATTAGCTTCTTTGAAGTGCAAAGAAATAAACAAACAATCTACCCCAGTTTTATTATTCATTTTAGATACCACCCTTATAAAGCAAATGAAATGCAAATTAGCATATTGAGTCTCACATTAGCATAATAATACAGCACAGACAATGCTGAATATCACAGAAAGGAATCACTGTAGAGAAAAACAGCTATTAGAATCTATAGGAAGTTATTAATACTCTTGTAAACTTGTTGTTAGGTTGACGGTGTCCCTTTGAGGTTTAATGGTATAGTTTAGAAAACTAAAAAAGATTTACCATAAACTTTGGGGGAGATTTACTAAGAATGTGTGCTGCGATCTATTGCCACTAATCTCAACCATATCCATTTCATGATTTACTAAGAGGTTCATGCTATAAATTGATTGTAAGTCAGCGAGTTTCAATCCTACAAGGTGCTTTAGGGAAAGCGCTATGGACACCGGATTCCAAGCTCAAAGACAGGGCCACCCACTCTTTGCAATGTGTGAATCTTGAACTTGTCATTGCCTGTAACTTAACTTATGTATAGCGCTACAGAATATGTTGGCGAGTTACAAATAAACGATAATAATAATAATAATAATAATAATAATAAAGCTTACAATGTACTAGTAGATTTTCTCTTACTAACATACCTACATTCCCATATTGTTTCCCTATTGAGCAGGAGATTTGATCACGACAAGGAAGGGGATAATAAAATAAAGAGGGGCCCACTTTAAAATGGATGGGGGTTGTGAAGAGATACAATTTATACCAGTTATTCATTAAGTTTTAACTATTATTTTATGTAGCTTATGTTATGTGTATTATTCAATGAGGATTTTTGTCATGATGCTAATTAATAGCGTTAAGGGGATAGACAACACTGGTTTAACTTACTAAATTGAGCAATCCTGATCATGACTAGTGTTTTATACACTGCACTCCTTTAACAAGCCCACAAAATATACCAGATTATGATAGTTAGTGATGAATACTTGGAAACAGGGCTAAGTAAATTGGCATATTGACTAATTAAACAAATTATAAGTGTCATTAGACAATTCAAATTAATATCTGTAAAGGATAAACTGTATGCAGTTCCTCTATCTGAGTCTTTGAGTACACTTCATCTTAGTCCTATCCCCTTCTCTTCCCTAAGTGATCCATATACACCCTCACTGCTCCCTCCCCATTTGACTTTACACCTCAGATCTTATCTCCGAAATGAGAAATCATTGGCAATCAGGGGAGATGATTAACCAATTATTACCCCAACAGTCCCTCGTGCATTGGAGTGAGCATGCAATTATTGGTGTCAAGGAGGTCACCGTGCGAACAGCTTTGCATCAGAGAGCTGTGTTGTGCCATCCATCTGTCTAGCTAGTGGTGACACAGAGGACACTACTTCAAGTTTAGATCACATCAAAGACTAAACTGAATGCCTGCAAGATGCTCCATATTTATTTATTTACTGGGTGTAAGCTCCTATGTCCTATCTGTACGTCTGTAACATTTAATTAGTGCTCTAGAGTAAAACAAATAAAAATAAGGATGTACGCTGTAGTGCTGAATCCAGGCAGAACATGATTGCATCTATTATATACTGTAATATCTCACTTTCTTGTAACATTTCTCCATTGTCATGTCTTGGTTTTCAAAAGAGCATGCAATGGGGCTTCATGCGTACCACACCTCATTGGACTTTTCATGACTGTACTATTGCTCTGGTATGATCGCATTCTCCCAGTGTTAAAGGACCATGGAAAACATTATATTTTCTTTACTGCATCTGAAAGAGAGCATTTGGTAATTTTGCACAGTATGTTTCTTTTTTGTTTTAAATGAAGGTCCTGGAGCAGAATAAACTGTTCTTTTCAGCCAATTTATAGGAATATAGCTTTATGAGTCATATATATCTGCCAATGTCTTTCACATCCCATTTACATGCAGATATATTTGCTGATAGTTTCAAGAAATTTTAAACAAGCTTTACTTATAATACTAATAATAATAATATTTTTTCATGCATAAAAGCAATTTCTTAAAAATTTTGAGTGCTTTCTTAGAACTATTGTATGTTTACCATTTGTGATTCTGATATCAATAAATAGCATTATACAAATTAAAATAGATTATAAATAAGGGACACCAAATGATTTCCCTCCAGTTAGCATTTTTTTATATATTACCCATCAAGAAATATAGTATATCATACTTTTATAAATTATTTCAGCATTACTATCCAAAATATATCAGGTCATAAATTTAAGGCTCTTTTAGTTTTCAGTATATATATTTTGCCCAACATTTATTATAGTCCCCCAAGAGGGCAAAACTTAAATATGGAATTCCAGTGACCCTTTAAAGGACCACTGTGGTCATTATTTTTCTATATAGTCTTTTGTTTAACTAAACGTGATAAAGGGCAAAATTTGACTAAAACTAAAAACAAATAAACACAGCATTTAAATGGTGCACCTTTTTATGCATTTTTTCTTTGCTACAGTCTTTCATTTTGTGTTGTTGCCTGCTGCTTGCTGCTACTTTCTGAGGTGGGAGTATCCTTTTAAACTAGTGACTTTCCCTCTAGTAGTGCTGAGGTTATTTGCCATATTGCCATTGTGCCGACACAAACTTCCTGTACAATGAAAGTCTCCTCCCACCCCAGGAAGTTATCTGCTAAAAGCAATATGGCGCATTCCACAGCAGCATAAATGTACAAAAAGGTAATAACTTACAGGTTGTGTTATTTTTTATTTTACATTTCTAAACAGATGCTGCATTTTTTCAATTGTAAGTCTTCAAAGCAGCAAATGTTAAAAATATAACCACAGTGGCCCTTTAAGCTCAATTTCAGGCAAACAAAACATACTTTAATCAATGCGTTATAATTGTGAATGAAGTATAGCGCATATGTGCAACATAGCAACATAGGGCCTCATTCAATTGTGATTTTGCAAATTGACTAGGGCTCAATATAAGCACAGAGAATATTTTTTACAGAAGTTTTTAGTTAGTGAAGACCTTGCTTTTGGATAGAAGTTCACTAACTAAAAACTTCTGTAAAAAAATATGCTATGTGCTTATATAGAGTCCTATTCAATTGGCCAAATCGCAATTGAATGAGGCCCATAGTGGACCATAAAGTTGATATTTTTCCCCCCAATACTTGTATTGAAACAAAATACCCCATTAAAGCATTGCTAATTCCCTTGTTGTGAAGAGAAAAAATATATTTCTGATCAAACTGGCATTATGATTAATAAATGGATCAGTTCTAGTAAACCAATATAACTTTGTACGATTTTATTATTCAAAAATATATAAAACCCCTTTGTTATCTATTCAATCTCCTGTCACAACCTCCTTTAGTAGTGAGCTCCTCAATCAGTATTTTCTATAAATAAACCTTTTCTTTCTTTAAGGTGAATTCTTTTTCTTCTAACCTTAATGAGTGACCTCTTATTAATGCTTGTCAGATCGGCACTAAACATCTTCCTTATCTGCAATATTTATACTAAATTAGTATTGTTCGGGACAATAATTGAAGTGTTGTCCTATATATTTTGCACTGAGCCCCTTCCTCCTCTGCTGTGCTCACTTTCCAAGCCTTACCATTTCTGTTGAAACTGGACGATGACCACAAGACTTTCACTTCCACGTCTAAGAGAAAATCTCCTGCCGTAATTAGAAGTGGTAATCCGGCCTCCCTCCCTCAGCAAATTTCCTGTCTGACCAGATATTAGTGGATAAAACCCTAATTTTTGACGTAGCAGTAGAATCAGCTTAATTTCAGCAGTTCACATTTAAGGCTGAGCTGCAGAGAATGATAAAGCATATGAAGTTTGCATATGGACAAATCATTTGTAAAGTTATGAAGAATCTATATCTGCTTACAATTAGTTTATGAGACAAACATTTATTTTTTTAAACGATCAAGTCTGTGTATTAAGCTCTTTTAAATAATAAACCCTACTTTTTTTTGGCAGTCCTTTCAGAGATAATGTCAACAAGAGGTATTGATACTGAAAACTGGCCCAAATTGATTTGTTCGCACATTGTAACCATTTTATCAAGCATCAATGAACTATAATTGTATTCTGTTTGCCAGGAGAGTCAGGGTGGCTCACTGTAATTCTATGGAGAATATTTGTTCTTTATAATTAACAGTACCAATAATTATAATAGGGCATGCTATTTATTTGCAAACTGACATAGGACATACTCTTTCATTTGTATCATTACACTACTTGCCTAGAGATTATCAAATGTGTCCTCTTAAACTGCTCCCACGTATATATGTTTATAATTTCAAGAAAAAAGACATATAGCTGAACTACCTGTGGTTGCACCTTTAGACACACTGCAGCCCAGGTATTATAACCAATGCTATGCAAACAAAACATTTGTAAACACGTCCAGATTAGAATTATTGTGTTTTCTATTTAAATTCACATCTAAAAAAAAAAAAAATGTAAAAAAACAAAGAAAACGATTTAGGGCTAAATCCAAACATACAACAGATAACTTATCATATTATAATAATTAATTTTACGTCACATATTTTAACATATCTGTTGGTTAAGACTGTAAAAACCTTTTAAAACATATGACTTAAACTAAATAATAGTCTGAAATATCTATATAGTAATATACATTATGAAATTATACTGAAATAAATTATTTCAGTTTAATTCCAACATACACTTTCCTAAATTTAACGTTCTTATTTTCAGATACTATTAAACCAAAATCATAAAAAATGCAAAACAGTCAGTAAGTTACTTTTTGTTTTTATATTTGATGCCTCTTCTTATTTAAAGTTAAAATAACTAAGAAAATGTATTTTGCTTTATTAGTGAAGGGGTTGCAGATTGCAATAATTTCACATAGTTTAACTATTTAAATATGTATTGCCTTATGTAAGCATCTATTTACGGTTTCCTATAGCATAAACATTATAGGATATATGTATGTATCAGTATTTAATGTATATATATATATATATATATATATATATATATATATATATAATGCTGTTATTCGTGTTATATAATAATATTTTTGTTTTATTCTTATATATTAAATAATGAATTACATATATCTCCCACATTTTTTCTCTCATTTTGCATTCTCTCTGTTTGTTTATATGTAATTCCAAAAGGTTGATAACATTTTAAGTCTAAAACAACAAGTAGTAGTGTTTTCTTTGTAATCACTTGTTGTATATGGAGATTTACTACATACCTCCTGGTGTGACATAAATGGATTGTAGAGCGCTGACATTCTTGGATTTAGTTATTTTTATTTTGCAAGTCTTTTTCTGGCTTTATTCTAAAAAAAATGCCAACAAGCAAGTTACAACAGCAAAACTGAAGCACATCTGCATTAGAACTATAAAAAATAGATATAATTATGTTTTAGCAGTAGAAATATTTTCATATAAATAAATGTATATATTTTGCTCTCTGCATATCAAACAATAATGTTCATGCCCTGTTTAAATCATAAATCAGTTAAGGGATATCTTGATATCTGCCAGTCAGATAAGATTATCTGGGATTAAACTAATCAGTAAATGTTTCTCCACTCATTATTTTCCTGGGAAGATTTTCAGTCAATTCTCCAGGTCTAAGATTATTAATCTCTTAAAGAGCATAAACATAATAAAAAAATCACTTTTTGCTCTAATTTTCTAGCCACATCCCCCAGTAGTGGCACACGCAAGCCTGCTCCCCTGAGAGTTGATCACACTTTTGCTGTGCTTGGAGACCCACCAGATGGTCAATGATCATGAATTATGTAGACGCTTTGTAAATATGAGCAGTTGTTACAACACCTTTTTAATAGATTCTCGTAGCTTTCCTTCAGGTTTGTAAGTAATCTCCAGTGGCCCAGCGGTCATCATTGTGAGGTGGGACAGCTTCTGATCCAATTTCTTTTCTAATCAACCTCAATTACACCCACAAGCAAAGATACATTTGGCTCTAATGACCTCATCCCATGATTATCATGATCTGATTGCTTTGTGACATCAAGATGTAGACGTGTGTGTTTTGCTATGGCCACATAATTGAAATGTATAAAATAAAGGTACTTAAAATCATGTTTCCCCAGTAAAATGAACAATTCACACTAAATGGTGATATGTTAAACACCTTTATTTTTAACCCTCTCTTTCTAACAACATACATTTTGATAGAATGCCATTTATTTTATTCTATTAAGGCATTTTTATTTTTGCTGAAGGATTGTTTCATGTCAATTTCTAACTATTCAACACATATTGATCTTATTTAAAACTTGTGGATGTATATTATTTATTTAGGTTACTAAAAAAATGTATTTTATGACCTGGTGGTTTTATGGATATCATTCTACAGATATTGAATATATATATACTTCACATCTCTAGGTGTCACAGAGCTAAGACTATAAATATTACACAATTCTTCTTTTGAACCATGGGATGCTCAGTTCATTGGTCTGCTTATTTGATGAGTAATATATATGGTTTTAACTGAAATATTTTAATAAAAATATTCTCCAGATTCATAGCATTCTCTGTTTGAGGTTGAAATAGTGAGCTAAGATGTATCATTTGTGTGACTCGGTGGCTCTGTTAAAAATGTTGGTTGATCAATGCCACCAGTGAGAAAATGGTTCCTTACCACTGGAGCACAGCTTTAGACAAAACATGTAGAGTCATAATCAATTCCAAGCCCGCAACTCAATCGCAGATGGCCGATTGTCTGCTTGTGTTTTGCAGGCTCCCATTCGTCTCTGATTGTGATGCTATTCAATTGAGCAAGGGCGCGAGATACGAGCCAAAGCCCCAAGCCCGTAAAGCCTGTTTTCACCAGTAACGCTTCCGGGTATCCGATCAGATAAAGGCGTCAAAATCAGTCAAGGCCGTAAGTTGCGATTCCGGCAAAGGTCAATTAACCAATAGAAAGCTGAGGACGCCAATCAACGCAGAGGGAACTGTGAAGGCTGTGAGGTAGCTGAGAAAGCCAACACACAGGTCTAGGTGTTGGTGGGTTTTTGAGAGAGATAAAGAAAAAGAGAGAGATAGACAGAGAGAGGGATAGAGAGTGCTAGAGAGAGATATAGAGTGTTAGAGAGAGTGAGTGAGGGTGCCAGAGAGAGAATAGAAAGTGTTAGAGAGAGAGATGGAGAGTGCTAGAGAGAGAGATAGAGAGTGAGGAAAGGAAGAGAGGAGATAGGAGGAGGAGAGGAAGAGAGTGAAGAGGAGGAGAGTGAGGATAGAGAGGGGAACACCGGAGTAGGAGAGTGAGGAGAGGAGGAGAGATAACGGTATGGAGAAAGGGAGAGGAGGCAGCAGGCCTGGTAGGGGAGGTACAGGTGAAGGAGAGAAGTCAGGGGGAGGGATGTGGCCCCAGATGTAGGCACACAATCTGTAGAAGCAGAGGGTCAGGGGCCTGATCCCAGGGGGGAAGGTAGTGGGGATGAGGGGCAGGCCCCAGTGAGAGAACAGGGAGGCCAGGAACCCCAGGCACAGTTGGCAGGGCAACAGGTTGTGCCAAAGCAGAGGGCCCACAATTATAGCGAAGAGGAGACGGAAACCCTCCTCACAGAAGTCCAATTCCACAGTAGCATCATCCATGGTGGTAGGGATGCGAGGCCTGGTGATAAGGCACGTGCCTGGAGTGAGGTGACTGCAGCTGTGGGATTGGACTTCTGTGAGGAGGGTTTCCGTCTCCTCTTCGCTATAAGATTCATTAGGGGTTGTAAACCGTAATGTCCGGTCGGTTTAACACCAATATGATGACTGCCGGGTGAAGGTGAAGAAGATTTAACAGCGGAGGCCCGTGGGACTGGTGGTGGCCCACCACTCATCATCACATACTGTGGATAGGAGAGGACTATCAAAGAATCTTTGGGGCGAGCAGCTGTAGTGGGCCTTCCAGGACCTTTGAACACTGGCTATCAGGAAACCCTGCAAAGTGAGTATCATATACACCATCACACCCTTATATACACACATGAACCCCACACACATATATAACTGACATGTAAATATTATAATATATCATATTATCATCCTAATTGTTAGCAATGAAATGTCTGTCTAAAACCTATGGTTAAAACGGAATCTGAATAGCAGTTGCCAATGCAGTTTGTGTTAGTGTTATGTTTGCTGTTTGTTCAAAGTTCATATAAAACAAAACAGTATAATTATCAATTGCAATTGTATATATTTTGTAATGATTTAACCCTTTCCCTATCTTCCCCATGTTACACTGCTCAGTTCAAAGCTGTATCACTTAACGCTCCAACTGCATGGAAGCTATCCCCAGTGTTAAACGAGGTACAGCTGTAGATCCACAATGATTTTACATCCAAAAGAAAGTTCATGTATTGGTGTGCACACTGCAGCATATGTGGATACAGATTCGGAGGAATTGTATGTGCGTTTCATGTACTAGCCAAACCTCGACTATGTCTCATAAGCATGTTAAGACCCATTGC
Organism: Discoglossus pictus; assembly: GCA_027410445.1. Lineage (NCBI taxonomy): Eukaryota > Metazoa > Chordata > Amphibia > Anura > Alytidae > Discoglossus > Discoglossus pictus. The sequence continues at coordinate 97,131,576 of CM050165.1, forward strand.
TGAGCATTGGTCACAGATTGGTCAATCTCACACACTGCACAGCAGATTCAGATGAGCATGTGTCCATATGAACTGCAGATAGCACACCGAAGCAGTTATATATATATATATATATATATATATATATATATATATATATATATACATATTGATATAAGCCAAGATCCACAATGCTCATGATATCGCTCAATTTTTATCTGCGGGAAACAATCAACACAGCCAATTACAACTGACCATGACATCAGGCATATGGAAACACACAGCAAACAATTGTTTAGATAATCAATATTCAAATACAATTGTCCTCTCATTTCAGTACCCAGGAGGTGTACCCCGCCCACAGAGACACAGGCAGTGGCTCCAAAAGAGCACCACTATAACCAACATAGGTGGTGGTAGAGGAGGCCGAGGGCCTGGGCCCATCACAGGAGTCCTGACCATCAGCATCAGGACCATTTTGGTAATCACCCCCCTGGGCCCTTACACGCATCACAGGCACGTTCCCAGTCCTTTCAAATTACTGGAGGTTCAATGAGCCACCAACCACCTGCAGGGATGTTGAGCTCATGGGGACCATTCTCAACAGGCCGACTACAGCCACCTGGTGACATTCAGGCAATACGTGTGCCGGACCCCAATCATCTCCCACTCCTGACCAGGCCTCAACAGATGTTGCCACAGCAGTGGTTGTCCCAGCAGATGGCTCAGCAAATGTTGCAGCCATTGTTGCCCCAACTCATGTCACAGCCATTGTTGCCCCAGCCAATGTCGCAGTCATTGTTGCCCCAGCAGATGTTGCAGCCGTTGTTGCCCCAGCTCATGTTGAAGCCATTGTTGTCCCAGCTCTTGTCGCAGCTGTTGATGTCGCAGCCATTGTTGCCACAACAGACCAGTCTAACACCATAAGGATGGGCAACAGCACTATCTCCATTGGCAATAGCACCATCACCATTGTCAACAGCACCATCTCCATTGGCAAATACAACATCTCCATTGGCAACAGCACCATCTCCATTGGCAACATAATCCCTACTGGCAACACCATCCGTATCCCTATGGGGTACACCATCACAAAGAGCAACACCTCTGGCCTCACCACAGCACAACCAGAGTCCAACATCGTTCAGAGATGGAACTCACATTCCCGCACAAGGCACCTTGAGTGACATATATCAGCACATCCACTTGGCTGATGAGCGCAAGATCTGAGCAGTCCAATAGCTGACAGCCCAGCTGGCATGTCAGAATGAAATTGCTACCAACCAGGCAGAAAGCGTCCAAGCAATATATGGTGAGGTGAGGAGGCATAATCTTCGGATGGAGAGGTATGAGCAAATGGCTCATGCAAATGGCTCATAGGGAGAGACAAGCCCAGACACATCACTTGGCGTGGCTGGTGTAGTTGGCTGAAGCCCACATGCCTACACTCCAGCCTTCAGTTCCACAGGCTCCACCACCACCGCAGCCAGAGCCTACAACTACCTCACCTCACATTTTACCGCTAACGACAGCTGCTACACAGCCACCACAGTTGGATGCACCCCTCAATCCAACACCACCTGGCCATGGATGAGGGAGGAAGCACGTGGTTCCAGAAGGTGTGGGCCCAGAGTAAGTAGGTATGAACATCCCCCAGGTCAGTGGTTGTCAAACTTTTCCCCAGGACCCACCACACAGACCATGATTTGGGTGAAGCACTGTGTGAATACACATGTGAAGCAATTCAAGACTCCACCACCTGTTGAATAATATTTGCCTCATTTATAGTTTCTCATAAATCATGACCTGTCTGATGGCTCCTGAGGAGAGGATTTAGAACCACTGCCCTAAGTCCTCCTCGTCCACACTCCACAATGAATATAATATTGTATTAATGTTGACATACTAATGGCTGGCTGCAGAGTGTGTGCACGTATGGTTATGTTGAATATTTCTGCAATTGATGTTCAATGTGGATTGCCGTTGAGATGAGATGTGAAGTCAATCCAAATAGTGTTCTGATTAATCTTCTTCTTGTCTTAATAGCCCAATCTAACGACCATGAAGGCATGTTCCTCAACCTCCTCTTTCTGTGTCACATATTCTGCCAATCCATTTCTGATTATACCTTAATATCTGACACTGTGTGTGGATTAGATCTGTATGACATTATCAATGATTAGGTTCATCTATTTAATTGAGCAGATATAGACAAGTTGTAAGTGCTATGCACATGACTGGTTTCTCCAATCACATGGAGTGATTTCTGATGATCCTTTTTCTCACCAGATTGTGGTTGCAGTGGTGTAGTGACCACATGTGACCCTGGTAGGTGCTATGCATCATGCTTATTCTAGACTATGACATTACCCCCTTTGGGTATCCCCTTGTTCACGAGCACAACCTCTTGCCCTTTTGGTATCTACCCACACCACACCCATGATGTTAATGCACATGTCTAGTCCATTCCTGATTGTGCTCTGTGTATGAAATAAAGCTTTGTTATACTGTTCACACAGTGCCAATGAGTTGTCAATGGTTGGGATTGTGCGACATCCACATATATCCCATTTGTGTTACATTCCTATATCTGTAAACTAATAAGCCAGAGTTACTATGCAATAGATTAATACATGACATAACAATAATAATTAAAATAGTAATAATAGAATTAGATATTATATCATAAAATATATCAGATATAATAATAATAAAGGGTTAATACACATGGAAACTCCAATTAGTGATACTGTGGAGTATCAACATTCCCCTGAAGGCCTTATAGCAATATGACAGGTGATGATGTGAATTGATTGTTTGCAAAACCTAATGGGAGGTCACCAAATGGGAATGAATATACATCTTGGCACATGGCCACCAGCAATGGTGTGGGACTTTCCAGGATGGGTGTAGCGGAAATGGAGGTGAGTTGGCTGTCGCTCCACGTGCCTCTGCACAGCCTCCATGTGTTTTTGCGGCCTGTCCTGATGGGTTAGAGAGGATTAGAGTGGTGTATGTTCCTCTTGTCCCCTTGTGGTTTGAAAAGTGGTGGTGGTGGTGAAGAGGCGTGTGTACCTGAATGAAGCTGTAAGCTATACCATGTAGCACAAGTGTAGGTGGGCAGGTGATAGCAGAGAGGTCAGACAAATCACAGTCCACTAGAGAAGGAACTGGCAACCCACTCCAGTATCTTTGGCATGCAAACCTTGTGGATACACATAGAGAGATACATTAGTAGATGTGCTGCAGTCCATATGGTCACAGAGAGTCAGACACAACTAAGGGACTGAACAACCATATGTGAAATGTTCCCCTGGTACTTGATATATGCCATGTGGCGGTGTACTATGTCAACTATTTGTTGTCCCAATACAGATGTGATGAGTAAAATGTATATGAGATGATCTTTGTAATTTTAGTGCACATTAGAGCCTCTGTGAGTGTGAAAGGGTTAATATGTCAGCCATTTGTATGTATTTGTCTTGCAAAGGGTCTTTGTCTTGAGGTAGTGGGTCTTTAATAGCTTTCAGCATGTCTTTTCATATTGGCATATGCATGACCATTACAACCTATGTGGAAAATACAATTTTATTTTTTGCAATATTTGATAGTTGGGAGTTGTTGTGCATGTAATTGTAATTCATATCTTCCATTGCTTTCCCCATGTTTTAAAGTGCATTGGTGTCTTTATATTGCCATTTGCAGTGTTACAAACTAGTCTGTGAACCCTTTGCGGGTCCTATTTGAAACCCTTAAGCATTAAGCCGCCATTTGGCGTTTGTGGGCTTCATTGCAGCTGCGGTGTTGAACGATTTTTGCAATTGAATAGCGATTAGCAATTTTGCAGCCTTGAAAGATCAAGGCTTCGGGAGGCTGTAAGTTACAGGTTTACCAATTGCCATTTTTTCCAGGCCGTAAATCGTAAGCCATTTGGAGCCTGCAAAAAGACACCAATTGAAAAGCAAATTAACCTGCAACCTTCACTTGCGGGCTACCGGATCGCCCGAAACCTCAACTGAATGGGGGCCCAAGTTGGTTAGTATACATTCATATGTTTTAATGAACAACCTTCTTCTTACATAAAAACATTTTTTATCATGGGATCTTCTCAAAATATCTACTATTTCAACCAGCTTGAATTGTGTTATTTAACAAGAATCTAAATTACTAATTATTTTTGTATCTTTTCTGCTACTTTTCTATTCGGTAATTATCTTTATCACTCCCAACATTTCAGGAAACCATCCACTGAAATGAACAAACACTAGTTTCAAAATAACTATTCAAGATAAAAGCAAATATTTAAGTTATTTATGTTTTCAAATTAGAATGATTAATCTTGATGTAAATTTTGAATAGTGACCATTTGTAGTCATTTGGTATTATTATTATCTACTGGAAATATTTACTGTGCTTAGATATGTATGTGTTTGTTTTTATTGAAACTACTCAATTCAAAATCATTAAAAATTACACATTAATCATGTTCTAGTATTACTGCTTTCCTATGGTAAAATCATTTTTATTCATATTCAATGTTTTCTGTATTAGCCAGAAAAAATAGTACCTAATAATTCACTTAATTTTATACCCATATTGTAGATTTTTATTCTCATTCAGTGTACTCTGTCTGTGTAGCTAATACATTAAAACAAATTATATCAATATGAGAATTCTTTAGCAGAATAAGTTTTATAATATCATTGTGTACAGAAAACTATGATGAAATAACATTCTATTATTTTATTCCCTAGCAAGCTCTTTCTGACTTAACCAAAACAGTACCCAATTGGGATGTTTGTGTCCAAAACATTATCAAAAATAAATATGAAAATCTATTGAGAACAACAATGGATACAGAGACGCGTACGATTAACAGTTAAGGACACTAATTAAAAAATCTGCATTGAAATAGGCAATTTTCTGCATAGGAGCTGGGTTTCCAATTGACCCAGTTTATGAAATAAGACTGTAGGCCGCATTACATCCATCATGAGGCACGCTGGTGCTTAATTGTAAACCTGTTTTTTATGCTAAGTATTTGTACTCCCTAATTTGCTCATATAAATACTTGCATGTCTATTTGCTCATTAAGCAAATTGGGACAAAATGAGACCTCTTAAAACAGCTTAATTTGCATAAGCTGATCTACGTCCTACAAATGGAGGGCTTATGCAAATTAAATTTTGTTGTAAATAGGACCAAAATAAGAAGTTTAGTGCCCTATTTTTTTGTAATTTAACTTTAACCTTCTGAATGATGCTTTGTAGAGTCTTCCGAAAAATAATTATCTAGGTTATAAATATTTAGTTTTACATTGATGTTACTCTAGTGCTGTAAGACGAGCTAACTGAAAAGTGTTATTTAATAATATTCGGTACACAAGATTTCCAGTTTACTGTATTCTAAACCAATCTTTTGGGATCAGCAATCTCTTTTAATAACTGTGTGTTATTGTTTATGCATTAGATTCCTGTAACACATGCTAATTAAAAAAAAGGGTATTCAATGAAAATACCATTAATTATGAGAGAACTGGGGAGATTTTTATTTTAATAGAATTGTGATTTCAAAAATATGAATTTGATCTGATATAATGTTTGTCTTGCTATAATGAACTGACTAGATAATATATAACTTGAATAGAAAAAAAAGTAATACAAATTTACATCAAGAAAATGTATTACGGTAAGAAATTAATTTTGCACTTGTTAAATTAATTTTGGCCACTTATGATTCCTTAATTAGTATTGATGTACTACTATATACTATAGGTTACTGATGTAATGGTAAGGCTGTTGAGGTATTTAAAGAGATAATAATGTACATTAAATAAAAATACTCGTTTATATCCAGTCACTAATATAATTGTTGTAAGTGTAACGAGCCATGCGAGCGCACACACTTGCTTCCTAACAGCCTTATTAAATTGCGTTTCGCCAATTCTAAAGGGCTCTATATAAGCGCAGAGCATATTTTTTTACAGAAGTTTTTAGTTAGTGAAGACTTTGCTTTTGGATAGAAGTTTACTAACTAAAAACTTCTGTAACAAAAATATTCTATGTGCTTATATAGAGCCTTATTCAATTGGCTGAATCACAATTTAATAAGGCTGTAAGTCCGTACAGAGCTGCGCTCATGCACAGCTCTGTACGGACGCTGCAAGTGCTTGCACGTATTGTGCTTGCATTGCGCGACGGAGCCACACATGCGCAGCTTGTGGCTGTGGTTGTGAGCAAGCGCACATAGTGCGCAGCTCACGCCGATAGCCGCGAGCTGGATTGGAAAATGGGAAGGGGGGAGGAAGAGGGAGAGGAAAGGGGGAGGAAGACAAAGGGCAAAGGAAGACACAGGGGAGAGGGTGAGGAAGAGGGAGGGGGGAAACAAAGGAAGAGAGAGGGGAGAAAGGTGGAGGAAGACACAAGGGAGAGGGGAGAGGGGGGAAGAGACACAGGAGAGGGGGGAGAGACACATGGGAGAGAAAGTGGGGAGAGACACAGGGGAGGGAGTGGGGGGGCATGGGGGGAGAAGGGGAGAAAAGAGACACAGGGGAGGGAGGAGGGAAGGAAAGTGACACAGGGGAAGGAGAGGAGGGAAGAGATACAGTGGAAGGGGGTGGGGAAAAATAAAAAAAATTATATCCCGTCATTTATGGTGGGCAAACGACTACTTAAATATAACAGGCCTCTTTCAGTATAAATGTAATTTTACCGGGTGTAATCAGTTATGTTTTTAAAGTTTATAGTGGTCGTTGTATTTGTGAAAATGAAGTCAAGTGGCATTTTTAAAGGATAATATAGAGCTATATTTTAATACATTGATATTCAGAAGGACAAAGGGAAATTTTAAAAAGTGATATCCAGAGAAATTATACCATTTAACTATTAGTTTATCTAAGGATTTGGGTGTTTCTGAAGGGATATACAGTAAATGTACTGAGCAGGTAGATGATCAGAAGAAAGGGTATGGAGGTCCATTTACTGACTGCCCTTGCCATATTTTGTGTATAAAGAACCACTATGGTGTTTTTTTCATATGTGCATTTTTGAATAACTCAAAAACGGGCAATATGTTTTTAGAAACTAAATACTCAAGGTTTAATTTTGCCTGGGCAACTTTATCTGGTGTGTGTCCTTAAAACTGCTGAGAGCACAGGCAGTTCTAACGGTCATATAGAAATGTCCTGTTTTATTCAGTCTCCTCAAACCTCAGGAAGCTGATCTGCTAAAACCAAAATGGTAGATTCCACAACTGGATATTTGCCTCTAAAAGGTAGTAAATTAGAGGCTTTGTTACTTTTTTACATAGTAAAAAGAGGTTGCATATTTGCAAGTGTAGTTCTTCAACAATGTAAAAATATGGCCACAGGGGTCCTTTAAAGGAAAACAAAGCGGGAAGGAGGCGAATAACCAGAAAAAGGGAAAAGGGGAAAAAGTTAGAGAAACAAGATAAAAGGGGGGAAAGATAGAAAGAGGCAGAAAGGGAAGGGAAGAGTAAAAGTGAGAAGGATATATAAACACATTAAACACATCTGAATTTCCATAAATAGGACAAAACATATAGAATATATATATATATATATATATATATATATATATATATATCATTTTTTTTTTATATCAATACAAATAAAATGAGAAGAATTAAACAAGGGATTATATTGTGTATGACCTCCAAATTTATGAAGAATATGCAAATTAATATATATATATATATATATATATATATATATGTATATATTTATATATATTAGAAAAAAACACACACATGCAAATACAGTGCAGTAGTCTGACTATCATCTAATAATAATAATAATAATAATAATAATAATAGTAATAATAAAGCAGGGAAATGCATGCAATATAACAGTAAGTAGGAATATGTGTCTATAAATTTGATCTCGGGTAATAGTCTGTATCATTAGATGGAGGTGGTTATATGATCTTGCCCAATTTGTGCATGCGCAATTTGGGAAAGTAACATATATAAATCAGCAGCCTTTAAAGAGACATTAGAAAGCATAGTTTTCCTTTGTTGCATCTAAAAGGGGGTATTTAAAAATGGATCACTGTGTCTTTTCCTTTTTCAAATAATGATCTCAAAGCAGAGAAAAAATATTCAAATACTTAACTCATCTCATATTGTCTGCTATAGAAGTTTACAGACATAAGTATGCACTTCCTGTTTGTTTCAATGAGTTTAAACAGGTTTTGCTTAATATTGTTCATGCAAAAGACAACTTTAGTAATGTTTAAATCATACTCTATTAAATGCTTGAAGAATATAAAAAAAACAAATAAAATTACAGTTATAATATATGTTTAGCTGCACATTTTTATTAGCATTCAAAAGTCTGGCATTTGGGAACTCATACCAAGCTTTCAAAGACGTGTACTGAGTCAAGAAAAGCAAGATGTATGTATATGTATGATTATATGTATGCTTTGTACAACATGTAATTTGGCATTCAATTTAATCACAGCATATGATACCTATATTTCAGGGACCATTTAAGTGTCTTAAACACTGAGGGCCTCATTTAATTGCAATGTGGGCAATTGAATATTGCCCTAAATAAGCACATAGCATATTTTTATTAAAGAAGTTTTTAGTTAGTGAAAAGCTTTCTTTTGGATGGATGCTTGCTAACAAAAAACTTCTTTAAAAAATATATGTTATGGGCTTATTTAGAGCCCTATTCAATTGGCCAAATTGCAATGAATGAGGCCCTGAATATCTAAAGTTATGTAGAGATAGAAGAACACTTCTAGTCCCTATATATAAGGACCACTAATAAACAGTTAAACTTTATTTAAATGGTACAAAGGCGTGATATAATTGTTAAAACTTAGATTATGCTTCATACAACAGCCAAATAAGTCCAGTGGCCATAATAATGTCATTTTGCATCATATAATTGCTATTACTATGTTAATGCTAAAACTGTATTACATCCTGAGTGTAACTTAATAGCTGCAAAACTAGCTTTTAAACTTTATCCATATTCAAAGAAAATGGGTACTGTGTGTCATTCATACCAGCAAAATATAAATATGCCTTGTGTATATCTTGTAACAATACCTACGACTATCAGGGTGTAAACAAGATGCTTAGTTAAAGCGGTAACGGAAAGGCTTGTGTGTGCAGGATACAACGGCATTGTTCAATGTGTGCATAATCTGCACTAATAGATAGGAAGCAAGCTGTGACAGGAGACACACTTCCACATGGCGGGAACATATGCAGTGGATAGGGTCACTAAGACACGCACATCCCATCAGGCAAACACTGTCTGTCAAGGAAAAAGCAGGCTCCTAATGGGAGCACAGATTAGACACTAACAGAAGCAAAGAATACTGGTAGTGTTTACCAAACCAGGGAAAAGAATACATTTATCTGATACAATCCCAACTCAGCAGTATAGTGGAAATAAAGATAAATAACATCAAATCTATGCAAAACGTATACAGAAATAATATGAAAAGCTTGGAGAAGAGAAATATGATAAATCTATTAAATGACTTAATAAAGGAATGAATGATATTTTCAAAGGGGAAACGTGAGAAAAATAATTAATGATTTTAAGTTAGAGAGTAGAAGATTTATGGGTAACTTGAAGAAAATCTAATATGATATATGCATGGCTATCCTATGGTGTTATTAGATGCTGCTTATGTATGTAGGATGGGTAGAGTCAATGGACAAACATTTTTTTATTTTACATCAAAATAATGGGAAAATGGTTTCAATAAACGAAAAAAATATAAAATGATATGATTAATCTCACCTTATATATATCATAGCTGAAACATTTGATAACAGAAACTGAAAGAGAACGACATTGAATTAAATGGGTTTATCAATATATTTATTTAAATTGTATTAATGTGATTACCTCTATTGGATATAGGTGACTCAGTAGGTATATGCTCAAAGTATATTCTACACTGAACACTGTTTATCTCCCTCTGTCTAAATGCTTTCTTTAGAATTAGAGTTAAGGAGTACAGAAAAGAGCTATAATGTCCAACATTGGGGGGTGCGTGGTGGTATTTACTAAGAGGATGCATATTAATCAGTGACCTACCATGGCACAAAGTGCATTAGCGCAATTCATATCTCCATATGATTTACTAAATGTCATATATTATAATGAAGTCTGCTATGTGCTGTGGTAATGCCTAATATAGAATTATGTATCCACCCCTTTACACATCACAAACAGAGTAACGCATGCGTGTTATAGGGGTTGACCATGCACAGTTTAGCAGCTGTTCCCATCAGCACATGTGCAATTGGATGTAAAAAATGTGGTGCTGTATGCAAATGTGTTTGGTTTCTGCAAATACGTCTTTTTTACCTAAAAACATCTACAAAGAATGTCACTATTTTACACAGGAAAACTACAATTTGAAAACATTCTCTCATCATATCTCACCTCGACTACTGCAACATGCTGGTCTCCCCATCACCCGTCTGTCCCCACTCTAATCCATAATGAATGCCTCCCCTAGATCAATCTGCCATATTCATGATCTAAATATCAAAAAAGAATTATTAAAATACATCTCTAACACCAAGTGGAGTGGAAAAAATACAGCATGACCCAACAGTTATATTTTTAAAAACTAGTACTAGTTTTTCAATGTCCTTGTTGTGGGAGATATGAGATACAATTGAGACAATTGTTAAAATGTATTTTTAATAGAGGTATTTGCTATATAAATGACATATGTATGCAGCTGAACTATTGCTTCCAAGTATTTAATTTTGAAAAACATATAAATTTGGTGGCCCTATAAACAACCGGCAATCCACATATACTTGCTTTTTATAGGATTAGGAGAAAATAATATAAAATCTTGATCAGGACAATCACATAACTGTTGATAAAATGCCCTTTCAGAATTTGCTAAGGAATGCTCTAATAATTGTTTTACATTGTGCCAATAATAATACAAGTCAATATACAGTTGGAAATTAGAGGTAAAACAAAATGTAGAAACTTGTGATTTTACTAATGAAAAATTAAACATAATGTCCTTCACTGCTGTTTATCTTATTTTATACCGTTAGAATGTGCACTAACAGTTCTAGAATATTCCCACAAAGGGGGTATTTACTAATCATTTCCAGTGTGAGATGTTCATCCTTGAATTTACCATGTGCTATTTGCTATAGGGAAAAACAGAAATACTGTAACTGCCTTCTTACATCATCTAAGCCACTGGAGATGCTTAGTAACTTCCCCCAATGTCATTTAAATAATACATATTAACATTTCCCTATACTTTTTAAAACTTTTACCATAATTCCTCAACTTTTTAAAAGTAAGGATAGAGATAGAAATTACAAAGCAAACCAAATATCAACAGTATATGTTATTTATAAGAAGGGTTGTTTCTTAATGTCATCTATTTTATTTAATAAGAGATAATTAAAAATCAATAAAAAAAATTAAAAAAAATAAAGTTTTATTATGTTATTAAAATTGTAATTATGTTATAATAAATATGCTTTTTTTTAAATGCAGTTGAAATTGTGACTAAAATAAAGTAGCAATTAAAATTGAAAACCTAGACACAACTCCCTTACAATGGCTATAGAGAGTCTTCCAGAGTTTTAGTGATTAGCAGCACATTATTACACTTCAGCTAGAAATTATCACTGGTCATCCTTAATAGGTTGTTGAAAGAAAAAAAAAATCTTGTATTTCCAAAACATAAAACTGTGCTACTGGTTTTTCTAGGCCTGTAGAGTCACAGATTGAGACATATAAAGTTTTGTTGTTTGGGATGGCAACCTCCATCTACCTTCATACAATAAGAACACTTTTTCCCACTAATTTAGAAAAGTGAATGTCCAGAAGGACATATACTACACTGGAATCTATGAAAAGAAAGAGAAATTGGCTTCAGCGTCGCGGGTTATTAGTTAGGCTGGCTTAAAGCTCATTAAGGCTAATTGATATGACTGTATGAGCTATGTCTGTGGGACTGCCTGCCTGGAAAGTTTTGGGCACAAGACAGAGTTGGGTAGAAGGTCTCCAACTGTGAACATCCACAAACTAGCAGAAAGACTGTCCACTCTGATTATCCCCCACAAAAGCTCTAATATTTTATTGCAGAATGCTTGTCTGATTACCTTAGCTTATTATGTTTTGATCTACCCTCCAAAATGTGCTAATTAAACAGAAATCATCAAGTCAATTAGAGAGAAGCTCTCATTAAAACTAAATAAAACCGCACATAAGGGAAATATGTCAATGTGAAAACTACTGCCAACTGCTATGGTCTAACCAAATTAATTAGAAATATTATTTTATAACTGGAACATTCACAGAGGAACCATTTTATTGCAACAGAGCAAAAACATATAAGAAAAACCAGATTTCCCCCCTAAAAAATCAATAGAGTACAATTTATATGCAAAACTGCCTGGATATAGAAAATACATTACACATTTGCAATTAATAAACAATAAACCACATAGATTAACATCACACTTGGCAGAGTTGCATATAGAGAATCATAAACTAAGATAGACAGATAGATACATAGGTAGATAGATAGATAGATAGATAGATAGATAGATAGATAGATAGATAGATAGATAGATAGATAGATAGATAGGGCTTTATGATGCTTTCCTGTGAGATTCTGCAGCAGAAGAGTCCAGTTGGAGCAGTGATCAGTCATCTGTGGTGGAGAATGAGCAGACCAGATTGCTGCTTGTGAATCTTCTAACAGCTGTAGGCCAACCATACTGGTACGGACCTCTGGCCACAAAAAGGGTAGTGGGAGAAGATTTGGCTGCATCTGTAGTGGTGGCTGGAAGAAAGGTGCTACCCCAGGGATCCTATGCTGTGGTGACTGGTGTGGTTGGATAGCTGGGAAAAAACTCAGGGCTTTTGGAGGGGGGGGGGGCTGCTGTGAAAGAGGACAGCACTCTTTCGTCTTAAGGGAGTAACAGGGAACCCCATTACAGCCAACAACAATACAGATGCGCTGTCAATCTGATATCAGGGCATTTTGATAAAGGAGAATGAGGGAATATAGTAAGGCTAGGAGAGTGAAAGAAGAGGTGGCAGGAATACACTGAAGGTGTATACAGAAACGATCCTAACAACAGTGATGACCTCAATAATTTGTTCAAGGATCTGGAGCCAGACATCTTGGAGAGTGAAGTGAGATTGGCCTAGGATGTCTTGCTGATATCAAGGTTGTAGGAGGTGATGGAATCCTAGGTGAACTATTCAAAATCCTAGATGATGCTGTGAAAGTGTTGCTTGCCTTATGCCTGCAAATTTGGAAAACTCAAAGGTGGCCAACAAACTGGAAAAGACCAGTTTACATCCCAATCTCCAAAAAAGGCAGTGCCAAAAAGTGCTCCTATTATCAAACATTTGCTCTAAATTCATATGCAAACAAGATAATTAAGATCCTTCAAGCTCGGCTCCAACAATATATGGACTGGGAACTACCAAATATGCAAGCCAGGTTCTGCAGAGGAAGAGGCACAAGAGATCAAATTGCCAATGTCCACAAGAAAGCAAGAGAGTTCCAGAAAAAACATTTACTTTTGCTTCATAGACTATTTTATGTGTGGATAACAACAAGATGTGGCAAGCTCTTAAATAGATGGGAGTACCACATCATCTTATTTGCCTCCTGAGGAATTTGTATGTGGACCACGAAACCACGGTCATTACCAGACATGGAACAACAGAATGGTTCAAGATCTGGAAAGGAGTGCGACATTGTTCTATATTGTCACCTTATTTATTCCACTTATATGCGGAGTACATCATATATAAGGCCGGGCTGGATGAATCCAATATCGGAATCAATATTGCTGGAAGAAATATCAACAACCTGCAAAAGTCCCACTGCTCAATGTTAGAAAACGAAGATCATGGCAAACAGCAAACTCAGTTTCTGGCAAATAGATGCGGAAGAAGTGGAGGCAGTGATATATTTTATTTTCCTGGGATCCAAGGTCTCTTCAGATGGTGACTGTAGTGATGAAATTAAAAGACATTTGCTTCTGGGGAGGAAAACTGTGGTAAGCCTGGACAAGCTAGTAAAAAGTAAAGGTATTATGTTATCAACAGAGATCTGCATAGTTAGAAGTATGATATTCCCAGTAGTAACATACGGATGTGAGAGCTGGACCATAAAGAAGTCTGAGCGCTATAAAATTGATGCATTTGAATTGTGGTTTTGGCGAAAACTGTTTAGAGTCCCTTGGACTGCAAAATGATCCAATAAATCGGAACTACAGGAAATCAAGACAAACTATACACTTGAAGGTATGATCATGAGGTTGAGAAGGCAGGATTCCCTAGAGAAGACTCTGATGCTTGGAAAAATTGAAAGCACTCAAAGAAGGGGAAGGCAGAGATGGAGATGGATAGATGAGATCATTGAAGCAATGACCATGAGCTTGCTGGAGTTCAGAGGGGCAGTGGCTGAAGGATGTGCCTGGCGTGCTGTGGTCCATAAGGTCCCAGAGTCAGACATGACTGAACCACTAACTAAACAACAACAACAAAGGAGAGTGAAGGAAAAGAAAAGCTGAAACCCTGGAAGAATTATAACAAAGAATATCTGGCCTGAGCTTCCGACAATAAAGAACTACTCCTTCTGCAGCTCAACTTTCTTTAAAACATTATATATGTCCTTAATATTCTCTATAAATACTAGTTAGTGAACTGTGAATTTGGTAACACATCAAGCCTTTTCCCTGATCTCTGAACCATATTTTTATAAATTTGAGTGAGGCTGCTGCATATCCTTCATCCTTCTATTTTTTTACATTACCCCAGAGTAATCGTACTGATTGTGGCTTGTTGATCCAGAGAGAATCACTGTACAGAATATCCATTTGGAACTTTTTTTTTAACACAGACAGAAAAATTGTACCTGGATTTTACATAAAACATGTTCTAATTTGTCCAGCAATACTATGAAATAAAGTGCAAACCCCTTAGCTTTTGTCCAACTTTTCCAACAATGTGATTTTTTTCTTCCTTTCATATATAGGGATATATCTTCTAAAGCAATGGTAAAATCCAGGAAAGTCTACCTGCCAAGAGCATACCAGATCATTTTAAATATTGTCAGATCATATGATCACGCCCCCTGAAATCCAACTTAAAAAGGCAGGGTTTACGAGTTCAGCCTTGTGTTTGGAATTTGCGTGCTGGAGTCAATAGAATACATCTAAACATTTATTTTAAAAAACACTCACAGACAAATTTGTGAGTTCAAGGCATTTGCGAGCAGATAATAGAACATGGCCCTTTGTTATTAGTACCATTATGTGCCAAGGCCACTGGGGCTTTTCCAGCTGCTCCCAATAATTTATCAACTTTAACCACAATATGCACCTGGGAGATAGCAAACTCCAGCCTGTTAGAGGGAACAGCTCTATCTGGCATTCCCATTCCAGTGAAAGTTTCACTCAATCTGGCAAATCTGCCCTGCCACCTTTCCTGCTTCTTCTAACTGTAAAAAAAAATGAGGAACTACACTTAATTAGCAACATGTTTTTATTGGGTAAAAATGAATAAACCGTTTTCTAATATATTACATTTTAAATGTATTTATGCTGTTGGGGCGTTTGTCATTTTGGCTTAAGCAGATCAGCTTCCTGAGGTAGGAGGGTATATGAATACACAAGTGTCTGTCTGCACAGAGGAAGTAGGGCAGTTACTTCTGGTAGTGCTCTCAGCAGGAGATGATGCCCCATTAGATGATGCCCCATTAGTTTACAAGGACACACCCCTATAAGAAAGTAATGATCAGCAGCAGGAAAAAAATACAAAATGGAAACATACAGTGAAGAATAATTGTATATAAACTGCAATATGTAAAGGTTGTGTTTTGTTTTTATTATTGCTTTAAAAAACATGATTTTTGCCTTTATCATGTTTATTTACTGATAAAAACTATATAGTAGAAATTTGACAACTGTGATATTTTAATATGTAGAAAGAAAGGACAATATGATCTTAAACATTATCTGTTTGTATCCTATAACTCGCCATCTATATTAGAGACAAACATTCCTGCAGTGGCAGAGCTAGAGAATGGAGGGCCCTGGTGCAAAAAAAAAATGTGGGGCCCCCTCAGGGGGATGTAAAAAATGTTTTAATCTGGGCCCCGCTGGGACCAAATCACTCAGTGTTCCTGCCTGTGCAAAGCTCTTCTGCCTGCAGCACACCTCCAGGGCATGGACACTCAACACTCCTGCGATATCCTCTACTGATACACATATATACACATATATACACATCACCCCCCACACAGAACCCAAACCCTCTGAGCACCCACCTCACATAGCACCCATCCCTATCTCCTTTGTTACTCCCTCACAGAACCCATCCCCCTGTACTTTGCTGCCACTTTGCTTACTGTCTTCCCTGATACACATCCCCAGCGTGCTGAACTGCTCCACACTGACACCTCTTGGAGCTTCAATAGAAATGCTTTTTTTTAAACAGGTTCACACAAATTGTAGACTGGGGGTGTATGTGTGGACAAGAAGACACAGGGGGGTCTTGGAGGGGGGTCCCAGTGTGTCCTTGATGGGTTTGTCCAGAGTGGGAGGCTCCAGAAATGCCCCAACACTCCAGAAAGCAGAGCCCCCCCCCCCCCCCCCCCCCCAGAGCAGAGGCCTGGTGCACACCACCTGCACCACTGGTAGACACCCACCTGAATTCCTGTCTGCTACTTACATCCAATCAGGCAGGGCTAATTTAAGTTTTGGTAATTATGCATCTAGAAGATTCACAGGAAATGTTTACATGACAGCTGACTTATTAACATACAGGTAGAAGTTGCTGTCCTGTATCATTAAGTCTCCTCCCAAGGCAATTAGTGCTAGTAGTGGATACTCAGATACTCACCCTCCCACCAAGTTATTTGTTACAATGTTCCTCCTATGATATAATGGGGTAAAACCTTACTGCATATGACCTTTTAAGGGGGTAGTTCCATCCAAACAAAAGTTGCTCTTATATGAAAGAGTACACATATAGCATTTCAAATATATGTGTAAAAGTTTTAGCACTTGCCTTTTATTGCTACAAGACCTGTGTATGGCAGCAAGCTGCTGAGGAACACAGAAAATGAAAGTAGCTGCCACAGTTTAGAACTGCAGCTGTAACTTATTTGGCTTTTGGTCTTTTTCATCTGGCAGCCCCATTCACCCCAAACAAAGAGCAGTATCTGGTAAACTAGGCAAGATATGTATCTTCTAAATAGATAGTTAACCTTCCCTATGTTTGTTCTTAAATGTAGAATAGACTTCAATTTGGAAATTTGGAAAATTAACCCCTTAAAGAGATACTGAAGGTTTCATATTTGCTCTGCACCAAAGTATATGGAAAAGGGTGCTTTCCATTTTAAAATTGATTCTAAATTAATTGACTTATAAGTTTTTGAAGTTGGTGGTTTTAGGTGGATTCAAACCTTCCCCTGCATTGGCAGAATTTATAATGAGCTGCATCTTCCAGTGGTACTAATTAGAATCAGCTTTATAAGCTGCCCTCCTGCCCCTTCTCCCTCTGTCTCATTTCTTTCTCCCTCCCTCCTCCTCCATCTCCCTCACCTTCCCCTTTCCTTCTCCCTCATCTATTTCTCCTTTTTCTTCCTCCTTCCCCTTCTCTTCCTCTCTTTCTCTATCTTTATCTCCCCTGACATTTTCTCACATCCTCTCCTCCACATTCTCTCTCTCTGTCTCTGCTTCCTTATTCTCTCCCTCCTCTACATCCCCTCTCCCTTACAATTTTATGTCTCTCTCTTGATCCCCTATTCTCACCCTCTCTCTCTCCAATTCTCTCCCCTCTCTTCCCTTCTCTTCCTCCCTCATTTTTCACTCACTTCCCCGTTCTGTCTATCCCTCCCTCTCGTTCTCCTTCTATCTATCTATAATTTGATTGATGTATTTTAGTAAAGAGCCCCTGAAGTGCATTGTTGAGTCCCCTCCCCAGACCAAGTAAATTTTCTGCTCCTATGCCCCTCATGGTGAGGGAAAGTGAAGAAGAAAATAAGGGAGTATTTGGGATGTGGAGATAAAGATTAAGGAAAAACAGACACTACAACATGGTTGCCTAAAACTACTATAGGATGTCCATATTGTATAAAGTATCGTATTATTTAGAAATATAATCTGATTCAATGCCACATATTAAGCAATTGCTGCAGTGTCATCATGCTTATTACTGAAGATTGAATTGGGCTTTACCTCTGTTTATAATCTACCTGAGACAACTTGAGATAAGCACTAGTTGATCTTTTTTCAGTTGTAATTTGAAGGGAATAGAGAGTAAATCTCCAGCTGTTAGAATGGCAAAATTCCAGCTAAGAGGCCACTGAAGAATGACAGGCTTATGAATGATGAGGAAATCAAGGTCAATTGGCCATGTGGAAGAAAAAGAGGAAGAGAGTGCGGATGGCGAAAGTGATTAGAAATGATGGGAGAGAAAGAGAGTTGCATGCTTACTGGCCACAGAATACATGTTGATTATTTATCGTGTTATAAGCTCAGGTTAGTAGAAATATCACAACACAATATATTCAGTTAGTATTAATAAATAGATTAATGTTGGAAAATAGTCAAACTGTGTACTTGACAAGCATTTTTATATTTAATTAGATAGGTTAGACAATCAACTAATATTTATCTGCCATTGTCTCATATAGATTGTAAAGCGTATGTTCAGATTCCATCACCCAATACTCACCCAAAAATGGTTGATCTTAATATTATTGTGTAAAATGATTAAACAAAAACAGTGGATATAATCAGTACTACCTATATTATCTAATTTAAAATTTGAAATATAAAAGCAACTAACACAGCAATTCAATGTGAAGAGTGATATAAATGATAATTGGTTAAACATCAACACTTTAAAACATTCAGTTATTAACTCTGACTATAAACTGACTACTTCTAGAGAACTCATTTATTTTGAATTGTTTCTGAAGTCCGGTCAAAACGTCTCAATAACTACCGTAATTGTTTTAGATCTATCAGAAATATGTGAGAAGTAGACAATACGGTACCAATGTTGAAGTGGGTAAACATTTGGGGAGCTGAAAGTTAGCTCAAAGCCTTTAGGTAGACAGAGACCAATGTGAAATGTGCTTTAAGAGAAACTCATTTTAAACTCACGCAGAGCTGGTATTGACCCAAAAGAAAGTCCAGGTTGTACAGAAATAGGTACACATCTACATATGTGGTGGGCCTGTAAAATTATTCTACAGCTTTCGGCGACCTGTCTAATGGAAATCTCTAAAATAATTAAATTTAAGTTGGATTTAACAGCAGAATTGATACTGTTTCATATTAGCCCAGACACTTTGAATAATGTATCTGTGAGAATTATTATGCATATTCTTTGGGTGACCAAGTGGCTGATTGCAAAAAATTGGAAATGTGGTACCCACATGGAATGAAATATGGGATATCACTTCAAGAAGTAGACAACTAGAAAAATATTTTATAGATGCAGATGGCAGGCCAAATAAAAAGGCACAAGCAAAATAGTCTTCATGGGATCAACTCTATTGTTAATTTATAAAAGCAATAGAGAAACTGTTCTCTCTCTCCTCATTTTCATTTTCATTTTATTTATTTTTGTGTTTTTATTTTTATTGTAATCCTATAATGAAGGAAGAAGAAAATAAATAAAAGCGATTAAAATGAAAAGAAAGGAAAATACACAGTATACATAGGGCCTCATTCTATTATCGGCCGCAGCCGCTGCGGGGCCCTAAGGACCGGACGCAAGCTTTCCGGCTATTCTATTCCCCTCCGGCCGGGGACTCCAGCAGGCTTGCGGCCGGCGCCTTGCTATCCCTTGCGGCCGCAAGCGCCGGAGGAAAGCCTTTGATCTAAAACGGCCGCAAGGAAATCGGCCGTAAGAAAAGCCTGGTTGCTATTCTATTGCTCCGGGAACCCTGTCTGCAAGGCTAAAAACGAGCCGCAGCTTACTTGCAGCAAACAGGTCCTGCTAGCACCAATTAAGCACCTAAAATAGCTCAAATAAAGCCATCCTGCACTTTGTGGAGTCTATAAAGTGATATTCAGTGTTAGAAAAAATAGCACATAATTACCCTATACTCAAATCCATAAAATCATTTTTTTTTAATATACGTAAAATATACATGTAAAAAGTCCAGAGTGCTTGGAGCACCTCAGACACGCCCACACCGCAGCCGGAAAATAAACAGTTAATTTGAACTCGGGTTTGGGCTGATGTGCAAGCTTGAGAGGGGGTTACTTTTAATCCTCATGTCCCCCAATATGATCCCTAGCATTTACAGATCTGTACAGTGCAGGCTTGAATTTATTTTTGCGTTTTTAGATTTCTGAGATTACGGCCGGTTTCAAGATATGCGGCCGGCCGTAAGAGGAGATCCTTGCGGGGCCGTATAATAGAATCGCGAGTTAACTGAACCCCCACAAGGAATCGCAGCCTTACGGCCGATTTACGGCCAATAATAGAATGAGGCCCATAGTGATTTGGTATGCTTTGGAAGTATAAACATAAATGTTTTTAATGTTATTATATAATTGGATTTGTTATATTCCAATACATTTTAAAGAGGGAAAAAAGTGTAATAGAAATTATAGGATTTTCTGAAGTGTACAGTATTCCGATAATATAAGCTACTGGGAGGCTGAGATGTCACATCCATTCAGTCCAAGCTTTCTGTGCTACCATCATTGATCAGTTGTCTACAGTAAGTTTGGTAAACCTGAAGGAGCTCAGGTTCTTAAGGTTACTATAAGGAGTGGAAAACTGTCCTAGGTTGGAATAAATGGAAACCATAATTAATTGCACACACAAAACCATAAGTGTGAAAACTATCACAACCAGTGAGAATGAGTGAAAGACTGATGAATGAAAAAGCTGGGGGTGGTTTTATTGAGAGGTATGTGTGATGGAAGTTGTGATGGAATAAAACAACCAAAGTAGTTAACATTTTCACCTGTGTAAGCCATGGACTTAATGTTTTTAGGAAAATCAGAACTTTTTAAGATTTTGATAATGAGTAGAGAAATGTATTTTTTCTTGGTTACATCCATTCCTGGGAGCTGGATCATGAGGGTGTGATTTTATCTATCAGTGGAGGGAGTGTCAGTTGCTTGCATCAGGAAAAGCAAGGTTTGTCCTCCAGAAATGTAAACACCCCTCTCACACACAAAACTTTTACCAATTATCATGAATGCCAGGGTCCAGGAGAGGCATACTCTTTTTACTAATAAAGAACTAGGTTAATTCAATTTTCCCCTTTTTAATTATGCTCATAGGTTTTTCAAACATATTTATTTTCTTCATTGCACAGTGGTGCCATAAAGAACCATTGTAGTCCTATATTTATAATAAACTCATTTAAGGAACTTAATTTGATAATGGGCAAAACATTTTAGAAAGTTAAATGTATTATATTTTAAATGCAAGGAAGTTAGTGTGCAATCTACCATTATGAGTCCTGTTGGCCTGCTTCCACAGCTGGAAAAAGACATTGGGCCATATTCTATTGACCAATTATAGTTACACCCACTGAAAACCACATATTCTATTAACTACTCACATTCCAAATACGAGTCACCCTCCCACAATCACTACAGGCCAGCCACAGCAGCAAAACCAGCCTTAGAACTCCATTGGTTTTAGCACAGCTCAAATACTAAATAATTAAAGTTACACAAATTTAATATTCTATTAGACCAGGACCCCTATTCAGTTGCAAGCCCGCAGTTGACTTTATACCGGACGTAAGTCTGCGTGAAATTTGCAACAGTTACAGAGTGATTCAATTGATCAAACCCACAGCTACCTGGCCGAAAGCCTAAACTGTAAACCATGCATTTCAGAGCATGATCATGATCAAGTAAGCAAGGCCGTAACTACCGATTTAGAAACAGCCAATAGTAAATGAGACCGTCATCATGACGTCAGTAAAACATGGAGTTTAAACGTCAATTAATTAGCATTGAGAGGTCCGATAAGTGATCAGACTTGCAATCCCGCAATGTACAAAATAATAAAAATGAATGACAATTCTGTTCTAGTCCATGTGGGTGGCCTCATTGATTACTGAGATTGATATAACATGAAAATGAATTATATATATATATACAGTATATATGAAAAAATATATTTTTTAATTGCAGATTTGCAACCCCCTTGCGAGTCCTACCTTGAACTCGTAGTATTTTCTTCTACATTTGCCATTTACGGGTGTGAAAAAAAATGCGGACTTCAGGAAATGTAGCAATCGAATAGAGTATTGCGATTGTAACATTTATGGGCTTGAAAGATCAAAGGTTTAGATGGGTTGGATTTACGATTTTGACAACTGCAGGGATTTTCAGCGTGTAATCTGCAAATAGATAAATAAAATATAAATATAGAAAAAATAGTTAAATTGAAATAAAAGATGCCAATTGAATAGCAAATTAGTTTACGGCCTACATTATAGGCTTCAGTAACTAACAATTGCTCAATTGAATAGGGGCCAAGGAGTGCTAGATCGCAAATAAAATCTAACCCACAATTAAAAAAAGTATCAAGTTTCTGTCAAAAATATTACAAGTACTATATAGGACTCACAATTCATTTTCTATTGGCTGTTTCTAAATGGGTAGTTACGGCCTTGCTTCACTGATCATGTTTCACGCTCTGTAATGCTACGTACGAGTGTATGGTTTACGATTTCAGCTTTCGGCCCGTAACTTGCGGGTGTTCAATTAAATCGCTCGGTAATTTTAGCAGAGTTCAAGTCCGCAGCAAACTCGCAGACATACGGCCTATATACTACAAGATGTGGGCTTGCAATTGAATGAGGCCCATTGTCCATTATCGGTTTAGTTATTAAAAAAAACATATATAAAAAAAAGACCATTGTAGACAAGCAAAATCTACACATATGAAATATGTAACAAAATAATAGCATTAGCAGGTGTAGGGGGCAAGAATTTAGAGAAAAAAAACATATATTTAGATGATGGATGGTGTCATGTGGGATTCCATCTCAGGCCACTAGCCTGTAGCTTGAGGGGAAGGGTTAACAGCGCTACGGAATATGTTGGCACGATATAAATAAAGATAATAATAATAATAAGGGTTATCGTACAGGGGTTTACTCGTCCTCTGAGCTCACCTGTCAAGAGTGCTATTTAGATTGGCAGCTTTTTAATAGAATCAATTATATGAATTCATGGTTCTGCACAAACTCATGCTTTTTTTTAACTGTGTAAGATCCAAGACAAAACATCATTAAAGCAAAACTGTCAATCTATCAATCCTTGTTCTTCAGAGGAGCATAATATAAATGTGACACTTCAGAAATAATATGAAAGGGTCCTGAAATGTGTTTATTTAATGTATTTTCAGGCTATATCATAGAACTGTAACCTTCTATAATTAAATAATGTGTCAAACCTTAGAGCAAGGGTCAAAAAGAGCACGCGTATAAACCCATCCACATAACTAAGATGCTTTTATATAAGATAATGTACTGAAATATGTTTAAAGTGTTATGGTCCTTGCATATATTTTTAGTCAAAGAAGCAAACTGACACTGATTTGAATTCACAAATAACAATGATTTGAATTCATGATTCCAAATTAGAGGATGTAACAGAGCCACAAGTGGAACTGTATGGAGCCACATATGGCTCTAGAGCGTCAGTCTACTAGCCCCAAATATGGAGAAATCCTAAGTGATGATGCATTGCTGGATCATATGGCACTGCAAATATTACTGTTATGTTTATTTTTGTACTGTATTTTTTTTAATAAAAGCAATACATGTATTAATAATACAAATATTAACCTTTTACTTCCTTGCTTTATTTTACTTATAAATACAGCTCCTAATAATTTTTCTACACTACATTTGCCAGTCGTATGTAAGAATCAATTTACTGAGACACAAATGAAGTTAAAATGAATTATACTAAAGAGGAGCAGGGCTACTACTGAGACATTCCATGTCAGTACAAGGATTAGCATCAGAGAAACAACAAACCATAACACGGAACAAAAGCTCCCATGGGGACTTTTCAGAACTCTTTTACAACAATATGGTGGCCTCTATAATCTGATCTGAAAAGGCACCTTGGATTAAATGGCAAAAAACAAATAGTGTCTCAGATCATTCATGGGCGACTGTTTCAACACAATTGTATTTAGGAAAACACTTATCTGTCTTGTTAGGTCTCTTAGGAGGAAAAGATCACACACAAGGCTCTTAAAATGTTATTCATTGACTTTGTAGAGCAAAGATTAGGAATCGGTCACACACCAAGGCTCTTCAGTAGTTGGTGGAGATGAAGGTATTGGCTCATATGGGCTGAAGAGTGAATGTTAGGACAACTCTTGACAATGTCAAATCTTAGTACATGGAGAGTTATTGGAAGGCTTCATCATCCTTAGGTTATTCTATCCTTCACATTTTATTACAACTGGTTCATTAACATCAACGATTATGTGGAATATTTAAGAATAGTCTTGTAAATAAATTGCACTGGTATAAAGCATATAATCCATAAACTAATTATAGTTTGTAAGTTTTAAAGATTGGTATACACCACTTTACAATGTATTATTATAAGCGGTTGATCTTTTGTAAGAAATATTACACTTAAAATAGCTGCTTATATTTTTGTTGGAGTTTCACTCCAATCTTTTAAAAGCTGTGCAGCAAACTTCCCTGTAAATATATATGTGCTCCCAGAAAGTCAGAATTCATTGTTTTCAGTTTAAAAACACCTAATGGAAATTATTTATGCATGTGCAGACCCCAAAAGAAAATAATTTTACTAGCAATATTCAGTTGGTACAGTACTTGTTATTACTTATAGTTTAAACGTGTTATCAACTAAATTAACTTATAAAGCACATGACATACTTTTAAACACTAAGGGCCTCATTCAAATGGGATTTGACCTATTGAATAGGGCTCTATATAAGCACATAGCATATTTTTCTTTACAGAAGTTTTCAGTTAGCGAATTTCTATCCAAAAGCAAGGTCTTCACCAACTAAAAACTTCTGTAAAAAAATATGATCTGTGCTTATATAGAGCCCTATTCAATTGGTCGAATTGCAATTGAATGATGTTTAATCACTGTCTCTCCGTCAGAATAGCTTTTGAGAATAAATTCAGTCCATTTATATTTTATGTACTACAGTTTCAAACCATTCCCAAATTACCGTATATACTCAAGTATAAGCCGAGTTTTTCAGCCCTTTTTTTTAAGGCTTAAAAGGGCCCCCTCGGCTTATACTCGAGTCACTCTCCCCCCGTGTCTCTCTACCCCCCCTGTGTCTCTCTAACCCCTGTGTCTCTTTCCCTCCCCCCTCCTCATCTGCAACCCCCCCTCCTCATTCTAAACCCCCCTCCTCACTTTTTCCCCTCTAAATACCTGACACTTTCCCCTCATTTACCTGCTTTTGCTCCGGCCTCTGCTCCTTCTGTCTTGACCCGGCGCGCATGTGACGTCACATGCGCGCCGGGTCAAGACGGAAGGAGCAGAGGCCGGAGCAAAAGCAGGTAAGTGAGAGGGGGAGGTATTTAGGGGAGTTTAGAATGAGGAGGGGGGTTGAGGAGGGAGTTTGATGAGGATGGGGGGTTGAGGAGGGAGGTTGAGGAGGGGGTTGAGGATGGGGGGGTTGAGGATGAGGATGGGGGGTTGAGGAGGGAGTTTGAGGAGGGGGGTTGAGATTGAGGAGGGAGGTTGAGGAGGGAGGTTGAGGAGGGGGTTGAGGATGGGGGGGTTGAGGATGAGGATGGGGGGTTGAGGATGGGGGTTGTGGTTGAGGAGGGAGGTTGTGGAGGGGGTTGAGCATGGGGGGTTTAGGATGGGGGGGTTGAGGATGAGGATGGGGGGTTGAGGAGGGAGTTTGAGGAGGGGGGTTGAGGTTGAGGAGGGAGGTTAAGGAGGGAGGTTGAGGAGGGGGTTGAGGATGGGGGGGTTGAGGATGAGGATGGGGGGTTGAGGAGGGGGGTTGAGGATGGGGGTTGAGGTTGAGGAGGGAGGTTGTGAAGGGGGTTGAGCATGGGGGGTTGAGGATGGGGGGGGTTGAGGATGAGGATGGGGGGTTGAGGAGGGGGGTTGAGGAGGGGGGTTGAGGATGGGGGGTTTGAGGAGGGGGGTTGAGGATGGGGTGGTTGAGGATGAGGATGGGGGGTTGAGAAGGGAGTTTGAGGAGGGGGGTTGAGGTTGAGTAGGGAGGTTGAGGAGGGAGGTTGAGGAGGGGGTTGAGGATGGGGGGGTTGAGGATGAGGATGGGGGTTGAGGAGGGAGGTTGAGGAGGGGGGTTGAGGTTGAGGAGGGAGGTTAAGAAGGGAGGTTGAGGAGGGGGTTGAGGATGGGGGGGTTGAGGATGAGGATGGGGGGTTGAGGAGGGGGGTTGAGGATGGGGGTTGAGGTTGAGGAGGGAGGTTGTGGAGGGGGGGTTGAGGATGGGGGGGTTGAGGATGAGGATGGGGGGTTGAGGAGGGAGGTTGAGGAGGGGGGTTGAGGAGGGGGGTTGAGGAGAGGGGTTTGAGGAGGGGGGTTGAGGATGGGGGGGTTGAGGAGGGGGTTGAGGAGGGGGGTTGAGGTTGAGGAGGGGAGTTGAGGAGGGGGTTGAGGATGGGGGGTTGAGGATGAGGATGGGGGGTTGAGGAGGGAGGATGAGGATGGGGGGTTGAGGATGGGGGGGTTGAGGAGGGAGGATGAGGAGGGAGGTTGAGGATGAGGAGGGGGTTGAGGATGAGGAGGGAGGTTGAGGAGGGGGTTGAGGATGAGGAGGAAGGTTGAGGATGAGGAGGGAGGATGAGGAGGGTGTTGAGGATGAGGAGGGAGGTTGAGGATGAGGAGGGTGTTGAGGTTGAGGAGGGGGTTGAGGAGGGGGTTGAGGATGAGGATGGGGGGTTGAGGAGGGGGTTGAGGATGAGGGGGTTGAGGAGGGAGGTTGAGGATGAGGAGGGAGGTTGAGGATGAGGAGTGGGGTTGAGGATGAGGAGGAAGGATGAGGAGGTAGGTTGAGGATGAGGAGTGGGGTTGAGAATGAGGAGGTGGGTTGAGGAGGGTGATAAGGGAGGGGGGAAGAGACACAGGGAAGGGAGAGGGGAGATGAGACACGGGAGAGAGAGGGGGGCTTATACTCGAGTATATACGGTACATGTTTTATGAAGAGAACATGAAAAATATTAGTAAGTTAACATCCATCCCCAGTCTAATGCTCTTCAACTCTCTGACTCCCTGGCCTTCAACTCTCTGACTCCTCCAATAAGGCCCAAGAGGGAAGGTCTTCAAGGAATAGAGGAAAGCAAGAATGGGCTCATGATTTGAAGCTGTAAGGTGGAACATTTCTGAGTATTCATTTAAAGAAGTAGTAGATAAATGGAACAAACTTTCTCTTCAAGAGGTCAGAGTCAAACACAGTTAAGAAATGTAAGCATGCCTGGCTACCCAAAGGTTTAATTAAAGAAAACTTTTAGGTAAACTGAATGACAAGACCAAATGGGTCTTTTTGGTTTTATTTGACACCAAACCTATGTTTCTGCATGGCTTACCTCATGACCCTAACATACAAAGCCCTCAACAATAACGCTCCCCCTTACATCTCTGCTCTCATCACCAAATACTCCCCCACCCACCCTCTTTGTTCTGCTAATGACCTTCTTCTTTCTACAACTCTTGTCACCTCCTCCAGGACTTTTCTTGTGCTGCCCCTAGTCTCTGGAACTCCTTGCCTCGCTCCACCAGATTATCCTCTGGCCTCAAAACATTTAAAACCTCACTTAAAACGCATCTCTTTAAAGAAGCGTATCACCTTCCACCCTAACAAGCTTATCACCTCTTTCTCCCTCTTTTACCAATTCACTATACCTTAGATTGTAAGTCTGCTAGTTTCTATCCTAAGTCCTTTGGGAATGCACCATGCACATTGGATTCCTAGCTCAAAGACAGGGCCCTCCTTGCTTTGCTATCTGTTAATATGTATTTATTTTTGTCTGAACTTAATTTATGTACAGCGCTACGGAATATGTTGGCACGTTATAAATGAACTATAATAATAATAATAATAATAATAATAATAATAATAATAATAATGATAAGACACTTACTTTCCTTCTGCTTCACTATATACAGTGAGGGTCTTTTGAGCTACACAACAAGAAATGGCAACATATTAGGTGTAGTGTTGGTACCATAATGTCTCGCTATGGCTGCATGTTTCAACGGATCCTATCACTTGCTTTCTCTTCGTTTGAGTCATTCAGACTCTCCCGTTTTTTTCCTATATCAATCCCTGCACCACAAGGACATTTTCGCAGTTCCTATACATTTGCACGCTCATCATATTTCCACTTTCATCCCAAAACTCTTCTCCCAAGACTACGTCTTCAGTGTATCTCTTAAGCATTCTTGTTAATGGCTAAACACTTGATATTAGACTCTTTTATCAGTTTTTCTGTCTCCACCTGTTTCCATCTCTACAAATCACTTTCTAACATTTAACATTGGTCAGTATCACACATCTATGCTTACTATGTATAAACTGGGTGCATGTTTGTGTTTTTATTCAACAAAAAAGGAGAATGTGAACTACTAAAACCCCCATGATCTGCAATTGGGAAGCAGAGAAATGCTATAAAAACACTTTGAAAATCTAATTGTTACGTGTAAGAGTGTGAATTTCTGCTATTTAATATAAAATTATTTTGACCACATTAACATCATATTTACTCTTGTATATGCTCTCTGTCTGTCCACTCCTCCTCTCCCCTCTCTGTCTCCTTCCTCAATTTCCCTCTTCTTCATTTTCCTTTTTTTTTAAAGACTGATGCTGAATTGATGGAGTTATGATCAATAGAAGTTCAGTTATTTCAGTATGTTGTCTAGCATGAGTAATGAGCTCTGTACCATACAAGGTGTAATTAATATTAATTAGAATTTGGTATAGAGCATTTCAATCAAGTAGTAACTACTTCATCCTATTACTTGGTCCTGGGTACAAATCTCCACAATAACTGATATTTTTCTTTATTGTTTCAAAAACCAAAAATATAGGGCCTCATTCAATTCCAAACCTTTTCCAAATAACTTGGTCGCAGACAGCCACGTGTCTGCGAGTGAGTTGCGGGCTCCAGTTGGTCTTCGTTTGCGAGGCTATTCAATTGCTCAAGCCAATAGAAAGTCATTATTACGGCAGTAAAACATGGAGGTTACATATCATTCAATTAGATTTGGGGGTCCAAGTTACTTGAAAAACAGCAAACTAAATAATTATGTAATTTAATGCCAATACTGTTCTAGTCCATATGGGTGGCCTGATACGTATTAACTCATTGATATCCGAGATCGATTTAACCCCGAAATGAAACATAAAAAATAACTTTATTTCCCACAATCTCACTGATGGAGCAGAGTATATATGCTGACTTGTGTTGCCATTTAATGTTGAGGGTTGACTTTATCAGCAGTTCAGGAAAGCTGAGAGCCAGGGGGAAGAGTCAGAGTTGTGTAAATGTCTCCTGTATTGTTAGTTTATATAGGGTACACTGTCTAAAAGTTCTAAAATCTATTTAAAATCCTTCTTTAATTTTTAATAACTCTTATATGCTCAAACAGCTTAGAAATACAACACACTCTACAGATCACATTGCAAGACTAAGGATTTCTTTTCTGTGCAAGTTTATGATCTTCAGATCTGGAAAAGCACACTGCAGATCTCTGTGCCAGCGAACTGACAATCTGCAACTCACTTTGCCAGTCCTTACAGATCTCTTTGCTGTTGACGGGCCAATAAAATTGTAAGGCAGGTAATGCCGTTTGCCACAGACAGTAAGTGTTTTGGTGGTCTGAGATCCTTCGGCGCTCATTGTGAGCCTCTCGGATGGTGTTTTTTTTGTTATCAGAGGCGCTTTTGCGCTCATTGTAAGGTCCGTGCTGATCTCCTTTTAGAGCTTATTGCAAGCCTCTTCCCTGGTGTACTGTGTGTCCTAAGAGCACCATTGGCGCTCCTTGTAATGCCTTTGTCGTTTATTGCGATACTGTGGGGGGGGGGGGGGGGGGAGGTTCTGTATATGTATTTTTTCATTATAATGAATTAATTGATGAAATCATAAATTAATATACTTTACCTATTTGTAATTAATATATGCAGCAAGCAATGTGTTGAAGAGCTAACAATCTGTTTTGATGTTCCTGCAGCATACAATGTAGATTTGCAGTGTTGTTGAGCTGAGGTGTAAGTGTCATCAATGTGTACAGTGTGTAGTGTAAATAGGCTGCGTGAGCGAGGGGAAATTGTTTGTGTAGCTGTGTACTTCCGCATTCTGTAAGTCAGTGTTGTAAAATGGCGGCGATTGTGTATGTGGTACGCGGGTGTGCATGATTTTGCCTCCTTATTTTGTACCTCATACGAGTTTGTGTAAAAGACGTATGTGCTTGGCGTTGTTTTGGTTTAGGGGTCGTGTAGCCTCGTTTTATTTTTTTTCGATGGCCATTTTTTTCTGTCGCTTAGGGGATTTTCGAGTGTCTAAACTCTAAATTGGACTTAAATTTGCATGCAACCTGACTCCCAGATGTTCTGGCTGTGCCCCCTTACTGTGTGTAATGTTTTTTTATTATTATTTGTGTGTATTTTTTTATGTTTTTTGCTGTGCGTGGTTCGGCCGTTAAATTCGTATTTTTTTTGTGTAAGTCCATATTTAGTCATTCCGTGTTATAGTTTTTTTTTTCAAAGTCCCGCTTCCGCGGCTGTTTGTAACCACTTGTGAGGCGCGAGGGACACAGTTCTTGCGTGACGACGATTCATAGATTGACAATTATTATATGTAATGTTAGAGTCCCATGTGAATGCTGTGTTATAGCTGTGTGTGAAAGGAGTACATACATGCCAATGTTCTCACTTTGATTAGTATATTTTCAAATACCAATACAGACTGGTGTCAGATTATAAAACAATGTGAATGAATATATATATATATATATATATATATATATATATATATATAAATATATATATATATATATATATATATATTTATATATATTCATATACACTGTTACACTGATAGTCCATTTTAAATATGATATATTTAAATGGCCATTAAGTACTAGGCTAAACTGGCTAAAATAGAAAGACTTACAGGATATATTAATACATATATATGTATATAGATAGATAGATAGATAGATAGATAGATAGATAGATAGATAGACAGATAGACAGATAGATAGATAGATCGGTGGACCAACATAAATCTGCATATGCATGTAGACAGATAAGTAGATAGACAGGTTCCCAGAATGCAGTGTAATAACTAAATGTGAACACAAATGTGCTAATTATTTACAATATATATATATATATATATATATATATATATATATATATATATATATATATCCCACCCCAGTCTTTGCTTAACGCTGTGTAATACAGCAAGCATGTGCTTAAAGGAAGCCAGGTTTTTTAAATGGTACGGGATTACAAGAGAGAGGCCTTTGTGGGCACATTTGCATGTCCATGCCCAGTTTTTCAGAATGCAGTAAAATAACCGTATTTCTTGGAATTATGGGCAGGAAATACATTTTTTTACTTATTTTAGATTTTCAAATTTGAACACAAATGTACCATTTATTTATATATATATATATATATATATATATATATATATATATATATATATATATACATTAATATTCATTTATCTAAATCATCACATAGAAAATATAAAAAAATAGATAGATAGATAGATAGATACATGTATTTGTAAGCACCCACTAAAATGGTCCATCATTCAAAGCTTTTAAATAGTGAAGGATATAAGTTGAAAGAGATTTTTTATTTATTGTGTATAAAAACAATTATATTTTTTGACCAAAATTTGCTATTTTTCCTACCATCTTTAGGTTGGTGCTCCTCCCATCTTTTTCCGACTATAGCTTTTCTTGAGCTTAGTTGTGCTTAGAAAAAACACAGTAGAGGTTCCATAATAATAAAGTTTATCAAGTAAATGTTATCAAAAAATGCACTTTCTTCCAGTAACTGTACATTGAAGTTTGCAATTTTACCTGTCACTCAAGCTTTCCGCCTGCCAAGTCTGATACTTATGGGTTTAAGTTGAAAGACTAATTACTTGCTGAGGTCTACACAAGCTTTATCTTGTCAATTTAACATGACTAAAATCAATAGAGCCAGACCCCCAAAGGCAAATTAGCATTTTTTACCAATAAGCACCCAAGAAACAGGCTGTGCTTGGTGGATGGATCAGAAAAACTGGTTGACCTGTAAGAATTGCAAACTCCAATGCAAGATTAGTGTAAGAAAATGCAATTTCTTTTTTTGCCCTAAACTCAATTCTAAAAAAATTACCTACATCCAACTTCCTTTGCCTTCTACTGGTCATACTTTTTTCCCCCTTATCTTTTTTCCCTGTTTTATTTCCTCTGTTGTACATCTTGTATGCAAATGCTGAAGATGATCAGTTCTAGATGATTATCTGCTGTCTCTTAGAATGTGCTGCCATAGATTTGGGCCTAATTGGCCTATGCATAAAAACAACACTGGACAGACTCATATATTACATAAATATTGGGTATAATGTAAAAACATGACATTTTGACTACATCCTGAGCCCTTTGATAATGTCAGAAATTTCTGTCTATAGACTTATTATTTTTTATAAACTTGTGTGATAAACTTATAATATAACAAGATGGCTAGGTCCTATCCTATTATGCTGGCGCATGTTGGCGCAGCACAAGGCAGCTGCAGTGGCGGTGAGCATCCGCTAAATGGAGCTGCCGATATTCCGGTGCCATTTCATCGAGTCAAGGCTTAGGTAAACTGTAAGGGTTAGGGTTGGGGTTAAGGTGAAGATTAGGGTTAGTTCAAGGGTTAGGCTAACATTATAAAAATATCGGCAGCGCCATCTAGCAGTTGGAGGCCGCACTGCAGCCGGCGGACCAGTCCCGACAACATTACAAGATAGATCTGATGGCTGCACGAAAACTAAATACATCACTGTTACTGCTGTACCTTCATGTTATTTTTTTTTAAATTAAAACTAGTTTCTTGCTCCATACAGTGTCCTTGGAGTAAGCCCCAATCACTTATGCTAAAAAAAACACAATCAACAGTATCCAAATTATTTTGAATGATATTAATATTATCCAGAAATACACTGGATAAAACCATTAAGCATTCCGTTTGGATAATAACAATCAGCCACATTAAATTTGAAGATCGTATGTGCAACGTGAGACCTGCAACGGCTGCAAGCTTGAAAAGTTGCGCATTTATTGGGCTATTAAATTAGAACATACTGCAAGTTACGGGCTTGAGAGGCCGTGAACCATTAGCCATTAGTCTAACTCGTAGTTACGAGTTGGGATGGAGCCAATGGAAACAGAGATCGTCAGGGTTACGTTACTGAAAAATGGAGGTGGGATTTTCAAAGTCTTACGGGGTTCAATTACGAGTTACGTTCGGACCCACATTCCAGATATAATGCAATATTCATAAAGCCGTAAATATGATATTCTATCACATGCGAGTTACAGTGTATGTATTAACACACTGATTTCCGTGATCGATATAACACAAAGATTAAACATGAAATAAAGTATTTTTTGAGAGCTTGAGAATGTTGTGCTATTAATTCTAAGACCTAAAATCACATTCCTTGTTGTGATATTTACAGTAGTGTGTGTATATGTACATTTACAGTGCTACGGATTGGACTTTACCCCCTGGCAGTCATTGGCTTCTTGGCTCCATTTACGAGTTACAAGTTTGAATGCCAGGGATATTGATGCAATTTAATAGCTAAATTGGAAATGTAGCGTTACAGGCCTAGTAGAATAAAGGATTTTGGTTGCGAAGTTCCACGTAGGCTTTTTTCTGCTTTGCTGCACCTTAACCCACAAGTTGTCTGCGGGTTGCTTTAAGAGGCTAATCAAAATTAGGATAATTGCTATTTATGGTTTATAGTTTAAATCTATGACTCTGTGGGTTATATACCCTTTGCTGTTTGTATCAGGTTGTGTGTGTGTTTATCAGGTGTTTATCAGTTTGTGTGTATTAAGTGTGTAAGAGATGTGTATCAAACCTAAAGAAAAAAGACATAGACATAAAGACATATATCTATAGGGCATATAAAAAAGACATATATCTATAGGGCATATATATATACAGTATATATATATGGTTTGGATTGACAGAGTGATGGTGCATCATTTGCATGCCCCGCCCAGTTTTCCCAGACTGCAGTGCATATACTGTATTTCTGAGAAATTTGAGCAGGAAATAAGTTTTCATCAACTTATTTTTAAACATTCAAATGGAATCACTAATGTACTATTCCTTATTTGTAGTACTGTACTTTTTACGGTGGAGGGCTTCTATCACTCTTAGCCCACCATATGTGAAACAATTGCTGTATATATATATATATATATATATATATATATATATATATATATATATATATATATATATATATATATATATATATATATATATATATATATATATATATATATATATATATATATATATATATATATATATATATATGTGTCTTTTTTATATGCCCTATAGATATATGTCTTTATGTCTATGTCTTTTTTCTTTAGGTTTGATACACATCTCTTACACACTTAATACACACCAACTGATAAACACACACACAACCTGATACAAACAGCAAAGGGTATATAACCCACAGAGTCATAGATTTAAACTATAAACCATAAATCGCAATTATCCTAATTTTGATTAGCCTCTTAAAGCAACCCGCAGACAACTTGTGGGTTAAGGTGCAGCAAAGCAGAAAAAAGCCTACGTGGAACTTCGCTGCCAAAATCCTTTATTCTATCAGGCCTGTAACGCATATATACAGTTGCAAGCAAAAGTATGTGAACCCTTTGGAATGATATGGATTTCTGCACAAATTGGTCAAAAAATGTGATCTGATCTTCATCTAAGTCACAACAATAGTCAATCACACTCTGCTTAAACTAATAACACACAAAGAATTAAATGTTACCATGTTGTTATTGAACACACCATGTAAACATTCACAGTGCAGGTGGAAAAAGTATGTGAACCCTTGGATTTAATAACTGGTTGAACCTCCTTTGGCAGCAATAACTTCAACCAAACGTTTCCTGTAGTTGCAGATCAGACGTGCACAACGGTCAGGAGTAATTCTTGACCATTCCTCTTTACAGAACTGTTTCAGTTCAGCAATATTCTTGGGATGTCTGGTGTGAATCGCGCTCTTGAGGTCATGCCACAGCATCTCAATCGGGTTGAGGTCAGGACTCTGACTGGGCCACTTCAGAAGGCATATTTTCTTCTGTTTAACCCATTCTGTTGTTGATTTACTTCTATGCTTTGGGTCGTTGTCCTGTTGTAACACCCATCTTCTGTTGAGCTTCAGCTGGTGGACAGATGGCCTTAAGTTCTCCTGCAAAATGTCTTCATAAACTTGGGAATTCATTTTTCCTTTGATGATAGCAATCCTTCCAGGCCCTGACGCAGCAAAGCAGCCCCAAACCATGATGCCCCCAACACCGTACTTCACAGTTGGAATGAGGTTTTGATGTTGGTGTGCTGTGCCTCTTTTTCTCCACACATAGTGTTGTGTGTTTCTTCCAAACAACTCAACTTTGGTTTCATCTGTCCACAGAATATTTTGCCAGTACTGCTGTGGAACATCCAGGTGCTCTTGTGCAAACTGTAAACGTGCAGCAATGTTTTGCTTGGATAGCAGTGGCTTCCTCTGTGGTATCCTCCCATGAAATCCATTCTTGTTTAGTGTTTTACATATCGTAGATTCGCTAACAGGGATGTTAGCATATGCCAGAGACTTTTGTAAGTCTTTAGCTGACACTCTAGGATTCTTCTTCACCTCATTGAGCAGTCTGCGCTGTGCTCTTGCAGTCATCTTTACAGGACAGCCACTCCTAGGGAGAGTAGCAGCAGTGCTGAACTTTCTCCATTTATAGACAATTTGTCTTACCGTGGACTGATGAACAGCAAGGCTTTTGGAGATACTTTTATAACCCTTTCCAGCTTTATGCAAGTCAACAATTCTTAATCGTAGGTCTTCTGAGAGCTCTTTTGTGTGAGGCATCATTTACATCAGGCAATGCTTCTTGTGAAAAGCAAACCCAGCACTGGTGTGTGTTTTTTTATAGGACAGGGCAGCTGTAACCAATGCCTCCAATCTCATCTCATTGATTGGACTCCAGTTGGCTGACACCTCACTCCAATTAGCTTTTGGAGATGTCATTAGTCTAGGGGTTCACATACTTTTTCCACCTACACTGTGAATGTTTACATGGTGTGTTCAATAACAACATGGTAACATTTAATTATTTGTGTGTTATTAGTTTAAGCAGAGTGTGATTGTCTATTGTTGTGACTTAGATGAAGATCAGATCACATTGTATGACCAATTTGTGCAGAAATCCATATCATTCCAAAGGGTTCACATACTTTTGCTTGCAACTGTACAGTATATGTGTGTGTGTGTGTCAGAGGCCTGCCTGCCTGGCTGTTTGTGAGAGTGATGAGTATTAGTAGCTACATTCTATTTCAATTTTTTGTATTATATAGTCAGGTATATAAACATCACAGATATTTAAGGCACCAAATAAAGAGAGATACAATACACAGTGTGATATCTTATGATCTAACATTAATTGTTATCTGTCTTCCTCTCCAACATTTTCAAAGGCTTGTGGGCCTTCAGCGCTCATTGCAGCCACCGTCAAACCCTGTAACTTTCGGGCATCACGATGAGCGCCTATTATATGCGATCTACACAATGTTAATTTGGCATCTACAGCTGCCAGAGGTTTCATTAACAGTAAGATAAATCTCAGAAGTTTACAAGGACACCCCCTCTTCAGAGAGTAACAGACAAAATTAGTTGATAAATGGATCCCTGCAGTAAAGAATAATTTGGTGTAAAACATAAAAATGCAGAAACTGTTTATTAATTTTACTTTCTAAAATCATTCTGCTCATTATCATGTTTTGTTATTCAAAAGACCACATAGAAACATTTTGGCAACAGTGATCCTTTAATCAGCCCATCTAAGATTTTTATGTTAAATATTATTATTGTTTCTTAGATACAGAGTTTCCCAATGTATTTATTTTTTCATGTCATCAGCCAACGGCACTCTGTATAGATTAAAGGACCACAACATTCCGTCTTTATGTGCTCTGTACCATTACCATTGCATAGAGGGTGAAAACATGTGGAAAAGTTGTTTTCGTTTTTAAAATTGATGCTGACTTTATAGAGTTATGATCAATTGAAGTCAGGGTATTTCAATGTGTTGCCTTTGTTGAATGAGTAATGAGTTATATACCGCATGGGACATAATGAATAGTAATTAGAATCAGGAGTAGAAGATGTGAATGAGGCAGTGGCTAAGTGATTTGTTACTACTCTAGAAACTTGAGTAGCAGCAGAGCAGATGACACAGTAGCTAAGACTAAAGTCTGTGGTGCTAAAGATCCTGGGTTCGATTTCCCACAGTGACTAATATTTTTCTGTACTGTTTATAAAATCAGAAATATGGACTTAAGGTTGTAATAAAGCATATATCAATTTGAGGTAACTGTCTTGTTTTTTATTTTATTTTTTATATTTGAAGAATTTTTTGAACCACTTATTTAAAAACTATATATATATAGATATATAAATATACAGTATATATATATATATATATATATATATATATATATATATAAATATACAGTATATATATATATATGTAATTTTAAACTAGTTCACATAATTTTTCAATACATTTAGTTTGAATAATGAAATTGGTTTAACTTAATACTTTTAAAAGCAAAGTGTGTTGGTCTAGTGGAAACTGCATTCATAAAATGTTTTCATTAGTGAGTCATTGGTTCTAAATCAATGTCTTCCAGTTGTTTTTAATTAATTAATATATTTACTAACAAACAATTGATATACATATATAAATAAATAAACACCCCCACCCTCCCTCTTTGCTCTGCTAACCTTCTTCTTTCATCCTCTCTTTTCCCCTCTTCTCATAACCGTCTTCAGGACCTTTCTCATGCTGCCACTATTCTTTGGAACTTCTTGCCTCGCTCCACTAGACTATCCTCCTGCCTCAAAACCTTCAAAATGTCAGTAAAAACGCATTTGTTTAAAGAAGCTTATCACCTTCAGCCTTCATATGCTCAACACATCTGTCACTCTCCTGTACGTCAGCCAAACCCTTTAGATTGTATGTCTGTGAGTTTTCAATCTTGTTAGGTGCTTTAGGGAAAGTACAGTGTCTGTTAGATTCTAAGCTTAATGTGTTTAACATTTTTCAACTTTTACCTACCCCTATTCAATGCTATGGAAAATGTTGGGGCGTTACAAATAAACGTTAAATACAAGTGGAAGGCGGGGAATCAGGGGAATAAAACCTATGACTTACCAATGAAAAAAAAATATTTAATACAGAATGCTTCCCACTTCACCATCACAATCTGCTGTTAAAAACATTTTGAAATGTAGGCAGAAGCAAGTTTCCATAGCTAGGTTTCTAGTGAATCTCCCTACATCAGAGTCTCCAGCACAGTTTAGTGGTTTTAAGAGAAAAAAAAGAGAATGGTCCGCTGTGTAAGTGCCTGATGTTTTAATGGAAAAAGTCTCCTCTTCCAAGCAATAACATCTCTCCTCCTTCTCCTCCCTTACATCGCCACCATCCCATTGGGCCCTCAAGTCCTCTCAGTATAGATATAGTGAAGTTAAATTCTATTTTATTTGCTTTAAGCATTGTTTTTTATTTATGTCTTTTTAGTTTTTGTAGCAAGAAACATCATCAGTTCAAACTATACTATTCGTGAGTTCAGAACAGATAATTTCAATGTACATGGATCCCTATGGGAAATGCTTGTTTGGTACTCAACCTTTTTGGTTCTCAAATTGCCGTCCAGAACGGATTAAGGTTGAGTACCAAGGTAGCATTGTATGAGTGACTCCCATCCCTCCACCATTTGACTTTGGAAATCCCCGCCTTCTACTTGTATTTAACGTTTATTTGTAACGCCCCAACATTTTCCATAGCATTGAATAGGGGTAGGTAAAAGTTGAAAAATTTTAAACACATTAAGCTTAGAATCTAACAGACACTGTACTTTCCCTAAAAGGAGTTGGAGTTTGGGTTTTAGGGTGGAATTTGGGGTGGGGGCTTCTGTCCACATGATCCTATTCCATCACAGCTGAAACCCTCCCCACCACACTTACCCCCAGTTTTAACACA
Source organism: Discoglossus pictus (assembly GCA_027410445.1). Classification (NCBI taxonomy): domain Eukaryota; kingdom Metazoa; phylum Chordata; class Amphibia; order Anura; family Alytidae; genus Discoglossus; species Discoglossus pictus. The sequence goes on from CM050165.1 coordinate 97,170,903, forward strand.
TCTATTCAATCTTTCCACTGGCAAGTTTCTTTCACCTTTAAAACAAATCATAATTACATCCATTCTTAAGAAACCTTCATCTGACTTCTGCATCTTACTATTGTCCTATTTCTCTAGTTCCCTGACTTCAAAATTGCTTGATGACTAGGCTACAATCGTCTTACCCGATTTATTTCCTCAAACTTCCTTCTTGACCCCTTCCAATGCGGCTTCCAGCCTCAACACTCCACAGAGACAGCTCTCACAAAAGTCACTAGTTACTTGCTCAGCACCAAGTCATAGGGTCACTTCTCTATTATAATTCTTCTGGGTCTCTCTGCTGCCTTTGATATAATTGACCACACTCTTTTAATCCAAATTCTCATATCTCTTGGCAACCATGAAACAGCTCTCTCATAGTTAAGATCTTATCTAAAGATTAAAACATTTAGTGTCTCCTTCTCTGTCACTTCTTCTTCGCCACACCCTCTGACTGTTGGTGTACCCCAAGGTTCAGTCCTAGGCCTCCTCCTCTTCTTCATCTATACATCCTCTCGTGCTAGCCTAATACAATATTTTCAATTTCAGTATCATTTATATGCAGATGACACTCATATCTACTTCTCAGCACCAGATATATGTTCCTCTCTTCTAGCACGAGTTGTCAACTGCCTCTCGAGCTTATCCTTCTGGATGTCCTCCTGTCAACTCAAACTCAACATGTCAAAGACTGAGCTCCTAATCTTCCCACCATCTACTACAGCTTCCTCCCTTTAAACATCTCTCACTGTTGACAATGCCATAATCACTCCCACTTCCAAAGTCCGCTGTCTTGGACCCTACCCTCTATCTCATACATCACATAAAATCAATAACAAAATGTTGTCATATTCACCTAAAACATCTCTAAAATTCATCACTATCTTACACAAGGCACAACTAAAATGTTAATCCATTCTCTCGTATCTCTCCTCGATTACTGCAAATCGCTCTTTGAGGGCCTCCTCATTACTCATTTTTCTCCACTCCAATTTATAATGAACGCCTCTGCTAGAGTCATCTACCAAGCTAAACACTTAGGCCTCATTCAAATACTATTTGGCCAATTGAATAGGGGTCTATATAAGCATATAGCATTTTTTACAGAAGTTTTTAGTTAGGGAACTTCTATCCAAAAGCAAGGTCTTCACTAACTAAAAACTTCTGTTAAAAAACAAATATGCTATGTGCTTATATAGAGCCCTATGCAATTGGCCAAAGCGCATTTGAATGAGGCCCTTAGTGTATGCAGCAGCTCTCTGTCAGTCACTCCACTGGCTTCCCATAGCCTCCAGAATACAATTTTAAATTAAGATCCTAACGTATAAAGCCCTCAGCAACAGTACACCCTCTTACTGCAACTCGCTCTTTGAGGGCCTCCTCATCACTCATTTTTCTCTACTCCAATTTATAATGAACGCCTCTGCTAGAGTCATCTACCAAGCTAAACACTTAGGGCCTCATTCAAATGCGATTTGGCCAATTGAATAGGGCTCTATATAAGCATATAGCATTTTTTTTGTTACAGAAGTTTTTAGTTAGGGAACTTCTATCCAAAAGCAAGGTCTTCACTAACTAAAAACTTCTGTTTAAAAAAATATGCTATGTGCTTATATAGAGCCCTATTCAATTGGTCAAATCACATTTGAATGAGGCCCTTAGTGTCTACAGCAGCTCTCTGCCAGTCACTCCACTGGCTTCCCATAGCCTCCAGAATGCAATTTTAAATTATGATCCTAACGTATAAAGCCCTCAGCAACAGTACACCCTCTTATATATCTGCCCTCATCTCAAAATACTCCTGCTAACGACTTTCTTATTTCCTTCTATCTTATCACCTCCTCTCACTCCTCCTCGTGCTGCCCTTGCTCTATGGAACACCTTGCCTCGCTCCACTAGACTATCTTCCTGCCTCAAAACCTTCAAAACACTTTCTAAAAATGCATCTGCTTAAAGAAGCTTATGGCCTTCAGCCTTAATACGCGCAAATGCATGTTCTACAGCATAATACTGTATCGCAAACACCCACAATCTACAGTGCAGCACACAGACACTCCCCTTGTCTGAGTGTATTCCATTATGCATCTATTACCCTCCTGTATAACACCCAAACCCTTTAGATTGTAAGTTTGGGAGTTTTCAGTCTTCTAGAGTTCTTTGTGAAAAGTCACCATTGACGTTACTGCTTAAGCTCAAAGACAGGGCCCTCCATTCTTTTGCAAAGTGTCAATATTGTATCTTTCCTTGCACTTAACCCCTGTATAGCGTTCTGGAATATGTTGGTACATTACAAAAAAAGCATAACAATAATAATAATAATTTTTGAACGTTCACTTGCTGCCCCTGAGAAATATGTAGGGTGTTATCAATATTCTATGGATTTAACTGCTTCACATATAATCAAAACATAATTCACCACAGATATTATTTATTTTATTATTAACTTTTATTTGTAACGCGCCGACATATTCCGTAGCGCAATACAGGGGATAAAAACAAGGGAAAATACAGCATTAACAAAATTCAAAAAATGGAGGACCCTGTTTTGAGCTTAGAATCTTTGCAGAAGGTGCTTTTTCCCAAAGCATCCTAGAAGACTGAAAACTCGCCACTTACAATCTAAAGGGAATGGAAGGGGCAGAAGTCAGGGAAAGATTAAACAGATAAGGAATACAAAGGGTCAGAAGAGAAGTGAAAGTTAGAAAAGTTTTTCATTTAGAGAGAGAAAAGGAACAGTGGTGAGGGCTCTAGCATTTAAAATGTTGTCTGCCCCTAGTGGTGAGATAATATATGCAAGTAGGAAAGTCAGGTGACTCCCATTTCACTATAAATTTAATCAGAATTGGGGTGGGAGGGTGAGGGGCAGGGAGGGAGGGCAGAACTCCCAGAATTCAGTGTAACAAGTGAGGCCTTCTGAAACCAGATGCAGGTAAAATTTGGGGCTAAAAGAAAACAATAAAATATGGTATAAGGGACCAATAGAACAGAGAGGGAAAGAGAGAGTGAGAGAGAGAGAGAGAGAGAGAGGGATAGAGAGAGGGATAGAGAGGGATAGAGAGGGATAAGAATCAATAAGGCCCATCTGGTCTGCCAAATCTATTTACCTAAAAGTTTAGTTTAATTAACCTTCATAGTTGCATAGTTACATAGTAATTGAGGTTGAGTTGAGTTCTTAGCCTTATATTGACCTTGGGAATATTTATATAAGGTAATCATATCCCCTCTTAGATGTCTTTTTTTCTAGAGAAAATACATTTCATTTGTTTAGTCTGTTTTCATAGCTTAGCCCCTCCATCCCCCTTATTAATTTTTGTTGCCCTTTTCTGTACTTATCCCAGCTCTAAAATGTCCTTTCTATGAAGTGGTGCCCAAAACTGTACTCCATATTCCAAATGAGGGCGTACTAGAGATTTGTATAGTGGCAGAATTATATTTGCTTCCCTGGTTTCTATACCCATCTTAATACATGATAATATTTTACTTGCCTTTGCAGCTGCTGCTTTGCATTGAGCACTGTTACCTAGGCGGTTGTCCACAAGCACTCCCAAATCCTTTTCAATATCTGATACCCCTAGATTTACACCTTTAAAATTATAAATTACATGGCGATTTTTCCTTCCCAAATGCATAACTTTATATTTATTTGTATTATATCTCAGCTGCCATTTAGTTGGCCATTTCTCTAATTTATGCAAATGCCATTGGAGAGAAAGTACATCATATTCTGATTTAATTACCTTGCACAATTTAGTATCATCTGCAAAAATGGAGATTATACTTTCCAGCACTGCTTCTAAGTCATTAATAAATATGTTAAAAAGAGGACATAATACTAAACCCTGAGGAACCCCATTTACTACATTAGTCCAATCTGAGTATGTTCCATTTAAAACAACCCTTTGCTCCCTGTTTAGTCGTTCATTTGCGTCCGACTCTCCGTGACCTTACGGATAGCAGCACGCCAGGTACTGTACATCTCTCATTCATTGCCCCTCTAAGCTCCATCAAGTTTATGTTCATTGCCTCAGTGATCTCATTTATCCATCTCCGCCTTGCCCCCTTTTTCTTGTGCCTTCAATCTTTCCCAGCATCTGAGTCTTCTCTAGGGAATCCTGCCGTCTCATGATATGCCGAAATTTTTAAGCTTCAGCCTCATGATCATACTTTCTAGTGAAGTTTGTCTCGATTTCCTGAAGTATTGTTTTATTGGATCTTCTTTCAGTTTAAGGGACTCTAAGAAGTTTTTGCTAACACCACAATTGAGAGGCGTCAATTTTATGGCACTCAGACTTCTTTATGGTCCAGCTCTCACATCCATATGTTACTACTGGGAATATCGACACCCGAGCTTCCCGTGCAGCTGAATAGCGCGTTGTCATCAGAGTGTCGAGAACTGCGCTCTGATGATGCTCTCAGCTGCCCCTGTCTGGTTCTCCCCTATTAAACAAGACACCTCCAATGGATATGCTGCTGAGTCTCACATGCCCAGTCATCTCTTCTAGATTGTAAGCTCTCTGTAACATGGACCTCAATACTGCCCATTACTTTCATTACTAGGTCAATGCAGAATAAATAGAGAGCATAAGGCATAAGGCAAGCAACAATTTCACAGAATAATTGTGTCAAAATTGGAATAGTTCAATTGGGATTCCATCAACTCCTGCAGCCTTGTTATCAACAAGGCACCCATCTCACTTCGCTCTCCAAGATGTCTGGCTCCAGCTCATTGGACAAATTATTGAGGTCATCACTGCTGTTAAGATCCTTTCTCTGTAGATCTTCAGTGGATGCCTACCACCTCTTCTTTATCTGATCTTCTTCTGTTAAGTCTCTTCCATGTTTGTCTTTTATCATGCCCACTTTTGGATGAAAGGTTCCTTTGAGATCCCCAATTTTCTTGAAGATATTTCTTGATTTTCCCATTCTGTTGTCTTCTTAAATCTCTTCACATTACTCATTGTAGAATGTCTACTTGTTTCTTTTTGCTACCCTCTGGAATTCTGTATTAATTTGGACAAATCTTTTCCTATTTCCACTACCTGTGCCTGTACATAAAGTTATCTTAGCAATGTTACTGGACTGGGTTGCAGTTTCCTTCTCCAGTGGATCACAATTTGTCTGACTTCTTTGTCATGATCTACTCATCTTGGGTCACCCTACATGGTATAGCTTACATCTTCATTGAAGTACACAAGCTCCTTCACCACCACAAGCCAGATCTCAATCATTGTGCAGATATTTACTGCAATTCCTGCAACCCCTGGTTTGCAGAATAGTCTTCCATCTGCCATTGTACCAAAAGAATGCCCTTTAGAATGCCCTTATGTTTATTCCAGGCATACTTAAATTATTTCACTGTGTTTGACCCTACCACTTCCACTCAAAGATGATACACTTATCTATTGCTCTTTCTGAAGTATTAATCGTAAATCATCCACATTCCAACTTTAAATCGTAACTTCTTAGACTTAATTTTCCTTAATGAAACAGTAGATTATTATATTAAATCCTTTTATATATTTGAAGGTTTCTATCATATCTCCCCTCTCCCTTCTGTTTTCTAAGTTATACAAATTCTGGTCGTGAAGTCTATCCTTAGAAATGTTTCAATTTAGACTTTTTTGTTGTTGTCCTCAATTCAATTGTTAGCTCACTCTAGTCTTGCAAATGCTTCATATCTTTTTATAATCGTATCCAATGTCTTATATTTATTTATATATTTAACATTAGTGTCCCTGTAGTTTAGCTGTGATAACTCTGAGAAAGGCCAATATAAACAGGAAAAAATGGCACTTGTTTGTGAAGTATGTAACAAACTAACAACATAGTAGTAGTTTTGTAAGCCTTGAACATAAAATCAGAGTTTTTGAAAACTGTATGGAGGGAAGGTTACACTTTGTTTGTGTTTATATATATATATATATATATATCACATATTATAATTGTCTAACTATGATTCGTCGTCACGATGCATTGCGTACTGCGTACGACTTAGCGATGAGCGCCTGCTTCAGAGCTATCGTGCAGCGAGGCGAGCCATTAAACCGCTCTGTTGCGTAGTGCGTATGACTTAGCGATGAGCGCCACAGGCCTCACACAGCGAGGCGAGACGTTAAATAGTACCACTTTAGCAATGAGTACCGCAGGTGCTCATTGCAGGCGAGCCTCGCGCAGCGAGGCGAGCCGTTAAATCTTAGCACTTTGGCAATGAGCGCTGCAGGCGCTCATTGCAGGCGAGCCTCGCATAGCGAGGCGAGCCTTTAAACCGTAGCAAATACGAGATGAAAAAAATTACGAGATAAGCGGCGGAACCAAAACACTAAAAAATTACGAGATAAGCGGCGGAACCACTACAAACTAAAAAATAAAATAAAGGTAACTTACAGCATGGGGAACCAGGCAGGACGTCTGGAAGTGAGTTGGAACTCCAATTTACATTGATTTAGCCGAGTTACAAAGATCGAAGATCGCTAAGCGAGAAAAAAATGGCCGCCGAAAAAAATGAAAACGAGGCTATACTACTACGAACTGCGTAAAACACAGCCACAGACGTATGTGTTTGAAAAACAACGAGATAAAGGATGCGGATTAACCGCGCAATGAGTAAAAAGACAGTAGCGAGTACATTTTACAAAACCCAATTAAAGATTTACGCATTAACACAAATTTAACGCCTTTGTCTCGCGCAACATCGGATTAGTATATATATATATATATATATATATATATATAGCACCAAAGACCACAAAACTACCTGGAGTGTTGGGGGTAAGCTGTGCACAGTGCCCCATACCACATCTTCATCCAGTTATGCTGGGTATAATTATATGAGTGGATAATACTATAAAACAGAGGTTTCAGACTGTGGTATGTATACTTCACATAGGTAACCCACTGTCACTTACTGGGCTTGGACCTTGTTAGCAGCTACCAAATAATCCAACAAAGTGCTTTGTTCTCCCGATTTATCACCTGTTTATAAAAGAAAATAGCAATATTATTTAGAAGTACAAATAGTTAATTCGAATCTTAAGTAATCTAAGATGGCCCTGTCTTTGAAACAGCAACTCAGAGATAAGAATTTTCTTTAACACAGTCAATTGGAACAAGTGTGAATGACTTCCAGGTTTTCCTTGTACTGGAAAGATCAGCATGGACGCTTGCTCCTCTTGCATTATTTGGGTGAACTGTCAGCTGAATTCGGAGGTGACGTCTTAATGGTCTGTGCCTGTACTAGGCCTATTTAAATCCTCTTCCTGTTGCAACTCCTGCCAAACACTCCGTATTATTATTATTATTATTATTATTATTATTACCGTTTACTTGTAACGCTCCAACTTTTTCTATAGCACGTTACATGGTTTGTGTTCAAAGCAAAACAATATTAACACATTACAAACAACATAGGGCCCTGTCTTTGAGCTTAGAGTCCAGTGTCCAGAGTGCATTTCCAAAGAACCTTGCAAGATTGAAAATTCGCAGATTTACAATCTCCTGCTTATCTTGGATCGTGAGGGACTCTTTGGGTTTAATCCCTGACATTGTGATGCCATTTATTCTATGAATAAAGGATCACTGCAGTACAAAAAAAAGACACAAATATTAACAGCTTTGTAAGTCATGGACATAAACTTTATTTGAGAAAATCTGAACTTTTTGAAGTCTCTGTTTATTAGTGCAGGAATCCATTTTGTGTTTGTCGCATCACATTCTGAAAGCCGGATAATGGGAGGGGGGGTTGTATTTATCAGTAGAGGGATTTGTGGTAGAGGAGAGAACAAGCAAGGTCTCTATTTGACAATAGGATACAAGTGAATTTGACACCACACTTCTTCTACCTTACTGACCAAGTAGCAGGCACCTCAAATGTTTTTTATATATATTCTTTTTTTTTTTATTCTGTCCTCACCACCATTATTATTCTCTCTCTCTCTCTCTCTCTCTCTCTCTCTTTACTTCAGCCAGGATTGACATCACATGTGCCTGAGTGGGACTCCTGGGAGATGTAGTGCAGAGCACAAGGAAAGACAGAGAAAAGGAGCAGACATAGAGATGAACTAAGAGACTGGGACATACTGACAGAGAGACAATGATAGATTGGGATCTTTCATGTTATCTGTCCGCCACTAATACTACCACGGATGAAATTATATCATTACCCTAACCAAACGCTTACAATTCCTTCAAACAATAATCATAATGCAATCTTATTTTTTATAATAGTCTACTATTTCATTCATGCAATATTTACTTGTATCTATGTTTATGGAATCATACCAATGTCTCATATTATTTACATTAGTATTTTTGTTAATTATGTGCATAAGTTTACCACTACTGCATATTATTAAATATTTATTGTGTAAACTTTACACCATGGACTCATGTATCTTGTTTCAATTCTCATAATCTGATGTTGGAATCTAACGATACCCTAAACCCTGCTCCCTTCCTACCCTCTCACTACATTAACACTACTCATACATTCATTATATCTATGTTGGCCATGATACAACAAATGTACATACTGATCTAATTCTACTGGATTTGCTTTCTCTACTAAAGTCTATACTGCCTTCTAATTTCCTTTAGAGCTAAGGAATATGTTGGTGCTCTACAAATAAACTATATTAATATGATTATCACATTTTATAAAAAGTTTATATACAAAGTTACATATACAAAATAATATGGAGTTTGTGTATACACAAAAAATGGAAGGGATTTGCTGTCTATCTATCCCTTTAAAATGTGGTACACACAGTAAAATATTCTTATTTGTACATCAACATTCAGTTTTCTTTTTTTTGACTAGATATAAATATAACTCTGCGCAGTTATTTCTACCCTACATATCTACATTTACCAACCATCTTTCAGAAAGGAATTGGCTAAGACACAAATTAAGTGTTCAATGACATAGTAAACAGGAGTCAGGTTACCATTAGAAATGCTTATGTCAATAAAGGGATTAGCATCTAAGGAAACAACCCACCATAACATGGAAAAAATCCCCCATGGTGACATAATAATATGGTGACCCTTATAATCTCCTCTGAAAAGGCACATTGGATAAAATGACAAAAAACAACTTGTGTCTCAGATCATTCATGGACCACAATTGTATTTCAGGAAAACACTTATCTGACTTGTTATGTTTCTTAAGAGAGGAAAAGATCACAAGGCTATTACGTTGTCACTCACTGACTTCGTAGATCATTGATTATCAGAAAACATGAAAGGATTAGCAGTAATCTTGTAAATAAAATGCAGAGACAACAACAAATTGAATGGAAAGGGCACAATTAAACACCAGGGACACTTGGTAATGGGGCATAATCCATTTATAACCATGGTGGTGGTTCTTCATAGACATAAATAGGCTATAACGTGTTTTGAAAGAAGAGTAACGATGCAAAAATGCAATGGTTAAAGTTTTTTTGCTAGAGCACATTTACCTAAATCACTGCAATTTTGCTACAGTTAAAAGTACGATATTTACTTTCAGCTATATTGAAAAACCTTATCTTCTTATACACAAAAACTGTGTCAAGAGGTTTCAGTGCAATTGTAAGTTTTGTTATAGTATAAATTAGTTAAAATTAATTATTATTTATGCTTAAAAAGAACATTGAAGTAACAAAAATATATACAATGTTTTTATAGAGGCATGTTTTAAACATCACAAAAGAGGTTTTTCCCCCAAAGTTTAGAGAGCATTTAATATACCATATATGTCATGACAAAATATAAAATCAAAAACACAAACACAACATAACTTTCTCTAATACAGATTTATTGTTACAATGGTGTTTATTCCTTACAGTATACAGAAGTGTGGTTAATTTATTTCTATAATAGGAAACTTAAAAACAAAACCATCCATTAGCTTTATAATTCAAAAACAGAATCCATTTACATTATTGAGGAATCCGATCTCCAGTATCTGGGGTCAGGAAGGAATTCATTTTTTTCCCTTTGACACACGATTAGATAAGTTTCACTTGTTTTTTTTTTCTGTTTGCCTTCCTCTGGATCAATTAATTATTCATTTACAGAAGAAAAATAAAATAAAAAAAGTAATTGTTGATTAATAATGAATTAACAATTAACAACTAATTAATTAATAACTACTCCGCATATTGCAGATCAGATATTAAAAGGTTGAACTTGATAGACTGAAAGTATTTTTTCAACCTCAATTACTATGTAACTATGTAACTATACCATTGCAGATTTGGAAATGTGTAATTCATTTTTTTTAAATATATAGATATATAAATATATATATTGTGTCACGTTCAGGATCCGTGCTCTTGTTTCCGGGACTATAATGGAGGACTCAGGAGGCCTTTTATATAGTTAATCACTATATTGATGAGTAACTGCCAGCAAACAAAACAATCAAATGAACAGTCCAAAATACTGGCTTCTTCCAGTTACTCACTGTGACACTGTAGTCCCAGGCCTCTCAGGGACTCCGCCCTTCCTGGGGGAGTACCATCAGGGTCTTGGCAACCAAAACAACACTGCAAGACTGTGGCTTCTTTAAATATACAACTGCAGGCTTCACTGCTCTCAAGCAGACTTTTCTCCAACAAACAGTCCCAAAACATGGCACAGGCCAGGACACTTGCCTATCTCTGGAGTCCACTTTTGTAGGGGTTTGTCTGTATAATCCAGACCATGCTTTTGTCAGTGTCTCTCAAATTGGATGTGTGCTTCAGGCAGTCTCTCTTACTGTCTCTCTCTCTCTGTTCCCTCAGAGCTGTCTCAGGCTGACTTAATGGGGAGACCAGGCCCATGCATCTGAGTGAGCTATTTAAGGTTAGAGTTAACCCTCTCCAGTCTGGTCTGCACTCCACTGCACCTCCACACTGATCTCTAGGGAGAACTCAGTCACACATCATCCCCCTCAGCTCAACACAATGGGGTTGAGCGACCATGCTGTGAGGCCGTGTATACAAGCCGACGCACCCTCTAAACCAGGCCGATTGCCAGTTCTCAGCACTTCCCCCGTCACTTAGGCACCAGTGAGACTTCCTCATATTTGCTGAAGCTACTGCTTTTCCAGCCATCTCATTCCCTAGTGCTCTCTTCTTTGGACTTCTAGGAGCATCTCCATCATTTGTCTCTACTATTATCTTAAACACCTTCATAGGACTTTTCCCATTTCCCAGGTCACCTTCTTCATCACTGCTTTCAAATTTTCTCTTTTTTCCTTGAAATTGAATTGCCTTTTGGGGTGAAGAGTCTTTTTCTACCTGTTCCTTTCTCTTTGAATTTTCTACCTTCCTTGCCTTTCAGTTTACTATAAGATTCTCGCTGTTCCACCATTATTTTCTCAGAAGCATCTTTCTCAATATGACTCTCAAGAAACTCATAGTTAAACCTGTTCATTCAACTAAACTAAATATCACTAAACTTAGAAGCAGCTTCCATTCGACCCATTTCGTGGTGAGATCATGACTTGGTTCTGATCTCCCTGTCTGGACTTCTACCAGCGGGACGGTCCCCCTCGTGGGCACTAAATCCCTGTCTATTAAAAGATTTAGTCCTAAGGGAAAAAATCAGCAGCGCAATTGTAAAATACTTCGGGATCAATAGTGGGGGTGAGGTAGATGGGGGAGGAGTGTGGGCAGCCCAGAAGGCAGTGATTAGAGGAGTTTGTATTCAGCTAGGAGCAGCAGCGAAAAAAGCAGATTGAGCGCAAATTAGTGACCTTAATAGCAAGATCACAGAGTTACAATCACTATTTGCCAGGAATCATGATCCTAAGATTTACAATGAAATTCTGAAATACAAACACACCTTAAACACAGTGCTCAGGAAGAAGGTGGTCTCCATGCCACAACGTACGCAGGACAGCTTCTTTAGGAGCACCAATAAACCTGACAGTATGTTGGCCAGAAAGCTTAAAGCACAGAGGGCGGACTCATTCATCCCAAAGATATTTACTAAAGGGAAAGGCCCGGACTCTAAACCAGACCAGATTGCTGATGTCTTTCGACAATTTTATACAGAACTGTATTCCGCCCCCTCCCACTCAGGATCCTACTCTCACAAATCACAAATTGATGAATTTCTTTCTGGGATTCAGCTGCCACAAATTGAGGAATCACAGGCAGAGACCCTAGCAGACCCCATAACTTCTGAGGAAATTAAACAGGCTATTAAGGCCATGAGATCACATGCAGCACCAGGTCCGGATGGATTCACAAATTTTTATTACAAACAATACATCGATCTCTTGCTACCGCACCTCCAAGAATTATTTAACAGTTTCCTCTCTGGTTCTTCAATCAGACCAAAATTTCTAGAGGCTAAAATTATCGTAATACCCAAAGAGGGGAAAGACCCAGCACAGTGCGGTAGTTATAGACCGATCTCGTTGATCAACACGGACCTCAAATTATATTCCAAACTAATGGCAAACAGATTGGCCCCATTGTTGCCGGACGTGATCCATCCGGACCAGGTAGGCTTCATCTCAGGAAGAGAAGCACCCGACAACACCAGGAGAATCTTTAACCTGATAGACTTGGCTACCAGAGAGGATATCCCGCTAATGGTCCTATCTTTAGACGCCGAAAAGGCATTTGATAGGATAGACTGGACTTTTATGTGGAAAACATTGGCGAGATTTGGTCTGGGGGACGGCTTTTTGAAGGGCATTATGCCTTTATACAGAGGTCCCAGAGCATGTATTATATATCAGGGATTTGTGTCCAAGCAATTTAATATTACTAGGGGAACTAGACAGGGCTGCCCACTCTCCCCCTTGCTCTTCGCCCATAGTCTTGAACCATTGGCAGCGGCAGTTAGAAATTGTCCAAACATTAAAGGAGTGCAGATTGGCCCTAATGAGCATAAGCTCAACCTTTTTGAAGACGATATCATGCTGTCACTTACAGATCCAATACCAAGCCTGCATAATTTATTCCAATTGCTCACAGACTTTGGCAGTGTGTCAGGGTTCAAAATCAACACTAACAAGAGCATAGCCCTCAACATTACACTACCCCAAACGATGAAACAGAACTTAGAAAACAGCTTTTCCATAAAATGGGCCCCCAAACAGATAACTTATTTGGGTATTAATATTCCGCGGTCTATAGCGTTGGTATACGAGGCACATTTTCCTCCTGTCTTTAACAGAATCAAGGCAGATATCTCCAAGTGGTTCTTCCTTAACATCTCATGGTTGGGCAAAATAAATTCCATCAAGATGAATGTGATTCGCAAATTATTATACCTATTTAGGACAATCCCAACCCCGATCAGGTTACCCGACCTTAGAGTGATGCAAAAAACACTTTTTAAGTTCGCCTGGAATAACAAGAAATCAAGAATCAATAGAACCACAATGTGTGCGCCTAAACAGAAAGGGGGGCAAGCCTTCCCTGATCTAATCAAGTATTATAAGGCCACTAGATTAGCTCAAACCACGACCTGGTTTAAAAAGAGGCCATACCGGTGTGGGCAGACATAGAGAGGCAACTTCTAGAAGACAAGCATTGGTTACTATCGCAAGTTTTATGGCTTAGCTTAGGTCGGGACCTACGAACAGGAGAGTTACCGATTTGTATTAGCCACTCTTTGAAATTATGGAAAGACCTGAACAGAAGGGTGAACCTCCTGAGCGTGGGTTCTGGCTTGATTCCACTATGGCAATCTCACAAAGGCCAGCACCTCAATAAATTTACCCAGATGAAATGGTGGATAAAGAACAAAATAACAATTGTGGCAGATACCTGGGTGACCTCACAAAGCAACACATCGTCAATTATCACTGACATAATTCAGGTGCCACATAGAGAGTGGCTTAATCTGATGGCAATTAATGAGACACTAACACTCTACGAAAATCAACAAATATCATACCAAATCTCCCTCCGAGAAATGCTGTATCAACAGTCCCGGAGGTAAGGCCAATATAGCCATCATTTACAATCAGATGGTGTCTCTCACTAACAGGGTTTAACCACATTACCAAACTGCATGGGAGGCTGACTTGCAAATAACTTTAGACGACAGCCAATGGAAAAGGATCCTCTAACAAGCCAATACCTCTTCACTAAACGTGACACTAAAAGAAAACTCTTTTAAGACAATAATGAGGTGGTACCTTACACCAGCAAGACTCAAGGCTTTTTGAAGGGCATTATGCCTTTATACAGCGGTCCCAGAGCATGTATTATATATCAGGGATTTCTGTCCAAGCAATTTAATATTACTAGGGGAACTAGACAGGGCTGCCCACTCTTCCCCTTGCTCTTCGCCCATAGTCTTGAACCATTGGCAGCGGCAGTTAGAAATTGTCCAAACATTAAAGGAGTGCAGATTGGCCCTAATGAGCATAAGCTCAACCTTTTTGCAGACGATATCATGCTGTCACTTACAGATCCAATACCAAGCCTGCATAATTTATTCCAATTGCTCACAGACTTTGGCAGTGTGTCAGGGTTCAAAATCAACACTAACAAGAGCATAGCCCTCAACATTACACTACCCCAAACGATGAAACAGAACTTAGAAAACAGCTTTTCCATAAAATGGGCCCCCAAACAGATAACTTATTTGGGTATTAATATTCCGCGGTCTATAGCGTTGGTATACGAGGCACATTTTCCTCCTGTCTTTAACAGAATCAAGGCAGATATCTCCAAGTGGTTCTTCCTTAACATCTCATGGTTGGGCAGAATAAATTCCATCAAGATGAATGTGATTCGCAAATTATTATACCTATTTAGGACAATCCCAACCCCGATCAGGTTACCCGACCTCAGAGTGATGCAAAAAACACTTTTTAAGTTCGCCTGGAATAACAAGAAATAAAGAATCAATAGAACCACAATGTGTGCGCCTAAACAGAAAGGGGGGCAAGCCTTCCCTGATCTAATCAAGTATTATAAGGCCACTAGATTAGCTCAAACCACGACCTGGTTTAAAAAAGAGGCCATACCGGTGTGGGCCGACATAGAGAGGCAACTTCTAGAAGACAAGCATTGGTTACTATCGCAAGTTTTATGGCTTAGCTTAGGTCGGGACCTACGAACAGGAGAGTTACCGATTTGTATTAGCCACTCTTTGAAATTATGGAAAGACCTGAACAGAAGGGTGAACCTCCTGAGCGTGGGTTCTGGCTTGATTCCACTATGGCAATCTCACAAAGGCCAGCACCTCAATAAATTTACCCAGATGAAATGGTGGATAAAGAACAAAATAACAATTGTGGCAGATACCTGGGTGACCTCACAAAGCAACACATCGTCAATTATCACTGACATAATTCAGGTGCCACATAGAGAGTGGCTTAATCTGATGGCAATTAATGAGACACTAACACTCTACGAAAATCAACAAATATCATACCAAATCTCCCTCCGAGAAATGCTGTATCAACAATCCCGGAGGTAAGGCCAATATAGCCATCATTTACAATCAGATGGTGTCTCTCACTAACAGGGTTTAACCACATTACCAAACTGCATGGGAGGCTGACTTGCAAATAACTTTAGACGACAGCCAATGGAATAAGATCCTCAAACAAGCCAATACCTCTTCACTAAACGTGACACTAAAAGAAAACTCTTTTAAGACAATAATGAGGTGGTACCTTACACCAGCAAGACTCCATCTTCTGAACAAAACACACCCTGACACATGTTTTAGGGGCTGCACAGACATTGGTAAACTGATTCACATGCTGAGTGTCCGAAAATAAGACCCATATGGACAGCAACATACGACCTATTAGAAACACTTTTGGGGACAACAGTAACACAAAAGCCTGAGGAAGCTTTGCTAGGCCTTCCAATTATGGGGCTATTCAAATCAGAACAATGTTTAACAACACAGATATTTTTGGCCACGAGATGCATCATAGCTAAACACTGGAAACTTACCTCCCCTACTCACATTGAAGTACTTCACAAAATCAGGTTCATTCGGGCTATGAGCTCACTTTCAGCTGAAATTGATGAAAGATACCGTCGATGGGCCTCCTGCTGGGACTTATGGACTCTACGAGGTCCACAATAAGGTTTGTGTGAACGACTTTTATGGGTTGACCTGATGTTTGATCTATGGTTTCACCTTACTGGACACATGTCTTCTTTGAGGAATGTATATATGTTCAAGACCTTGTGTGACTTTATATATATGTTTTACATGTTCATGTGTTATTCTAACCAAAAAAGAAAAACTTTGAAAGAAACTTTTTGTTGATACTTGAGAGATTTGTTATATGATTTGCTGAACTTACGATGTTATATTTGTTTATTCTTTCAATAAAAAAGTTAATTATAAAAAAAAAAAGAAACTCATAGTTAACATCCTTGTCTTTCAATCGTAGGTTGTCTTTACTAGCTGAGTTGGCTTATCTAATGCTTCTTCTGCATTTATCCTAACCAACATAGTTCCTGTTATAGCCCCTCTGCCGAAAGCAATCCATATGATGTCTCTGTGACTTTGAAATAATGAATATCTTCTATAGAAGTCATGTTGTCCGGGACTCTATAGAATCTAGGAAGGCATTCAGTCTTCTGCTTCCTGATCACTTTAGGACTTTCTCTGATTCTTATCTCAGTAAGACTCTCCGTGAAGCTTTGGGCTAAAGCATTATGATCACAGGATTTCTTCCGCAACTTCAGTGTTCCACTAGTGAACGTAGCCTCCTGACTCACAATCTCTCTGTGAGTTTCCTGTACCTCGACTTGTACTTCAACATCTCTGCTCTCAATTTCTACTTTCAATTTCACCATCTCCTGCCTCACACTGTTGAGGGCCTTCTCCCTCTTATGAAGTTTGGATTCTTTTTCTCTGCAAACTCTTTCATATCACTCAGTCGCCCCCTCATTACAACCAGATGGGGGTTAGTGGCTGGCTCAGATAGCAGCTGACTCTACTATCGATCTGTACAACTCTTGGTCAAATTCTGTGACCTCTTGAGCTTGTCGGGGGTCCCTTTGTCAGCTCATTCTGTAGGGTCTCCAATTCTCCCTCTTTAGGCTCACCAACAGCATAATTTCCACCTTCTCAATGGAACAGCAACTTCTTTTGTTGTTTTTCTTCCTTTTTTCCCTGTCTCTCTCTGTTCCAGGTGCTCCAATTGGCTGGCTGATAATTCTCAATAAACTGTATCAGCTTCACATGGCTATCTTGCCTCTGTCCTGGTACAGTATCCTTTATAGATTCCAAAGGCATGTCCTCTCTCATTTCTGCTTCTTGCTCTTGGATCTGTACTTCATCTTTATTTCTGTTCAGAGCAGGCCTACTTGTTACCTCTGTGCTTCCAATCCTGTAAGGTTTGTGACTCTCTATCTCTGCCAGGAATGTCTCCAGCTGTTCAGCAACTTCAAGCTGACACTCAACATATAGTCTAGTACACATCTTAGTAGCCTCTTACATTTTGCATTCCTGAAAAACACTTTTGATTTCAGCATCCTCAGCTTTCAACTGTGTTTCTTCCTCTTTTAACAGTTTATCTTCCTCCTTCTTCTCCTTTTTTACTTGCTTTGCCTTTAAGGCTTCCAGCTTTTCATTTTAATCGGCTTCCTTCAGCTGCAAGTTCTCCTCATAAGCAAATCCAGGTCACTCTGCTTGCACTGGATCTCTTGCTGCATATTTGACGGAGGAACCTCCTCTGACTTTTCCATCAGGTCTTCCCTGAATACCTCTGGCGGCACAGCCATTGTTCCTTTCTCCATTTGTCGCTCCTGTACAAACTCCTGCTCTGCTTTTTGCAGATGAGGTGTACCCTGGTCCTGAAGGTCAGTGTTAGTCTCTTCTGGACATGCATCACTCTGAGCCAACTGTATCTCCATATCAGACGGATTGGTCATCCTCTGCTCTTGTGGACTATGCATCAGCAACTTTTTCTCTATCAGAGCTATTTTACTCTCTGCTTCTTGTAGCGGAGAGCGCAGATCATCTACTTGTCTATTCCTCGTTCATTTTTCCTGCTCCCAGTAGAGACACTCCTCCTGTAACATGCATTCTATACTCTTTTGTTTGCTCCTCGAACTTCTCTTGTGCCTCCATATTAGAGCCCGGGCTCACCCTCTGCTTTTCTGGAGTATGGAACAAGATTTCCTTTTCTATTACAGCTGCTTCCCTCTGGGATAAACGGTCAGTCAGGAGGTCTTGCTTCACCTGTTCGCCACTGTGCAGCAGCTTCTGCATACATTTCTCATTCAGCTTGTGCATGGGAGGACTCTTCCTCTGCTCCCAAATAAACATCTGTGTCTTCTTCCTATAGGACACTCTGTTGTCCTCAAACGAAGGCTTCCTTCTCCATTCAGGAATATAATCTGGCACCATCCTGATACCCTTCATTTTAGTAGCAACTTGCCTGTTTTCTACTTCAGGCCTTTTCAGTCCCCCTGGGAAATGAGTTCATCTATACTTAGTGCTTTACTTGCTTCCTGTCTTGCCTCTCCTTGTCCATAGCACTTTGTTTTATTGCCACCTGAGACAGAGCGCGCTCAGGATAATTTAGTTTTCTTTTAGGACACATCTTCATATTCTGCTTCTCATGTCCTCATAGGGATGGTGGTTCGTCTTTCACCATCTCAATCTCCAGATTCTTTTCGTCCTTATCTTTTAGTAAGGATTCCAGTTTCTTAATCATATTTAGGACATTCTTCCTTTGTAAGAACACTGGCTATATTAATCCATTTGATCTCTCCTTTCTCTGAGATCAGAGATCTTTGTCAGGCACTCTCTTTCTCTAGACTGCGGCTTCTTTAAATATACAACTGCAAGCTTCACTGCTCTCAAGCAGACTTTTCTCCAACAAACAGTCCCATAACATGGTACAGGCCAGGACACTTGCCTGTCTCTGGAGTCCACTTTTGTAGGGGGTTGTCTGTATAATCCAGACCACGCTCTTGTCAGTGTCTCTCACTTTGGCTGTATGCTTCAGGTATCCTCTCTTACTGCCTATATCTCTGTGTTCCCTCAGAGCTGTCTCAGGTTTAAGCTGACTTAATGGGGAGACCACGCTCATGCAGCCCATGTGAGCTATTTAAGGTTAGAGTTAATTCTCTCCAGTCTGGTCTGCACTCTACTGCACCTCCACACCGATTTCTAGGGGGAACTCCGTCACAATATGGATATACAGGTATACACCCCATTTAGAGCTGATCACTATAAAGCTGTTTTTCCTGCCAGACCCCTTTTAATACTATAGCACAATATAATGCTGTTTTTGCTTGCCAGATCCCTTTTAACGCTCTGATTTTCTATAGCATTGCCCCGTTATAATGCAGTTTTTGCCTGCCAGACCCCTTTAAACACTCTGATTCGCTATAAGAAAACAGAATCCAGGATGACCCAGAAGCTTCAACATCAATAATTTTAAGTTTATATTTCTGCTAATGTTCAGTTTGTGCTAGTGTTATGTTTGCTGTTTCTTTGAAGTTTATATAAACGCAAAAAAAAGGTTACATTTCAATTGAAATTGTTTTTTTTTATGATTTCCCCTATCCATATCTTCCCCATGTTAAACTGCCCCGTTTAGAGCTGTTTCGCTTAACACTCCTATTGCTTGGAACCTATCTACAGCGTTAAATGAGTTATAGCTATATATATATATATATATATATATATATATATATATATATATATAGATAGATAGATTGATAGATATAGATATATATATAGATATATATATATATAGATATAACAATATCTACAAATACTAATTTTTTGCTAAATATGTTTGCTATGGTGAAGTAAGCAGGTGCAAGATGCTGGTCATTCATGGGTCATTTTAATGAATTGCTAACTATACTTGACAGACATTCAAATCAATGCACTATAATTAATCTTCTACCAAATAGCATGGTGACACACAATTGCTAATAAATGTGGATGAACATTGATTTTCCTAAACAAGACACTATGGCCTCAATTCAATTTAGCTATTGTTGTTTACAGGAACTTGTAATGGAGCCTGTAAACTAATTTGCTATTCAATTTGCCTCTTTTTGCTGCGGGTTACAGGCTGAAAATCCCTGTGGTTGTCAAGATCGTAACTTACAACCCATCGAAGCATTTATTCTTTCAAGCCTGCAAGAGTTACAATCACTAAAATTGCAAATCGCTATAACATCTAGGAAAGGCATATCATAATATGGGAAAGTAGGAAAAAGTGGTCTCAATCTAGGTAGCATAACAGGGAAAGTGGCTGACTTTCTAACAACCACCACCCCACTTTACAATGTTGCAGTAGTGATCAAGCTGAATGTGAAACACGTACACTGCAACATTGTGTTGCTTTTAATTTAAATTTTTATTGGAGACTGTTTAGGCATGGAAATACTGGCTACATTTTTGGGATAATATATTATCAGTGTTTGAGAATAGGGAAGTTGGGAGGTGGTTGTTAGAAAATCAAGATTTATGACTTTCTTCCTGATTAATTATGCTCTGTTATCAAACAGATAGCAACATACTGATTTACTAAAGGGTCAAGCAAGAGCGGGTGAGGGTCTTCCATAGAATCTCTAAGATTGATATTATATGATCGTTTTGAGAGCAAGCTTCTTGTTATTATCATGTCATGGTATCTACCTCCCACTGTAAGGAAGTAACAGATAGGCCTAATAATTTAACATATCAGATATTTATACAGGTTGAAGTATAATGCAAACCACACATTTAATGTCACTTTTTCAGTTAAAGGGACATTGTCTCTCTGACAAAATGTTTGTTCTTAAAGAGCAAAACAACTGGCTATACATAATTCTTGCTATACATTGTTCGAATCTGTGGCTCAGTATGCACATTTTTGGCTTATTGTGCTTAAGGGGAAGGAAAGAGATTACACTGTGTTGACTGCCAACTTATGTTTGCAAATATAAGGCCCTATTCAATTGCAAGCATGCAGTTGCCTTTATACTGTTGTGTATTTTGTTGGGTAAAAGAAAAAGGTTAATTTATTTTAATACCTGTAAAAAGAACGCTCCCAAGCAGATAGAAACAGATATACACAACATATTTATCAATACATTCTAATTATGCCTATACAGGGAGTAACTATGTGAGATTGGTGGAAACAAACCTTGTGACGATGAGGAAGAGATAGTTTATCTATAGTCAGAGAGAAGGTCTTTCCTGCTTTTCCTGGGGTCTTTCCTGCTTTTCGTTCTTTCCCTGAGTCTTTTCTTCTGTCTTTTCTTCTGTACTATTTTCAGGTCCGTCTTTTCTGTCTTATTTGACAGTCCTGTTCTGGGAGCATACCTGAGCCCTCTTCATATCTTCTCCAAGATAATTTACTATATCTGTCTATATCAAATTCTATTCTATCTCCACAACTGTTTCGAACAAACCAATAACACAAAAAGGGATAACTCCAGACTATCTTGAGAAGGGATCCTAAAATGAGACAGGTGTTATCCTGAAATCCTATACATAGGTAATGTATAAACTCGGTTAACTTTCTAGTTTGTAATGGAGGTAAATTAATCCAATTACCACAATCCTTCTGTTACCCTTTTGGGAATGGTCACAGAACTAAGACTAATTAGCACCTTAATTCTGGACTGTAGGCGTTAATCAATATATTTCAATCTGTGTCCTTATTCCCTAAAACAGACTGATTGACTTTATTCAATAATATAACTATTTAACTCTGTTACAAAACCAATTATTAAAAACACCTATATAGCAAACCATACTTAGCAATACTCAACATATTTACAGCCCTATTAATTCCCTCAAGTTGTAAAACCGTAGCCAGTAAGGTAGCCCCTAAGACTTGCAGCTATTAAATTGGCCCAGTAAAGCAACCCGCCAAAGACTTGTGGGGTAAGGGCAAAAAAAAACTACGGGATGTCGAAAATTGAACTCTGCGACCGCAAATCCTTTGTTCTGTCAAACACGCTATTAAATTGCAACAAATCAACAGAGGTTCAAACTTGTACCCCACAAATGGAGCATAAAAGCCAATGGCTACTAGAGAGGACCCGCAAGGGGGTTAAAGTCCTAGCACTGTAAACGCATATATACACACACTACTGTACTTATAATTAAAGCGACAGTGATGTCAGGTATTACAATTAATAGCATAACATTCTCAAGCCCCGCAAATCTGCAATATAAAATATTTTTTTTATATTGAACCGTCAATCAATGCATATAATGGAACTCTCATGGACTAGAATATCATATTTACTGATTTATTAATCAATTTGATCAATTAAATTAAATGTAATCAATTTTGATGTAAGACCAGTAACCAAATCATAGCTTGCCAATACCTAAATTTAAAGGTTAATTAGCTTGCAACATGCAATATAAGCAACTTTGATACATATTGCTTCAATATATATTTCTATATTCTAACTGCCATATAAATTGTTATACCATATTTTACTGCATTCATTGAGTAACAGGTTATATTGCTAATTATTAATATCACTTAGTGACTTGCCGGTCAAAAATTACGGTACAAAAAAAGGTTAAGCCTGGCAATGCTGATTGCCCTACAATCTGAGCACCTTCAGCGCTCGTTGCGAGCCCCGCGCTGAGCGCCTTTGGCGCTCAACGTGTAGCTCTCAATGAGTACCTTTGGCGCTCATTGTGAACCTCTGCCCTTTTATTGCGATCCTCTCCCCCAGTCTACTTCACAGGCCTTGCCGGTCATTGCAGGCGTCGTCCAACTCGCAAGTTTGTTGCTTTGCAATGAGCACCTTCGGAGCTCATCACGAAGTCCTGCGTGTCTGCTTTGTTCGGCTAAGTGTTACTGGCTTTGGCTAAGTGTTACTGGCGTGGCGTAAGTGTTACTGGCTTGGCTTAAGTGTTACTGGCTTAGGTTAATAGTTACTGGCTTGGCTTAAATGTTACTGGCTTAGGTTAATAATTACTGGCTTCGGCTAAGAGTTCCTGGCTTTGGCCTTGTTTTCATCCTGTTTGGGAAAATTTTAGTTTTTTCGGTGGCCATTCTTTTTTTTCTCCTAAAAACACCAATTATGGGTCAAATTAGCTTGCAACCTCACTCACAGGCTCCCTGGCTGCCCCCTTGAGTTGTGTGAGGATTTCAACTTATTTTGTACATTATTGTTTGTTTTTTGGTGCAAGTTATGGGCTTTGGCTAAGCGTTACTGGCTTAGGTAAAGTGTTATTGGCTTAGGTAAAAAGTGTTACTGGCTTAGGTAAAGTGTTATTGGCTTAGGTAAAAAGTGTCATTGGCTTAGGAAAAAAGTGTTACTGTCTTAGATAAAAAGTGTTACTGGCTTAAGTAGTGTTACTGGCTTAGGAAGTGTTACTGGCTTTGGCTATGGGCGTCTTCAATCTCTTTCCATCCTCTATCGGTTGAGTGTAGTGGGGCAAATGACATCTCTAACTGGACAGTGGACCCTTAGAGGAACCCTGAAAAGGCACTATTGCGCTATGGCACTATTGGCGCTCATTGCAGCGTTACTGGCTTAGGTAAAGTGTTATTGGCTTACGTAAAAAGTGTTACTGGCTTAGGTAAAGTGTTATTGGCTTAGGTAAAAAGTGTCATTGGTGTGTGTCAAAAAGTGTGAGCCTAGCATTGAGCACCTACGGCGCTCATCTTGAGGCCATCTTCAATCTGTTTTAAAGTCCTACGTGCGTGCCTTGCGATGAGTGCCTGCAGCGCTGATTGCATGACCTGCAATGATCACCTTTGGCCCGCAAGCGTGACGAGAACTTTCAGATTGACAACTATTATAGTTGATATATACTGTATCAAATAGACAGCTGATTGTTTATTCACTCTGCGTATCATTTCTGTTTTGTACTAACCAAATATATAGACTGTTCTAACCAAACTTTATAACATTATGTACACCATTTATATACTTCTATATTGAACTAACCAAATATAAAGTGTGTTAAGACTAATTGTTATCCAATCATCCAAAAGAGATTGTAATAGGCATCAGGTAGATTGTATATTGTGATCTAACTAAATAGCAAATATTACAAGTGTAAACACTTATAATTGTTTATCCTTGATATTTACTGCTATATCAATAAATGCTACTTCTGCACACATCGTATACTTGTTGATAAATTGATCATCACACTCAATTAATCTATACATTATAATATTTTAAGAAACTGTATAAATCTATACAGTGTAATATTTTTGTCATATCAACTGCACGACAATACAGACGGTAAGTCTACCTGGCCAAAGCCTAAACTGTAAACCATGCACCCGTAAGTAGCATTTAAGAGTATGATCATGATCAATTAAGCAAGGCCGTAACGACCGATTTCGAAACAGCCAATAGTAAATGAGACCGTCATCATTACATCAGTAAAACATGAAGGTGAAATGTCAATCAATTAGCGTTTTGACGTCCGATATTCGATCGGACTCGCAATCTGGCAATGTACAAAATAATAAAAATGAATGAAGAAACTGTTCTAGTCCATGTGGGTGGCCTGATATGTATTAACTCCTTGATTACAGAGATTGATATAACATTGAAATTGCTAGCACACAAAAAAAAGAAATGAAAGGTATCCCTTGACAAATAGTGCACACCCAAGACCTAATAACAATATAGAGAATAATGAATAATAAAACTTAACATTTAATAGTATCTTTAAAATACAAGGTTAAAATCTTGATGCTCTGACTTCTTCATGAAAAATATTAATAATGATGAGAAGTGGGAAAAACTCCAGAGTCACCATATAATTATAAAACCACTGAGTCCTCTTATAGTATGACCAAGTGATAAAGTGCTATAGTGCTGTAAACAGTGAAGCAAGTATATGTAGCAATACAAAAAAATCAATGTTGCATAAGTAAAGAAAAGTGCAAAAATGCTGATAATGAAAATTAATAATGCTCAATCACCTATAATAATATTAATATTAAAGTGCTGAATATTGAGAGATATATCTAAAAATATAGATATATCAAAATAATTAGTGTCAGTTATATGACAAAAAGAACATAAGAGGACCAATATTAGTGGAAAATGTTAGTAATATTGGCCAGGAGTATTAATTTGCTACATAAGTTAATTAATAGGAGCCACATATTGCTAATTTCAATAAAATCTGAATCCCAAATATTTGTTGATACCAGGTAATACTGGCTAGAAGTGGGATGGGGACTGAAAGTGTATAATAACACAACTCTGGGTCTATTTCGAGTGAAACCCGGGGCTCCTAGCTCCACACACGCTGCCTATGCGTCTGGTGATGACGTCATAGGTCAGCGCTGCTGCGTTACATTGCGTGCAACCTGACGCACATTTTTTAAATGATTTCATCAGGGCTTCTTTATCCCTAGTAGCATCCTTTAATACCCATATCTTTGTCACACCTTGAGTCACCTGTATACTTGTTGGTCTTATTAACATTGAAATTGAACATAAAAAAATAATTTATAATTACTGATTTGCGAGCTTGTCACTGTTGTGCAATTAATTCTCATGTCTTTCATTGCTTTCCCCATCTTTTAAAGTGCAGTATTGCTTTTATATTTGTATTTACAGTGCTATGAACAGGTGTTTGCCCCCTAACCAGTCCTATCTGGTACTTGTAGGATTTTCTTCTACATTTGCCATTTACGGGTGTGGAGACAATTGCGGGCTTGAGAAATTGTAGCAATTGAATAGCGATTTGTGATTGTAACATTTACGGGCTTGAAAGATCAAAGGCTTAGATGGATTGGAGTTGCGATTTTGACCACCGCAGGGCTTTTCAGCCTGTAACCCGCATATCGTTTGCAGGTAGCTAAAAGAGGCCAATTGAATAGCAAATTAGTTTACTGGCTACATTATGTGCTGCAGTAACTAACAAGTAACTAACAATTGCTCAAATGAATAGAGTCCAAGTGTGTTAATGATTAGCACATCAAAGCAGTGAGTCCCACGTTTGCATAATAAAACAGTGCAACTAATGGTGAAAATCTCAGATATGATTTAATTTAGAAAAAAATACTAGTACAATATATAGACAGTATTTTAGGCTATATAAAAATAGCTTTAAAAAATACTTAATTTTGAGGTTATTATTTTTATTATTATTAACCTTTATTTGTATTGCACTAACATTTATTTGTATTGCACCAACATATTCCCTTATACAGGGGATAAGAACAAGGAAGATTACAATGTTAACAAACTGCAGAAAAATGGAGGGCCCTGTTTTGAGCTTAGAATCTTTGCAGAAAGTGCTTTATTATTTGGTTGCAGAAAGTGCTTTATTCCAAAGCACCCTACAAGATTGGAAACTCGCTACTTACAATCTGACAGAGTCATTTTAATAAATTATTATCATGTATCAATTTAGAATCAATATTAGGAATTTTTATTATAATAAATAAACAAGATAACATGCAAAAAAAAATAGATGCATTTATCATAAATCAACCCACAGGAAGATTAGAAAAGTAATTGTATACAGATCTAGTACTGTAACAGATGACCTGAGAAGATAATTTTGTGAGGGTCATTGTCAAATGTCAGCTTAGTGAATTCATATGGAGTCCTCATTGGGAATGGTGTGAATGGACACATTCCTACAAACACCAAACATGCATATGTAGATAGTAGCCAAAAAAAAGGTTAATGAGACCATCGGGTAAAAATGTCAATGAGTATAGTGAGAATGTCCTTGTTTGGATTTTTTAGACTTTACCAATACCATGCAACCATCTTTCCATCACCTTTAATTTTAGTAAAATCCACCCCATGTTTCAATATCATAAATATTAATATTTGTGAATAGTTGGGAAATGTGTGGTGATATGCCGTGGAATGTACTGACTAACTGTCACTAATTATAGACCCATTAATAACAGCTGGCAGGGGCAGCTTTAATAATGGTTCCAAATGAGATTCAGCCTGTTCATTTAAAGAGAACATGGAAGGGAGCTTTAGCAAGGCAATGATTATTTTATTACTTTACAAATGTATTTCATAAGAAGCAGTTGAATTAAATAAAACACTCATTACAGAGATCCCATCCTGATTTTCATGTTCTGTTTATTTAAGTAATTATTCTGGAATTCATTTGTCTGTCTGTTTGATTTGTATTTTTCGAGACCCTTTAATAAAAGGGATTTACTTGGCATCGCTATAATAAAACACAGGGATTTACAGCCAGTAGCAAACGAAGTTCCTGCAAAAAGTCGTATTTTTCCAAGTGATTATGGGCTACAAAGGATATTGTATCACGGCAAGCTGCTCTGTATCTTCACCACTGTTGAGTGTGTGACAGATGTCTTGTGTTAAAGTTGAATGATTAAATGTCATCTCTGAAACCACTCCCTAGATATATGGAATTCTACCCTTTCGTCCACACAATCTGCCTTCAATCTGCTAAATCGTTTAAAGCCTGCAATGTCCTTGATTGTCAATAAAGCGCAGACCACAATCCTCATTTCAATTCCAAGACCAACTCCAGAGTTAAATTCTCACACTACTCTGATGCTACTTTTGCAAAGTCTGGGGTCCATGATTATGCTGCATTGGGTTTTACTTCTCATCAAACTACACACAAGGTTCTAAAAAACAAACACTTGTTAGATTAGATGACATTAAATAAATAACCAGCATAGGAAACTAGTGAGCACAGGGATAATTAATTACACCTTTCCTCCTAGGAGTTCTCAGTGGATAATTAGGCTAACGGTCTTTGTAGAATATTGCTAAGGATTTTGGACTTCTTAATGATATGTCCATCTCTTGTTTAAAGAACCACTGTGGTGTACAAACAATATCAAACATGGTAACACATTATTAAATTTTATAATTTGACTGTTTTCACCTATTTTTAACCTTAGACACACAATAGTGTTACACTATGTTGGACATTCAGATTTTATAAAAGTGGCATTTTGACATTTACATTTTCTTTAAACCAGTGTTTTCCAAACTAATTCAGTCATAGAACCTTTTTCAGAAGTTGGTATTCACTTTTTTTGGGGGTATTCACCTTTTATAAGGTAATAATAGTCCTAATAATATAACACATTAGATACATGGTTTTCAGTATACTGCAAGTCATGCATCAACATTATTTTCTTTGTTAAAGGGACACTGTCTACATAAGGATCACTAAATACAGGTATACCCCAGATTGCTCTACCCCTCTCAGTGCTGATTACCAGTCCCAGTCATCGGAAATCACTAAATCTTGCAATAGCTCTCAAAAACGTGTTGCGGGCATTTAAATCCTTGCTTAGTATACTATGGCAATAAAACAGAGCTATGGTGATAAAATGCCCAGTTTATCTTGGTTTTCATATATATCGCTCCTGCATGCAAGAACGCATATACGGGGTATTCCTGTATGTACCAATGAATCCTGTGTCTTGTTGAAGCCTGCATTCTCATAATGACACCCTAGTATTGAAGTCTACACCCCATGACCCCAAAAAAACACATCAGGTCCCCTATCATAACCTCATAATTTCTTTCCATGACTGTTTCTAGGCCACCGTATAAAGAAACTTTTTGAGCAACTTTCTCATTGAATCCAGGGCTCCACAGAACATAGTTCTAGACTCATTAAGCTTTTGCTTAGGCTGGGAAAGATCACAATTTCAACTGTAACCATAGAAAATGGCCATTACACCCTTTAGCAATATGCATTGCAGCCCCTGCAAATTATTGTGAATGCATGGGAATACTTTGACCAAAACAAGGTTGAGAACTACCAGCAATATTACTATTTTCATATTAGCTTTTTAATAGACAGTACCAGAAAATAAATAGCGTTTCCTCTATTCCAAATTAATTTTGAATTCCACTTACATATTTTGTTTATATGATCCTGAATTAAGGGTGCATTCCATCATTTTAAAATGGGGCTTTAAAAATAATGCTTTCACTTTTCTAAACAGGTTAAATCCATAGCTAAATGACATGCCGGTAATGGCTTCCATTAATTATTGATTTTCAAGATAATACTTGTTATAGTGGAATTAACGCTATTGTTTGAGAAGAAATACTGCACAAATACTATGTTTAGTGGGCTTGTAATCAGCTTTACCCACTTCTCTTATAATCTGATTGAAACAGATTTCCTCTGAAATCTTTTTTATTATTTGGTTGATATTAAAAGGTCACAAATTTGCAACAGTCTTAAACTTTAATTTGAGTTGCAGCAATCGATTTATTGTGTAACTTGACATTTAAATCTCAAAAGATAGCAATAGTATTAATTATATAAAAAAAGGAAAATAAGTAGTGACTAATGGAATTTGAGGTGATATTAGGTGCTTTGTTACTGAATGCATTGTAGCCTATTTTTCCAAGCCCTATATTATGACTATGTTGATCATAATGCCTTTTGACCCTCTGCATTTACTCCATCATAATTATCCTTTAATACTCTTATAAATGAACTTTTAGCTTATCTTTCGTTAATTCTCAGGACTAACATAACAAAAAACCAAAGCCATCTAGATAAAGTGGTTAACCCCTTTTAGATCTACATCACACGCTATGATACTAACAGAGCTTCCATTCAACCACTTATAAATTCTTTGCCCAAATATAAAAATGGAATCATCACTCATAGTATGGAATGATTAACATATCAATAAAATCACACTAGGATTAAAATTGTAATAATACCACATTTCTAACTAATTATAACCTATTATATGCTTTAACTTAATGCATATTTTCTTTTCTTATGTATGTATTATATCCATTAAAGATCATTTTTATATAATTATGTATATCCTTCTGATTACATTTATAGCAGAAGTATATCATTATTTAAATTATACAATTTACGTATCATTAATGTAAGGAATATTTTACTTTTTTTTAATCTTCTAATATTATTAGATAGTAATTTTATTATACTGTATATTCTAATGGTCCTTACATGTCTGTGTATGAACAAATCTATATATTACTAGGAAACTGTAATTACAGATTTCCTTAAATCTTCCCTTGCAAGGATTTTGTTTGCAAATTACTTTCATTATATGTATGGAGGTCTAATTGAATTTGTCTAGCCTTTTAGGTCCATGGCTTAGTTTCAAAGAAACCCACAGTAATTAACACTTCACAGTGGCTGAGCTGCAAAATCTCACTTAAATACTTTTTACTTAGAATTACTTAATTTTTGTTGTTACAATTAGTTATTTTGTAACATCAGAATTATTTTTTTTTCATTCAATAACAAAATAACTAATCTAAAAACTGTTATTTAAAAATAAAAATCAGGAAAAATTGTGGCTAAATGTCACTACATTTTTTGTAGGACTGTGAAGGGCCGTGATGCAGCAACAATGCATCTCAGATTGTGGCCTTTAGAGTATTCAGTGCAAGCCTTCTCTGTGTCTAGATTGTTAGCTCAAGGCATCAGTTCCCTTTTTTATCAGTCTGTCTTAATATGTGTTAAAGGTTGCTGTATTTACTGTACCCATGAATGGTGATCAGAAATCTTCACAAAAAAAATATAACAATAAACGATCATGGTATTCAGGGGTGTAGGAGCCAGAATTATTCTGGGGGGGATACAGCTCATTGCATACACAGACCGTAAATTAGTATATTTATACATAAATACAAACACAGAAAAATTTGGGGGGGATTTGTCCCCCCCCCCCCCAGTTCCTACTCCCATGATGGTATTCACTAAGAATCTCTCTCATCTAAAGCCCCAGTGAAGCAGTCCCATAATTTTACCTATATATTTCCTGCAACTTTTTTTTTTAAATTTCACTGCTGTTTAAATCTAGGTCCACGGGGCCCAGGCCTAGGACACTGCATTTCCAAGGGGGAGCAGAAGTTTGCATAAAGTTACTGAAGCAATGCCTTGGGATATGCACAGAAATGTCTATATTTAGAAAATGTTCAGGCACTGTCTCACCTACTTTATACTTCCCCAGACATATACACTTATATTTTTCTATATAGGTGTGTGGTTTAATTATGGTTCAGATTTAAAATAGTAACTTAAAAAGTAAATACTCTAGTTATGAAAATGTTGATTACTATAAAAAATTCTGCAGTTCTTCTGTTTTTGTGTCTCTGTTTTTGTTTTAATAGGCAGATACAGAAGGTCCATATTTTAATAGTTAACAACAAAAAAAGTTCTATTTTGTTATCTTTTATTTTCAAGGCTCGAACAAAGGCCTTTATTTCAAGGAAGTTTTGAAAAGAAAGAGTCTGAATCTCAGTAGTCTCCACTACAGTGTTACAGAATGGTAACCACTAATTTGAATACACGACACTAGCCCTAACACCCTCCCTTATCCATACCTATCTATATAAACCCCTTTGCATGGAAGGGATTGGGTTAAATAATAATAAAAAAACGAATGTAGGGGGTTTATTAAACTACTGCCCATTACTAGCAGCCCCATATGAGCTGGGTATCGCCTGGATTCCCGCTTAAAACCTGCTACCCCCTATGAACCTGGGCATCCCCTGGGGTTTGGACCCCCATGGTATCTAATATTAACCACTATATAGTGAGGGTCCTAAACTACCGCTATAGGACACCCATAGGACTCAAAATATTAAAATGTATACAAAATGTAAAGAAACATGAAACATTAAAAATTGCAATAAAAATGTGGGTGTGGGAGAGTCCTAAATATATACATACCCACTAGCCCAATTGACCCCTACAGCAGCAATCACTGACGCCCTTGTCCTCATTCTTCTGCCCTGGATAAGCGGGCTATCCATATTGATTGAAGAATCCCTTATTAAAGACATTGATCCTCATCTTCTGGCCCATGGAAATGGGCCTCCACCTAAAAAAAACAGTAGCTCTAAAAATTTAAAAAAATACTCTAACCCTACATACTAATTAATTTTTTTCAGGGAAAACGGCTTTTATTCTAATTTTTGCTGACTCTGATTTTCTGAAATCAACTGTCAATCAGATCAGACCCTGAGTAGGAAAACCAACTGTTGGTGAGTGTCATTGCTTTCATTTTTTCTTCACTGCAAAGAAATGGTGTGCCTATTTGTATAATGTGAAAATATTACTGATTTACCAACAATGAATAATTGGGTATTAAAGGGGTCAGTAGTTGTGGAAGGGATGCTGCCTTATACTCACTGATGCGTTTGCTTGTTTAGATCACATCCAGGCCCAACCACTCTGCAACTGCAGATGTTTTTTGACGGGTTGTTCAACTACTGCACTTCAAGAGACCCTGAGAAGGAGAACTGTTGGTGAGTGTCATTGCTTTCATATTTCCTTCAATGTGAATAAATCAAAGAACTGGTGTGCCTGTTTGTATAATGTGAAAATATCACTGATTTACCAACAATGATGATTAATTGTGATTTTGCTGTAGTCTAGGTACATTATTGTTTTTAGTCTAGATTTCATAGTAATAAGTTAAAAATATTGTTATTTTGCTTCATGACATTGCTGCAGTGCTGACCATGGCTGAGTTTATTGCAAAACCTGTATGTATTATTATTTGCACAGGGTTAATGTGGTTTAAGCATTTAGAGAAAAGTAACATTTCTAAAAACTTGACTGTGCCAAATGAACATATGATTACAGTTTGGTTTTCAATAAGAATAAAAAAAGTTTAGAAAGGTATTAGATCTATCTATTTGGTGAGCATTTTTTTAGGAAAATGCAACTAAAACATTGAACAGTAGGAAAGGAATATAAGCTTTTGAATGAAGTAAAAAGTTTTTGTACAGCCACAAAACCATATTTTACCCAAAAAACTATTTTACATAAAGTTTATCACATTTAGCTTATACAACTAACGCATTCATATATTTTGTAGACGGGTATCTTAGATTGAAGGTAAAGTACTTTGTTACAAATTTTCTATGCTGTGATCCCTTCTTCATATTATTAGCAAAAACTAATACTGTCAACGAAGTACTCCTGAAGCTTTTCTGCACCCTAACATATCAAGAGAAGGTGGAAATGAAACGATTAGGACCTCAACAACCGGTGATAGATCTTCAGCAGCTTAAAAGCGATCAAAGCAAGGAATATGTCTGGAATTTTAGTACAGACTTGTATGGTAAAAACATAAGAAATGGCTCTGTAGAAGCATCGCCCAGATGTCCTTATTCTGTTTTCCGTGCATGATATTTGGTGGTGAAGTGGCTTGGACCAAAATTGGAGTGACTGATGTCAAACACTTTTCAGAAAAAATTAAGAAACATGAAGCCTTGCCTTTCAACTGGATGAAGGATACAGAGCCGGTATTCAAAAACATAATGAAGAAGTGGACGAGAACTGGTACATCCTTTCCAAATAAAATGATTGTGTTCACTTTTTTGAATTGGCATTAAGAGGACATGACAAAACAGAATGATACAAAATCCAGAGTCCAGAGTGTTTCAAGGCCTGGTTGATTTTGTTTCCAGGATTGATACTGTAATGGATCATCATTTGAAGAATGCAACTGTGTTCAAGGGCACCACCAAAGCCATACCAAATGAGCTACTGGACTGCATGCTGGAAGTTACCAAGGAAGTTGGCTTAAGGAAGCCAAGTTTTTGGCAATATAGGCAGATGATATGACTGATATTTCCACAAAGACACAGTCAGTTTTAGTATATTGATACATTGACGATAAGCACAGAGTTGTTGAAAAGTTGTTAAAAGATATTATGGCTTCACAGAACTGAAAGAGACTGATGCAGAATTGATTGCCACTATTGTTACATAGTTACATAGTTACATAGTAATTAAGGTTGAAAAAAGAGTTTCAGTTCATCAAGTTCAACCTTTTAAGATCTGCTCTGATCTGCAATATGCAGATTAAATATTAATTAATTAGTTGTTAATAAATTATTTAATTATTTATTTTTTATTTTATTTTTAATTATTAATTAATCCAGAGGAAGGCAAACAGAAAAAAAAACCAAGTGAGACTTAGCCAATCGTCTCAAAGGGAAAATTAATTCCTTCTGACCCCAGATACTGGCGATCAGATTTCTCCGGGAATCAATACTGTCTCTCTAATTATCCATGATAACCCTGAATTCCCTTTTTAATTAGAAATAAATCCAGTCCCCTTTTAAAGTTATCTATTGAATCTGCTGTCACCACCTCCTCTGGTAGAGAATTCCACAGATTAACCACCCTTACTGTGAAGAACCCTTTTCTTTCTTTAAGGTGGAATCTTTCTACTTCTAACCTCAAGGGATGTCCTCTTGTCAGTTGTAAACCTCTTGGCACAAAAAGCTCCCCTGACAAATCTTTATACTGACCCTGGATGTATTTATATAAGGTAATCATATCCCCTCTTAGGTGCCTTTTTTCTAGAGAAAATACAGTTAATATGGTTAGTCTTTCTTCATAACTTAGCCCCTCCATTCCCCTTATTAGTTTTGTTGCGCTCCTCTGTACCTTTTCCAGCTCTAAAATGTCCTTTTTATGAAGTGGTGCCCAAAATTGTACTCCATATTCCAAATGAGGGCGTACTAGAGATTTGTATAGTGGCAGCATTATACAGTATGGGCTTTCCTTGCTTCTATACCCTTCTTAACACATGCTAATATTCTATTTGCCTTTGCAGCTGCTGCTTGGCTTTGAGCACTGTTCCCTAGGTGGTGGTCCATAAGCACTCCCAAATCCCTTTCAATATCTGATACACTTAGATTTGCTCCATTAAGATTATAAATTGCATGGCTATTTTTCCTACCCAGATGCATAACTTTACATTTATTTGTATTAAATCTCATCTGCCATTTAGATGCCCATTCCTCAATTTTATGTAAATCCCTTTGGAGGGAAAGCACATAATTATCTGATTTAATTACCTTGAACAACTTCATGTCATCAGCAAAAATGGAGACACCACACTCCAATCCTACCTCTAAGTCATTAATAAATATGTTAAAAAGGAGAGGACCTAATACTGAACCCTGAGGAACCCCACTTGCTGGGAAATCCGAATAATGTTCACCAAGAGCCCAATGACAAACTAAAACTGATAGCTCAAAGTTACGATAGTGCCAGTGTGATGTATGGAGAACTTGGAGGAGTTCAATGAAAAATAAAGGATATTTACCCTAACACACACTACATTCATTGTTATGCTCGCCAATTCAATTTAGTAATGGAACAAGCAGATTTTAAGATTCCAAGAATTACATTTTTTTTTTTTGCAACCTATCCGGCATGTCAAGCACAGAGAAGATCTTATTGAGTGTTTCAGGAAAATTGAAATATCGGATAAGTTTGATTAAAGCTCTATGTGAAAAGCCAGTGCCTTCATTCTAATGCTAGAAGAAAGGGATTTCCTTTAGTTCCTTCAATTATTTCACAAATAATGACACGTATTGATGTGCTCTACAGACGGCTTCAAAAATGGGACACATATACTGTTTTTGTCAACAAAGTCACCAAGGAATTTGTGAGCAGCATCCAGAGAATTCATAATTATGTTGATTAGATAAAACCAAATTGCAGAAATAGAGGCACCTCCCTCATCAAGGGAATGGAGGTACTTCCCAGGATAAGAAGAGTGGGCAGAAGTAGCACCACCTCACCCTCATATGCTACGTTCCTACTCCTCTGCCCTCAACCTGGCCAAACAGCAGTACTTTACATCACTAATATCAACTCTGTCCTCTAACACAAAACGTCTTTTTGCTACTTTCAATACTCTCCTTCGCCCACCACCTCCCCCCATCCCTTTCTGTCTCACGGCTGAAGACTTTGCCAACCATTTTACACATAAAATTCAAGCTATCCACAATGAACTCTCCTCTCACCGTGGCTCACACACTTCACTCTCTCAACTAACTCTACTAACCAACAACACCCAATCTACCCCCCCTTCCATTCTCACAGCCACTCTGGACTACTTTACCCCTGCAACAGAAGATGAAGTCTCCATCCTAATATCATCCTCTCACCTCACTACCTGTCCTTCAGATCCTATTCCATCTCAGCTCATCCCTCCCCTCTCTACTACACTTATCCCAGCTCTCACACATATCTTCAACCTTTCCCTAAACACTGGCACATTTCCATCATCTCTAAAACATGCCATAATTACACCCACTCTCAAGAAAACCTCATCCGATTCTGACATTGCATCTAACTATCGCCCTATCTCTCTACTTCCCCTGGCTTCCAAACTGCTGGAGCGGCTCGTCTATAACCGCCTCACCAGTTTCATCTCCTCTAACTCTCTTCTGGACACTTTCCAATCCGGCTTTCGGCCCCAACACTCCACTGAGACAGCCCTCATAAAAGTCACCAATGACCTGCTCACCGCCAAGTCGAAAGGCCACTTTTCTATTTTGCTTCTCATGGATCTCTCTGCCGCCTTTGACACCGTTGACCATTCAATTCTACTCCAAATTCTCTCCTCCCTCGGCATTCGAGACACTGCTCTCTTGTGGTTCTCATCATACCTCCAAGAACAATCATTTAGCGTCTCCTTCTCCGGCACATCTTCTTCTCCTCACCCCCTGTCTATTGGCGTACCCCAAGGATCAGTCCTAGGCCCCCTTCTCTTCTCCATCTACACATCCTCACTCGG
This sequence comes from Discoglossus pictus, assembly GCA_027410445.1. Lineage (NCBI taxonomy): Eukaryota > Metazoa > Chordata > Amphibia > Anura > Alytidae > Discoglossus > Discoglossus pictus. The sequence continues at coordinate 97,207,381 of CM050165.1, forward strand.
CACCCTAATAAACTCTTTTGGGTTCCAGTACAATCTCTATGCAGACGACACCCAAATCTATCTCTCAGCACCAGATCTATCCCCCTCTCTTCTAGCACACGTCTCCGACTGCCTCTCTAGTATATCCTCTTGGATGTCCACCCACCATCTGAAACTCAACATGTCTAAGACTGAACTCTTAATCTTCCCACCCTCTACTACAGCTTCAATTCCTCACATCTCTCTCTCTGTCAACAACGCCATCATCACTCCCACCTCCCAAGCCCGTTGTCTCGGGGTTCTACTGGACCCTGCCCTCTCTTTCATCCCACACATACAGTCTCTAACCAAATCCTGTCTTTTCCATCTAAAAAACATATCCAAAATACGCCATTACCTTACACAAGACACTACTAAGATTCTAATACACTCTCTTATCATTTCTCGTCTTGACTATTGCAACTCGCTCCTTGTTGGCCTGCCCATCATTTGCCTCTCCCCACTTCAATCCATAATAAATGCCTCCGCCAGACTCATCTTCAGTACACATCGTTCAGTGTCGGCAGCTCCTCTTTGTCAATCACTCCACTGGCTTCCCTTAGCCTCCAGAATAAAGTTTAAAATCTTGACCCTAACTTATAAAGCCCTCAACAACAGCGCACCCCCATACATCTCTGCTCTCATCTCCAAATACTCCCCCACACGCCCTCTTCATTCTGCTAACGACCTTCTTCTTTCTACCACTCTTGTCACCTCCTCTCACTCCCGCCTCCAGGACTTTTCTCGCGCTGCCCCTATTCTCTGGAACTCCTTGCCTCGCTTCACCAGACTATCCTCCTGCCTTAAATCCTTCAAAACATCAATAAAAACGCACCTCTTTAAAGAAGCCTATAACCTTCCTCCCTAACATGCTCAGCACTGCTCAGCACTACTCTCTCCCTACTGTACCACATACAAACTTTAACCTTTAGATTGTAAGTCTGCGAGTTTCAATCCTGCGCAGTGCTTTAGGGAAAGCGCTATGGACACTGGATTCCAAGCTCAAAGACAGGGCCATACACTCTTTGCAATGTATGAATCTTTAACTTGTTATTGCCTGTAACTTAACTTATGTATAGCGCTACGGAATATGTTGGCGCGTTACAAATAAACGATAATAATAATAATAATAATGAAGGGAATGGAGGCACTCCCCAGCATAAGAAGAGTGGGCAGAAGCGGCACAACCACACCCTCATCACGAAAATGAAATCTCTTCCCAAGATAAGAAGAGCGAGCAGAAGCAGCACTACCTCACCCTCATCAAGGAGATGGAGGCACTTCCCAGGGTGAGAAGAGTGAGCAGAAGCAGCACCACCTCACTTACATCAAGACTATAAGTATTTTAGTGGTAAGTAAAGTATGAATAGTGTGTGGTTGTGCACATGGTCAGTGACAAGAGTTGATGAATTGGCATGGTGTTACTACTCATATGGTTATCCATATGCTAATTCAACATGTTTTAGTGACAGTGAGTATTGTGTTGTTGAAACAGAATAGAGGTTTTAATGCTATTATTCAGAATGGGCAGAGCCAGTATAGGTTAATAGGATAAGGCATATAAAGAAAATGGAGCAGAGCCAGTATAGGTTTATAGGACGGGACATATAAAAGTCAAGATGACATCGGGGGAGTCTGTGTAAGGGGAGGAATCAGGTCTTGATCTGCTACCCCACCAAATTGAAATGTCACCAGTAGCCCACCAACTTGAAATGTCACTGGGGTGATCCATGGCATCATGTATAGGTCAGTGGGCATTGATGAGCATTCTTCCCCTACCTGTGTGTCTTGATCTTGTCACATACATTTTCTGTTTGTTTTGCTAGTTATACATTTAAATGGATGGTAATAACTCATAATCTTGTGTACATAAATAGACTAGCTAAGGCTTTCTGCCACTCTGAGTCATGTAACAGGTCAGTTCAAGAGGATGAAAAAACAATCCCTGTATCATACTAATGTCACATATATACACAACTAATTCTTATACAAACAACTTGTGACATTTAGAACATTCTCTTATAGATGCATCATATTATATGTAAGTGCCCCTTTAAAGCCACTACCTCATTCAAGAGATAAAAGCAGATTGTAAAAACTAGGTTAAATCTAGTAATATATTGGATCTTCTTTTGTTTGTTAATCAGGGCTACCAGAGAAATATATTTTTATTTATAATAATGAGGTAAATACCTAATTTCCTTGTAGGAGGTCTAATTTCCACAAGTGCATCTGCAGTAACCTCAGTAAGGTAGATTATATGTTTTAATGCCCAGCACAGCTTTAAAGTAGATTAATCCCACAGATTTATTATTAAAGGTGTATTGCTCATGACTTGAGCCAATCCAAGAATAGACACTGAAAAAAAAGAAATAAATCTGAGCGCATTAGAGGTACAGTAAGCCTAGTTTACCCAAATTGGTACAGTTTTGGAATCAGAAGTTTAAATAAAATTCTAATGAAATAGCCTTTGCCGTACAGTCACTCCATCTTCTAGTCTTACAGAGGAATTATTTTTATAGCTAAATCCTGTTATTTTACATGATTCTGATGGCAGGATATTAGCTTAGAAGCCTATTTTTTTTATAGTAATGTAGTATTTTCTGCATATAAAAATGTACATTTTTATCTATAATATAAATCACGCTAAAAGCATTTTTTTAAGAATCCAATCCCCTATTTTAGCTTAAGGATAAACGATTTCCTGATTATCAACACAGTCAAGGCCAACTTGAGAAATTCATATTTATTCCTGATAACATAATCCACAGAGCAGGGAATTTAGCATTTGAAATATACTCCTGTATAATTCCTAAGTGTTAATGGCACCGAATGAAAACAAAATCTGATCCGAAATGTAGAGATTTTAGAGATGGTCAGGAGTAAAATGGCATAATGCAGTCCTATAATCATCCACCAATAAGTGAGCGTTTTATCCGATTATTTTTCATGACGTTGATAAAATAGTTACATGCACTCACTAAGCATTTAGCAGCACAGGATAAGCTAAACAGATCTCTTCTTAGAATAATCAGGACAATAATGATAACAAGAGTTCATTAGTAATATGTGTCATTATGTAGGGTATGGAATGAGGACAATGTCCCTGTTGGCAGCCTCTCACCTTGTAAGCAGAATCCCAGCAGCACTCATCTCATCCACGGTTATTTAGGCAGATAAACAACCACTTGGGTGTGATGTTGTATGTGGCATATAATTCATTTGGCACAGAGTGGTAGTTTTATAAGCTGTTGTTAGCCTGCCTGGTGACAACACGATACACATAGGACTAGATTCACTTAGGTTTGTAGACAGGGTCATTGCCAGTGGAGTGTGGAAGGTGCTCTTTTATTAAGCAAGAGGACTATACAGGCAGTCACCAGGCGCTAATAAGGTTCATTACTTGGAAATATACATCTTGTACTGGGGCGATATTTGTCCAGCTCTTGTATTTAACTCTTCTAGTTGTAGAAATGCAGTCTGGGTGAGTGCGCACGACATAGGCTGCAAATAGGTTATAAAGCCCTTTCTTATTTAGATTTCAATGCAGAGAAATTTACAGCTTCATAGAAACAGCCTCTTTGCAGCCTCTGCAAAGCTTAGTGAATCTGGCCGATGCATTAAAAGCATTTCTCAGTATTCTAATATATCAATAAGCATATCAGTATTAATGATTGCAAGCTGACAATGGCTAGGTTGTCTGTAATTACAAGTTAAAGAACCAATGTAGTTCAAGAAAATGTCTATATTTGTGAAATTAAGAAAATTAGTAATCCTGTAACCCATGAGCGTAATAGGAAGTTAAGATTAAATTTTAAGTTTTATAGACTCAGTTTTGAATGATCTCTTTGCCTGCAGCCTGGTACCTGTGAGGTGCTGGTCTATCTAACTTTATTGGTAAATTGCTATTCATAGTGGCAGTTCTTCAATATAACTGTATAGAGATGTTATCTGCCATTTAAATTCCCCCTATTTCTCCCAGCATGGTCAGAGCTACCACCGGTGCCGGCGGTGCAATACACAAGGGCCCTTCTCGGGGGGGCCCAGTGCAGTTTATTTTTATTTTTTTACCTTTCTGTAGAGAATAGCTGTGAACTGGTAATTGCACCTGACTAATAAGACTAATTGTCTTATTAGTTAAAATACGCTTCATAGATTAATGTATATTTGCCCATTTTTAACAACTCCTCAGAATGATAGCAATTTATTTGAAATATGGAAAGTTTGATCACTTGTGATCTTACGTCAATCAAAATGTGTAACTGCTGTATTGTTGTACCACAATTATTTATTTTCCTATTCTTTGAATTGTGTGTGTGTGTGTATATATAGTTATTTACTTTACTTTTGTTTTGTTATATTTGTATTTTATTACATATATGATTGAAACTTAATAAAACATAGATGAATGAAACCGTCCATACCAAATACATACAGAATATACTAAATCCAAGGAAAGATTTGCATCTTCTGTGTTTTTCTACAGACCTGTCTTTGGAACAGCTGGACAAAGAATAGCTAATTCTCCTCTACTTTTGAAGTCACCTTGAATAAAGACAAGTTTCCTGGACTGAACAGTCAGAAAATTAATCTTTATTTTATTGTGGTTATTCTAATCAAATCTTTTTAAGAATGATTAAAAAATGTACAAAAATGATTGACAGAAATTAACTAAATACTGCTATGCAGGTCTTGATTGACTATAAAAAAAAATGAAAACTAAAATCTGAAAGTTTGTCATATTGGTCGGATGGAGGTAAGGACAACCCATGTAGCATGATAAAACGGACAATTAAAAAAACATTTCATGCACTAGGAAATGATCATCAATTGTGAGCATGTTTGACCACTCTGTTGCTTCGAAAATATTATAACAAAACAGAAAGCTATTTGTCCATGGAAAAGGCTGGTCAAAAGTACATGCCAAGCATCCCTGTAAGAAATGGTGAGTTTCTCAGAGATCTATACAAGATAATTATCTTTTTTATGTCCCCAGTGAAGGTTTAAAGTGACCTTGCTATGGAGGGTCAGTGACCCATATAAAATTATAATTTGTGAGCTTGTTCCAGTTAGGAAGCAGATGCAGACAAGATGTGTCAACAGGTCTAAGAACAACTTCAGCTTGTATTAACCTGTACAAGTCAGCTATCTCTCAGTGGGAGCTGAACAGTCTATCCCAGCACATCCTACCACAAGATGTTTTCAAGAGTTACAATAGAGTCTAGTCAAATGTGATACAGTAAATTGAAAACACACACACAATATATATACATTTGTACATATGCACCATAAGATAACAGTTCTCCAACACCTCACCCTTCATCAAGCTTTTGTATAACCAAATTTAGAAATGTGAATCCTCTACTACTATTTCCATTTCCTATGTCTCGACCCAAGATTACCATGAACAAATATATTTTAATATATTTTTGTGAATATGGACACTGCAGGAGCAATTTGAAGCAGGCTGATGTCTCCTAAAATGTACTGTTCTGGGCCTAGGACTAGGCAGAAATACTTGTGTTTCTAAAAATGTCTGCCCTTATATATGAGTATTGTTATTTGGTACTGCAAAATATTATAATAACTAAAGGGAATCCGATCCGTGTGGCCAGGGGAAGCTCTCAATTCTTCAGAATCCAATAAAAAAAATAGGTGAACCAGCTCACTTGCCAGTAGGGTTGAAAAAGCTTTCTTATATCATATAAATAATAATAATAATAATAATAATAATAATAATAATAATAATAATAATAATAAAAAACCCTGTTGACATGTGCTACTGAAACACAAGCCCAAATGGAAAGGACACATGCCCATGTCAACCCAAAGGCTCATGGCACACAAAATGAGTTACAAATCCTACTACATTCAACAAAACATAACATTATTTAATAGGCATTTAAAAAAAAAATGTGAAAATAAAATTTCAGCGCTAAGTAAATTGTCAAAATAGTGAACAATGATATACTTTAAATTTACATAATCTAAAAGAGAAGGAAACCAAAATTATTATTATTATTATTATTAATATTATTAATATTATCACATAAAATAGTTGTCAAACTATGAATTGTCGTCATGCATGCCTGGATTTGATGATATCCCTGCTGTGCACAGGTGAGTCAATCACCTCTTCAGTCATCCTGATTGACTCCCCTGTGCACAGAAAGGATATTTTGAAATCCCGGCATGTATGTGGCCCTCCTTGCACACCCCTGCTCTATACCTATGGGTGTATGTAAAAAGATGACCTCTTCTATACTTCCTGAATACTTCACCGTTTATTACACATGATCTACAGTGTTTAAGACTACCCATCTAAACTAAGCTCCCAAATTAAAATGTAACCTTTAAAATAAAAAGTTAGGTGATATTCTCAAAAAGAGCTCAAAAAGCATATTTTATAATAAAAATATTAATATTAATAACACCGAAAACAGCTGTCTAAATAACATGATCTATTCCCATAAATAACAACAGTGGCAGCTACCATAGGCAGATGGAGTATAAATACCCAGAGAATGAAAGACTGTGAGTTCTCAGATTGAATATTAATAAGGGTCAAAGACATACAACCTTTTTCAGGTTTCTCATAAATAAATCAAGGCTAGTTAAAAACTGCTTATCCTAGAACCCAAACTTTAGTCTAAGGATGACCATGATTACTTGGAATTCACACCAACTTAGTAAAGAAAACAAAATGAAATAAAATTAATAATGTGCATTATAATTAACATTTTTAAGCTATCCTTCAAAAAACAATTTAGCAACTGTCTTAAAGAAATTAAACATTTGATCAGATTTCACATTATCCTTACTATACCAGCATAATATATTTATTTTTTATGTCTGCAACGGTCAATAAAAAACAAATTGGTGATCCCGTTCTAAATTTGAGATTAACTGAATATAAAATGGTGACTTTCTCACTATTTTTATGACAAGTTATGAATTGACACATAAGGAAGATATTTAACCAAGTCTAATTGTTCTGTTTTAAGATACTCTTGACCATAGGATGCCTGTACGTTAAGGTTCAACAATATCAAATGTTTTTATTTTGTATAAATTCTACTTTTAGCAAATTAAAATAACATCGCTTTATATTCAACAGATGAGATTACCCTAATTATTCATACGATCTTCCATTTATTGGTACTTTTTTCTCAGGCGTATTTGATCATTGTGTCTAATTCATTCATGGTGTGTTTTGCAAACTGGCAATTTACAAATTAATGGTCCCAAACAATATGCCCTACAGGTTGTCTATGCATTGAGGCTGCCTCTTCTCCTATGATGACTGTTAATGGGCAGTTGAAATGCTTTCTGTGCAGACAATAGACTTGTTCAAGTGTGCAACTATTTAGGGGAAGCTGTCCCGCCCACCACGGGTGGCAACAGTTTGGGCTGTCTGTGTCCAGCTGCTGTGTGCTGTCACGAGAATATAAGAGCCATGTGTCTGCAACAAAGCAGTGTCACCCCATTGGCCCTTTCTGCCCAGCGAAGCTAGTATATCAGTAACATATGGCCTTTTGGGGGTTCCTCCCATTTAACCAACATTGTTTCTCTCTGTACAAAAGGCAGAGATATGTAGGTATCTTAAGTCAGCCAAGTGACTGAATTAAATTCCCAAAGCAGCACGATTCAAGACACTAATTGGCTTGGCTCATATATTTTGTGTGAGAAACAGATTGGCCCATTTTTCAAGCTAATGATGGTTATTTGAAGTAATGAATAGACAAGGCATTGGGAAGGCTGGTCACCATGGCCTGGTAAACTTTAACTCCTATTCATGACAAGCGCACAGAGGTGAGGTTTGTTTTTTCAGCTAGACAGACAAGTTGGTGCCACAATTGTGTTAAATAATCAGATCTCATTATAAATGGAGAGGGAACTCAAATCATCTCAAAAACTTGTATACATATACCCACTTAGCTAAAGTAGTATAAAAAAACAAATTAACCTACACCTCTTATTCCTTTCAAAAACACTAATAAAAAAAAATATAAAAGGTTTCCATGCAATATATATATATATATATATATATATATATATATATATATATATATATATATATATAATTAAAGTGTGTGTGTATATGTTTATACTGCTGTTAATAATGATATCTGTTTTTAATCACCTATCAAAATATATAAATGCACATTATATATATATATATATATATATATATATATATATATATATATATACATGGTACATAATCCTAAATGTCTGAACATTAGACATTTCTAGTAACCAAACAGACATTTTAGTAGCCTGGAAAAAAGTCCATTTATAGTGATACATTATATGTCTATAAAATATTTAGGAAACAGAAGAACTGTATATAACATTAGTGTGGTGAACTACTGTGTCCACATTTGAAATTAATTATTTTTCTCTTGATAATGTATTGTAGATGTCTATACTTCTTGAACTTTCACTTGGATTGCAATTGCAATTGGTAATATATAACTATATACATACAAATACCCCATGCTTTATTAACATTTACATTTTGCATAATAACACAACTAAAGATTTCACTACTTATCACATAAGATGGTAGATATTTAATACGTTTTCAAAATCTGTTACTACTTAAATAATATACATAACTAAACATGTGCTATGTAATGCCAAAATATAGATATCATCCCTGTCGAAATATTAAACCAAATAAGGATTCTATAATGATTTTCGACCCTCTGAGGGGTACTTATACATACATTTATATTTATGTTTTTTGTCTATGTTGGTATGGTTGCTTTTATTTTTTATTGCTTTTTCTTTATAATAAATTTTATTTGATTTATTATAGTTTTATATAATGCTATACAATGCTTATTGTGTCCATAGCATAATAGCAAGGTTAACTGAGCAATAATTGTGTAAAAAGCACATGCTTTTTGTGAATAATTTACTATTTTTACATATATGTTTGTTTTTTATAGGGTGCTGTGTGTGTAGATTTATGTTCATATTGATTCGCAATATATTGATACCTCTTCTGAATAATGTTTGTTTGAATGAAGATAAAACCAGTGATGGAGCAGGTGCACTTGCCACTAATGAATGAAATGATGTTTGATCACTATTCTCATTTTCCAGATAATAAATGACCCCATGGACTGAAATGCTCCCTATCCAGTTGGAGGTCTATATGCAAGCTGGGATTCATATTGTGACTGTTTGGAGATATGTGGTCCTATGTAATGGAAAGCTTTGCTGCAATGTACACCCCATGAGCTTAACTAGTTATGGACAGTCAGAGAAGACTTTGTGGAGTCTTAAATGTAAATATGATGATTGGATATTCCCACATAATTGTCATATCAAATTATAACACGCAATGCAAATACCAATACACCTATTAAATTACTACTAGGGTAAAGGAAATTGAGCCACACAGTAAACTACAATTACATATAAATGTTAAACATTTACAGCCTTATTAAATTGCAATTCGGCAAATTTAAAGGGCTCTATATAAGCACATAGCATATTGTTTTTTACGGAAGATTTTAGTTAGTGAACTTCTATGCAAAAGCAAGGTCTTCACTAACTAAAAACGTCTGTAAAAAAAATATGCTCTGTGCTTATATAGAGCCCTTTAGATTTGCCGAATCGCAATTTAATAAGGCTGTTAAATACTTTCATGTATGTATTGTGCTGTCTAAAAACATTTAGCTAAGTATCAAGTTTAGTTATTCAAAAGACCATAAAGAAACAAAATAGACTATTGTGGTTATTGGCAAATAATTTTTTTGGGCTGTAATATAGTGAACTGAGTTGAAAATGTCCTGAAAAATATTACACAGTAAAACAAGCTCCCAAACACCCAATATATAGTTAAATAAACAGACTTTCCATATTTAAACATCGTTTTATTAACAAATTCTTAAAAGATCTCACTGAAATCTATCAAACAAACCCTGCATAAGTCCTGTGTACTGCAATGAAGCTGTGAGCTATACCATGTAGGGTCACTCTAGGTGGGCAGGTCAAAGCAGAGAGGACAGACAAATCACAGTCCACTAGAGAAGGAACTGGCAACCCACTCCAGTATCACCTGTCATATTCCTATCAGGCCCTCAGGGGAATGTTGATACTCCACATTATCACTAATTGGACTTTGCATGTTTATTAACCCTTTATTTTGATTATATATGATATATATTATTATATGATATCAAATGCTATTTTTATTATTATTATTATTATATTATTATTATCATTGTTTTATATGTGTTAATCTATGGCATAGTAACTAGGGCTCATTAGTTTACATATATAGGAATGTGACACAAATGTGATGTATGTGGATGTCCCATAACCCCAACCATTGAAAACACACTGACACGGTGTGAAAGGTACAACAAAACTTTATTTCATACACAGAGCACATCAGAAATGGTCAAGACTGTACATTAATATCATGCAACCAGAATCTGATGAAGAAAAGGATTATCGGAAATCACTCCATTTAATTGAAGAAACCATTAATGTGCATAGCACTTACAACTTGTCTAGTTCTGCTCAATGAAACAGATGATTCAACCTCTGGGCTGTGTAATCCAATCCAGTTTCACACATACAGTGTGGGGACAAAACAAAAATCTGAAAAAGGTGGTCAATTAAAAAAAGGCGGAGGAGGAAAAAAATATATAATCAACATGCATGTACAGTACAGTGCTAAATACTGTAACTGTAACAATATACAAACTCACCTGATTCCCAACTGCAAGCAGTACTAACTATTAGCTCGGTCTCTGGATAATTAGCAATATGGGAAAATATCCATTAATACGGAGAGGGCACAAAGTTCAGCAGCCAGATTCACTGTTACTTGCATCAGACCCAAGGATTTGTTCTCAGACTGATAATGAGGTCAGGATCACATGCTTCACTAGTGCATATATCAATGCTGGCTGTCATTAAAATGCCATTGTGAGACTTTGCAAAACCTCTGCCATAGCGTTTTTAGTCTACATTTAAGCTAACAACACTCATGTCTTAGATATCTCGTTATATGATAGCTTTAAGATTGTGGGAGCTACATGTTAAGGAGGGTCTGTCATTGAAGGAATGTCTACCTGAGAGGCACTGGGAAAACCTTACACCTCATGCATTTCCTTCACAATGCTTACAGATGCAGAAGATGCCTTCATTGACCTGAATTGTACCTAAAACAAAACAAAATAATAACACCTACAAAATAAGGCCTTAAAAAAAGATAAGGTCTGCAGCATCTCTTCTCAACAGCAATCCTCAGTGACCATCAATTGGTGACATGCTAAACAGAACCCTACATATCCACAGAGAACAGGATCGTGGACCATGTGATGGGAGGTAGCCATCTGCATACAAAATTTCCCCATCACATTGGCCAAGATCCAATACTCTATAGCCAGGCTAGATTAGGTTAACATTGTGATCAATAGATTGTTACTGAGGAGTGCTGTTGAGAAGGCACAAACATATGCACAGGTCCTAGGTCGTCCTCCTCCTAGGCACAGAGCCCAAATCCCCCGTGGCCGGCCGTCATCTTCTTGGTGGTGGTGCGGGGGGGGGGGGGGGGCAAGGGGAGGCAACCCCCCTGGAAGGCAGCTGCACCTGCAGTGGTGGAGGCATGGTGGAAGGAGATGAGGGTCGGGCTGCGGGTGGCCAAGGGATGCCGGCGGGGTGGAGGAGGCAGGGCTGGGGACCAGAGCACGTCACATGGCCTCTGCTGTGACTCCCTGGAATGCGCTCTGGGCCGCCCCAATCCTGAGCAACCCAGCCAGATAGGACTCCTCTCCTCGCTATTGCGCCTGGCCAGGCTGCGCATTATCTCCGCATGATTGGCAGAGATGCTGGCCTGGATCCCCTGAAGACACTCCATCTGCTGGCGCATCAGGGCCAGCATCTCTGCCTGTGCAGCCTGGCCTTATGTTGGGAATGGAGACCCCTGGGGTGTGGCCTGGTGAGGAGGTGGCAGTGTGTGAGTGGGTCTGGGTGCTGGCTAGAGGATGTTTCAGAATGGGCGTTGGTGTGGTTGGGCCCGGTGGCAGCCAGTCCAGCGCACTGCTGTGGGGGGGGGGGGGGGTGAGGTGGTGGCTGGCTGGGTTGATCACTCCAGTGGGAGGGCCCTGGCGATAGGCTCAGTCTCTGGAGAAGGGGGATAGTGGGGTCTAAACCCAGCAGTGTGGCCGTTGGTCCAGATGGTGACCCCACCAGCCATATTACATCCTCCTCCTCTGAACCAGGGCCATTGGCTCCGCTTCTCTCCTCCTCCCCCTGCTATGGTTCCTGCTGGGGTCGGGGTTAGCTCCTCCACTTCCTGCTCCGATGGTGCCGACGCCCCCGCTTCTGGCTCACCACTCGACCCAGACCCTTGATGCTAAAAGATAGAAAAGAAAGTTATATGTCATTAGTATGATGAATAATACATATTTTTGTGTGCATTCTTAGCTATCTGACATCTTGAATCAGTTTTGTTTATTTGTATCAGTGCAGTATTTTCTTTCCTGTGGGCTGTAATCAGTGTCCAGGTGAGAATGGGTGTGGTTTGGCCTGTGTAAAGGTTTATCTGTGTGCATTTGTGTGGTGTTCCGTTTGAATCAGTTGTAATTCAGTGCAGTTTTTTATGTCCTGTGCTCTGTAATCATTGTGCAGGTGAGTAGGCAGGGTCTATTTTAACAAGGGAAGGAGAGTACTTGGGAGCTTGCAAATCATTTCTAGTGTAAGTGTAGTTAGTGTGTAGGAGATTAAATAAAAGAAGGGAGTTCAAAGAAAAGGGGTATTATAAGAAAAAATAGAAAACAAAAATATATATATATATTGTTTTATTTGGGTTAAGGTGTAGAAAAGCAATCTTTATACAAATACATTGATTTGTTTTATCACTGTATTTTTGTAAATGGTAATCATGAGTCAGTCCAGTGACAACCTCATGGGGTCTACATCCTGCCACATCTATGCACTGCTGGAACAGATGATACAGAGTCCATACCTCTGTGACTGGTGTGAGCATGTTGCCTCTCTGGAAGCTCAAATTGGAGAACTGGAGAGGAAAATTGCAGCATTTAGTGATATTACTCCACTGGAAAGAGAGCTGGTGCTCACTGAGAACAGTTTAGCTGGGCCTAGCATGGAGGGTGAAGATGGTGCTAGTTAGGATGTCCAGGGGGTAGCTGGGTTACAGTTAGAAGGGGAAGAAGGGGGAACAGGCCAGTTCTGAATTGGCAAACACCAACAGATTTGCCAGATTGAGTGAAACTGTTGGGGATGTCCATTCAGGAATGGCAATGCCAGATTGAGCTGTTCCCTCTAACAGCCGGGAGAACAATTCTACTGGAGGAGTGGGAAGACAGAATAGGCAGAGAAACAGACAGGTTTTGGTGGTAGGGGACCCTATTATTAGGAAGAAAGTTTGCTGTCTCCTGTGTGCTCTGGTTCGGGCATGTTGTGGATCGGGTAGATAAATTATTGGGAGGGGCTGGAAATGAACCGGTGGTCTTGGTACATATTGGTACCAATGATAAAGTAAGTAGAAGATGGAATGTCCTCTGCCCTAGTAAGTAGAAGATGGAATGTTCTCTGCCCTTGATTTCCCTTTAGATTGTAAGTAGCGAGTTTACAGTCTTGTAGGGTGCTTTGGGATAAAGCACTTTCTGCTAAGATTCTAAGCTCAAAACAGGGCCCTTCAACTTTTGAATTTGTTAAACGTGTATTTCCCCTGTTCTTATCCCCTGTACAGCTCTACGGAATATGTTGGCGCGATACAAATAAAAGATAATAATAATAATAATAAATAATAGGGAGGTATTACTAGGTGACTCAAATACAGTGGCAAACACTTCACAACAGCAGAGCCATAGCAACATAAGGTGTATGCCTGCTAATGCAAGAAGTTTGCCTGGGAAAATGGGCAAGCTAGAATTATTAGCAGTACAAGAAAAATGGGACTTAATAGACATTACTGAAACATGGTGGGATGAATCTCATGACTGGACAGTTAATTTGGATGGTTATAACATATTTAGGAAAGATAGGGGTAATGGTAGAAGAGGTGGAGGGATATGTCTGTATTTTAAGCCTTGTTTTAAACCTGTAGTCAGTGGAACTAGCTGCAACATTTAATTTTTGTGGGTTGAGTTAAATTCTAAACACATATTGGAGGAGGTATGCTATAAACCCCCAAATATAATTGAAAGTGAGGAACTGTAATTATTGTTACAGATTGGAAATGCAGCTAACCATGGGCAAGTTCTAATAATGGGAGACTTTAATCACCCTGAAATAAACTGGATAAATGAGACCAGCAGTTCAGTTAAAGCGAGCAGGTTCTTGAGTACACTCAGGGATCATTATCTGGCACAGGTAATACAAGAACCTACTAGAAATGAGGCCATCTTGGATTTAGTCATCACAAGTAATCACATATAATAGTTGTCAAACTACGAATCGTTGTCACGCTTTGCAAGCTCGCAAAGCGAGCTCGCAAGAACTGCCAATGGTGGAGGCTCCAACGTCGGCTGCAATGAGCCAAAGGCTCATTGCAGACTGCAAGTGCGGACACTCGCGAAGCACCACTTTAACAAAATAGATCTAACACACAATCACTAAATACAACCTTACACAAAAAATACGAACCACTGGACTTTTAGTAAGCAAAATTTATGGACTTAGCTTAAAAAAATACAAGATGCAGGACTTAGAAAAAAAAACATTACGAACTCGCAAAAATACGACCTTAACGGCCAATCCGCAAGCACCTGAAAACATTGAAAACACAATAAATACACACAAAAAAGATATGAAAAGCTTACCCACAGCAAGGGGGGGCACCCAGGACCTCTGCAAGTGAAGTTGCACCACATACACATTTGCCGCTATTTTACAACACTAACTTACACAATGCGGAAGTACACAGCTACACTAAAGGGTTTCCCTCGCGCACGCAGCCTATTTACACTACACACTGCACACATTGTTGACATTTACAACTCAGCTCCACAACAGTGCAAACCTACATTGTATGCTGCAGGAGCATCAAAACAGATTGTCAGCTCTTCAGCACAATGCTTCCTTCATATATTACTTCCAAATAGGTAAAGTATATTAATTTATTCATTTATTAATTATTTAATTAGCATACAAAATACATATACACAAAAAACACTATCGCAATAAACACAAAAGCCATTCACTGCGCGCCTCACAACGAGCGCCAACACTCATAGCACACAAAGCCTTGCAATAAGTGCAAAAAGCAGATCAGCGACAAACAAACAATAACAGCAAAAGCGCCTATCAGAAAAAAAAATAAAACAACCAACAGCCTCGCAATGAGCGCCAAAGGCACCTTTTGCAAACCACGCGGTGAGCGCCAAAGACGCTCAAAGCGAGGCTAGCAATGAGCGCCGAAGGATCTCAGACCACCAAAAAAAATAATGTCTGTGGCAAACAGCATTATCTGCCTTACAATTTTATTGCCCTGTCATTTTTGATGGGTAAGTCGCTAGTATTGATATAATATCAAATGCTAAAATAGGGGAACAGTGATCACAATACTGTCTCATTTGAGATTGAATACAAAAAACAGAGTTATAAGGGGACAGCAAAAACTGTGCATTTTAAAAGGGCTAACTTTAATGGGCTAAGGGCAGCGATACAACATATAGACTGGGATAAAGAACTTACAGGGAAGAATACTGAAAATAAATGGACAACATTCAAATCCTTACTAAATATACATACACGTCAGCATGTACCATGTGGAAATAAAATGAATAGGAGTAAATCACATCCCATGTGGCTTAACAATGACTTAAAGATCATCATAAGGAAAAAGAAACATACAAGAAGGAGGGAACAGAGGCAGCTTTATGTGACTATAAGGAAATCAACAAGTCTTGCAAAAGGGCTATTAGGCTGGCTAAAATAGAAAATGAGAAGTCAGTTGCAAAGGAAAGTAAGACTAACCCTAAAATAACATTTTTAAATATATTAATGGGAAGAAGGCGAGGAAGGAAGCTATAGGAACATTACAATGTGACACAGGCCGTCTGATAATTAGTGACCAGGAAAAGGCAGATAAGATAAATAGGTTATTTTCTTCGTTATATACAAGGGAGGTACCAGTGGTTGGGTCACTGCAACATAATGGGGCTACTGAGTTCTGTAATAGCCAAACCATTATATCTAATTTTTCAAGACTCACTCACCACAGGGTCGCTACAAGATAACTGGAGAAGAGCAGAGGTGATACCTATATTTAGGAAAGGGAGCAAGAGCAAATCTGGCAAATTATAGACCAGTGAGCCTCACATCTATAGTTGAGATTTATTACAAATAGATGTAAAGTTATGCATTTGGGAAGGAAAAATAGCCATGCAATTTATAATCTTAATGGAGCAAATCTAGGTGTATCTGATATTGAAAGTGATTTGGGAGTACTTGTGGACAACAACCTAGGTAACAGTGCTCAATGCCAAGCAGCAGCTGCAAAGGTAAGTAAAATATTAGCATGTATTAAGAATGGTATAGAAGCAAGGGAAGCAAATATAATTATGTCACTGTACTAATCCCTAGTATGCCCTCATTTGGAATATGGAGTACAATTTTGGGCATCACTTCATGAAAAGGACATTTTAGAGCTGGAAAAAGTACAGAGAAGGGCAACAAAACTAATAAGGGGAATGGAGGGGCTAAGTTATGAAGAAAGACTAACCAAATTTAACTTAGTTTCCGTAGAAAAAAAAGTGTCTACAAGGGGATATGATTACCTTATTTAAATACATCCAGGGTTCTTCACAGTTAGGGTGGTTAAACTGTGGAATTCTCTACCAAAGGAGGTGGTGACAGCAAATTTGATAGATAACTTTAAAAAGGGGTTAGATATATTTTTAAAGAAAGAGGGCATTCAAGATTATCAGAAATAACTAGCGAAGGAATATTGATCCAGGGAGAAATTTGATCGCCAGTCTCTGGGGTCAGGAAGGAATTTTGCTTTTTTTCCCCCTTATGGGACAATTGCCAAAGGTGTATGGGGTGACCTAGCTCTATATGTCTTTATGTGTGTTCTTTAAATTATGTGTATTGTAATTATGTGTAATCTGTAAATATGTGTAATCAAGGAATAATTGTAAAATAGTAAATCTCCCTCTCATCCCCCCCAGTTATCCACCCATGATCAAACCAACTTGTACCATGAGGGAATCCATCTTGGACCGCTGCCTGTAGCCTGAGGGCAGGGTTATTCTACAGGACATTACTCATTCATAACTTCTATTGTTAAGTGTGGATTAATATGAATTCACGTTTTGCCCCTTTCTCTCAGCTGTCTAATCCTGTTATAAACAAAGACAAAATGCCTGTTATCATCACAGTAAAACTGAATTCAGTAGCGAAAATAAAAGGCTGTAATTTTTATATATTTTAAAAGTAATAAAAATATTTTGCAGAATATAAAGTCAAGTTCTTGGAAAGAGAATAATATAAATATGACGCTTTAAAGGTTCTTTAAGTGGTTGTGCTAAAAGAATGTGAAGCAGCATGAATGTAAAAAGTTAGTATTTGGCTTAGGTACCTTACGCTAGCAAGTAATGTGGTTAAACCCTAAGGTATAACCAAGGGGGTACTTATGGACCTCCATGGCACCTAATATTAATAATTATTATTATTAACACCTATCCAACGAGACATAAATGAACTAGAAGCCTTCGTGCGTATACTTAACAAAAACACCATGAATATTAAACTGACTTTGGAAGCAGATGAGAAGGAAATTAACTTCCTAGATTTAAAAATTATGAAAACTGATGAAGGTAAATTGCACACTACCTTATTTAGAAAGGAAACATCGACTAATACGACACTGGCATGGACTAGCCAACATCCAATATCACAGAAAGCGAGCATTCCGATCGGCCAATATTTAAGACTTCGCCGAAATTGTGATACTTTGGAAGAATTTAAATTAAAAGCCTCTGAATTGAAATCAAGACTGAAAAGTCGTGGCTACCCGAATAGAGTGCTAAAGAATGCCTATAAAAAGTCCTTAGATAAGGACAGAACAGAGTTACTGTTTAAAACACAAACAGAAAAAAAGGATGAAACAACAAGATGCATTCTTTCTTACGGAACAGACAGTGAACAAGTCAACGATATAATCAAGAAACATTGGCATCTTATATTCGAAGATGAAGCACTGAAGAACACCCTATCAGAGCACCCCAACATCACTTACAGAAGAGGTACAAACCTTGGCGATAAATTAGTAAAGAGTCTCTTCACGAGTAAGAAAGAAGATAATAAGAACTGGCTGGCCAAGACCAAAGGTCTTTTTAGATGTGGAAAGTGCAAGGCATGTGAATATATTAAACCCGAAAAATCTTTCCTCCACCCTTGGACGAATAAATTTTTCCCGCTGAAATCATTTTATAATTGTCTATCTACCCACGTTGTCTATATCATAGTTTGCAAATGCAAAAAATTTTACCTGGGAAAAACTATAAGACAAATAAGGAGGAGAATATTAGAACACGTGTCCTCTATCACTAATAATTTGGATACTCCAATTTCGAGACACATTCGCCTTTACCATCAAGGTGATGTAAAAAGCCTTGAATTCCATATCATTGATGATATTAAAACAACGATAAGAGGAGGAAACATGGATCAAAAACTTATGCAGGAGGAATGCAAGTGGATCTATCTAATGGGTGCCCAGGGTCCATGGGGTCTCAATGAAGGGTTTACCTTTAGTCCATTTATTTAAATCTAAAGGTTCTTGTGCTGAGTTCTATAGCCTGTTAGAACACCTAATATTTGAGTAGTATATTTTCATATAACAGAGTAATAAGCTATAGGAATTAAAAGCATATTGTTCTCTATTCTAGTCCTAAATTACACTTATAGGAATGTCATTAACTAGATTCTATTATAAATTTCCCCTTACCTGATATTTATTATATAGTAAATTATTACTATTGTTTTCTTAAAAGATTAGTTTAACTTTCTTTATATCTAGAAGTGGGTTTGTTTATCGTTCTTCTTTTTTATCTTTAGCAGGAGCGGTGTCTGTCTCAGTCCTCTCAATCATATTAAGAGAAGGTTTAATAATCAGTTTAGTAAACTTTCTAAGGATTCTTATTAAAAACAATGTTATTCATAGATTCTATATTGAATATTGCGGTGGCTTAATGAGAATTACAATTCCGGAAGTAAATAAGAGTTTATCCTCCCTCGCGTCATCGTGAAATCTCGCGGTAAGTCCCTAAGCATTGATGTAGGGCATTAGACGTTATGTATTACGTCATCATGTAAACAGCTTAAAGGCGCGACAAGCAATTTGGAAACAGCCAATACACACTGAAGGGGTGTGAACTAACGCCCTGGTAACGCCCAAGAAGGCGCGACCTATGTACTTTAAAAAAAAACGTGAATTCCCATTATGGCTATGCACTCTTTGTGCCTTGAAAAAGATAGTGTATGTACTATCGAAACCGGTCGGCTTTTTGTTTATTTTTTTGTTACTTTTTTGGCATTTGATATATCCAGTGATCCACCTTCTCCATCTGTACATTTGTACATTTGTGATAAATATGGAGTAATCTGGTATGTACACTTAGGTATTTTATCAGGTAAGTGTTGAGAATGCTTATTTCACTGCTTCTGTGAGCTAGCAAGCGTATTGTACGCATTGCTCTGGTGTACTGTTCACCATTCCCTCTTTTTTACTTACCTGATATACCTAGTATATGCTAAGTATCTCCTGCCTATATATTAATTTGTATTATTATTTTTCATAGAGTGTTTTTTGCCATTTTTCTATTTTTCCGTTTTTTTATATATATTTTTTTCACCCTTTTTTCACTTTGACTTTCACTACTATTTATTAAGTTACAGTCCAATGATTGTCCTAACAGAAGTATGAGGACTATAACAGAAGATTGCCTGAATATTTAGTTTCACGTTGTGTTACTTACCTGATATTTTATATTTTTCCAGTCCACCATTATTGGATGGAGACACTCTTGGTCATTGTACCTATTTATTGTTTTTTGTGATACTCCTGCTATTAGAAAGATATTCTTTTTCTTTTTTTTACGAGTTTTTTACCTCAGGCGTTAACCGCCATTTCTTGTTTTTTTCTTTATTTACTATATATATATTTATGCATTAAATAAAGCCACTACAAGTCTATATACTGTGACATTTCTGTGTGTAACTAGACCTGACACGTTCTGACTGAACTGAATATATATATATATATATATATATATATATATATATATATATATATATATATATAAATTGTAACATAGTGCCCCCCCCCCCCCCCCAGAGGTGAGGAAAGAGAGAGTTAACTTCCTGGAGCAGTGCTAAGCAACTAATTGAAGCTGCAGGTGTTCTAAGCCTGTTAAAGGCACACACAGAGAAATGGGTGTGGCACCCTGCAATTAGGCCATGTGTGGCCTAAACATGAGTAAGGCCCGAGCCTCACACAAGCTAAGCAGGACGCCAGTGTTTTGACTTTGCTGGAAGGAGAAATTGAAAGCAAACTGTAAAGTCTGCTACAGAGTTTGCAGGAGCTGCAGAAGAAAAAGGGCATTTGTACAGGAGACTTGGTTGCTGCAAAAAGGATTTGTGCCACAAAGAGCCTTCACAGAGGAGACTGTTTGCTGCAGAGGAAAAAAGGTATTTGCAGAGGAGCTGCTGCAAGGATTTTGCCACAGCAGTTTTCACAGAGGAGACTGATTGGTGCTATCCCAGCGATTGGAGCAGAGGATCCATTACAGCTGAGAAGCTGAGAGAGAGAGAGACTAGATTTAAAGGTGCCATTACAGAGTCTGATAATACACCCCAGGGATAAATCTGTGAAGTTAACAGATTTTTAGCCTTCACCAAAAGAGGGTGTTAAGGGTCCCTGGAGGTTGGGCTATATGGAGAGTAGGGCGGGCTAGAACCCCACCCTATTGTATGAAATCGAAAGACGACTGTCTGCAGAGAAACAAGACTTTAAACTATTGAATATGGACTATTCAAAGACTGTAAATTTTTACCTGAAGGCCGAGAAGCGGCTTCAGGGCTAGCAAGGGTGTTAAGCCAGTACGTTTATGTTTATTTCATGCTGAAAATAAGATATTTTTGTTTATGTTTGAAAACTTTTTATTAAAAAGAGATAAAAAGCACTTTGGGACTTGGTTGTTTATATGAAGTCACAGAAGACACCAATAGCCAAAGGCCACATTACCACAATATATATATATATATATATATATATATATATATATATATATATATATATATATAAATATATATATATATATATATATATATATATATATACACATATATATATATATATATATATATATAAAAAGTAAATAAATAGTACATTTGTGTTCACATTTGAATGTCTAAAAGAAGTTAAAAAACCTGTTTTCAGCTCAGAATTATGAGAAATACAGTTATTACACTGCATTCTGGGAAGCTGAACAGGGACATGCAAATGTGCCCACAAATGCATTGCTCTAAAAATCCATAAACCATTTTAAACATGTCTTCCTTTAAGCTTATGCCCGCTGCATTAAACAGCTTTCATGCAAAGCCAAGGTTAGATTATACACAAGCTGGGCATCCTATCCACATACAGCTATTTTAAGGTTACTGCCTATCATCGGTATGGGGCAGGATCCCAGCTTGTGTTGTGGATCTTATGAGTAGGCAGTTCACCACAACAATCATTTAATATATGGTGGGCAAGAGGCAAGAGAGCGATAGAAACCCTTCACTGCATTCTGGGAAGCTGAGCAGGGACATGCAAATGTGCCCACAAATGCATGTCCCTGGTCAGCTTCCCAGAATGCAGTATAATAACTGTATTTCTTTGAAATCTTAACTCATTTTAGATATTTAAAAATGTGAACACAAATGTACTATTTATTTACTGTACTACTGTACGGTGGAGGGCTTCTATCTCTCTTTTGCCCACCATATATTAAATATAAATAATATATATAGGTGTGTGGTGCTCTTATGACTGTGGTATAGCAAGAAGATAAGAGTAGTAGTACCTGTGGGACGGGGTAACAAACCTGGGCCTAAAGCAGTGTAAATAAACATAAAGATGCCCATGGCTACAAGACAGTTATACAAAATAGTGGGTCTTTCTGCTGTCAGAGACAAACTGTTTTTTTTTTCTGGTGCAAAATTTTAATTAGTTAAATTATTTTAAACTTACTTTGTGTCAACAACACAAAATATTAAAATACTCTCTACCTTAAAGTATGTAAGCATTTTAAAGAGGGCTGAATCATTTTAACCTAAAATTAAATTCACTCTCACACCATAATGTGCAAAAATTATATTAAAATATACATCACTTACAACTCAAAACATAATAATAATAATAATAATAATAGCAGCTTATAAAGCCCTTTTCTCCTAGTTAAGTTCATAGACCTTCCAGTTTGTCCTCATATATTGTGCTACCTAGAGCTTTGTTAAGTATATATGTTTTCATCTCATTTTTTGAGTATCAAATGATGGGGACTTTAAACCTTAATTAGAGTTCCACAAAATTGTAGGTATATGGCTATTAACAATCCCAGTAAATATATAAAACCCAATATATTAACACACATTTCTTCACATAGATGGGAAAAATTATATTATGTATTATTTCCCATATATGTGGCTCCTGCTGAAAGTTTATAATAATAGGTACAGTACTACATGTAGATTAAACTATAAACGTATACTCTCTTTAAGTACATACAGTGGGGGCGGGGGGGGGGGTGTATTTGATCCTCTGCTGATTTTTAACATTTGTCCGCTGACAAAGAAATGGTAAGTCTATAATTTTAATGGTAGGTGTATTTTAACAGTGAGAGACAGAATAACAAAAAAAAAAAAAAAATTGCATGTCAATAAAGTTATAAATTGAATTGCAGGTCAATGAGGGAAATAAGTATTTGACCCCTGTTGGCAATCACAGAGGTCAGACATTTCTTGTAGTTGGCCACCAGGTTTGCACACATCTCAGGAGGGATTTTGTTCCACTCCTCTTTGTAGATCCTCTCCAAGGCCCTCATTCAATTGCGATTTTGCAAATTGAATACGGCTCTAAATAAGCACATAACATATTTTTTTTAAAGAAGTTTTTAGTTAGTGAAAACCGTGCTTTTGGATAGATGATTAATAACTAAAAACTTCTTTAAAAAATATATGTGATGTGCTTATTTAGACCCCTATTCAATTTGCAACATTGCAATTGAATGAGGGCCCAAGTCATTAAGGTTTTGAGGCTGATGTTTGGCAACTTGAACCTTCGGCTCCCTCCACAGTTTTTTCTATGGGATTATGGTCTGGAGACTGGCTAGGTCACTCCAGGACCTTAATGTGCTTATTCTTGTGCCACTCCTTTGTTGCCTTGGCTGTGTGTTCTGGGTCATTGTCATACTGGAATACCCATTGACGACCCATTTTCAATGCCCTGGCTGAGGGAAGGAGGATCTCACCCAAGATTTGATGGTACATGGCCCCGTCCATCGTTCCTTTCATGCGGTGCAGTTGTCCTGTCCCTTTAGCAGAAAAACACCCTAAAATGTGTAATGTTTCCACCTCCATGTTGGACGGTGGGGATGGTGTTCTTGGGGTTATAGGCAGTATTCCTCCTCCTCCAAACACAGTAAGTTGAGTTGATGCCAAAGAGCTTGATTTAGGTCTCATCTGACCACAACACATTCACCCAGTTCTCATCTGAATCATTCAGATGTTCATTGGCAAACTTCAGACGGGCCTGTACATGTGCTTTCTTGAGCAGGGGGACCTTGCAGGCACTGCAAGGTTTCAGTACTTCACGGTGTAGTGTGTTACCAATTGTTTTCTAGGTGACTATGGTCCCAGCTCAACTGCCTTGTGCTCATTAACAAGATCCTCCCATGTAGTTCTCGGCTGATTCCCCACTGTTCTCATGATCATTGAAACTCCATAAGGTGAGATCTTGCATGGAGCATCAGACCGAGGGAGACTGGCAGTTATTTTGTGTTTCTTCCATTGCGAATAATCGCACCAACTGTTGTCACCTTCTCATCAAGCTGCTTGGCGATGGTCTTGTAACCCATTCCAGCCTTGTGTAGGTCTACAATCTTGTCCCTGACATCCTTGGACATCTCTTTGGTCTTGGCCATGGTGGAGCGTTTGGAATCTGATTGATTGCTTGCTTTTGTGGACAGGTGTCTTTTATACAGGTAACAAGCTGTGATTAGGAGCACTCGATTTAATCTTGTTTGATGATTGATAGGGGA
This sequence comes from Discoglossus pictus, assembly GCA_027410445.1. NCBI lineage: Eukaryota > Metazoa > Chordata > Amphibia > Anura > Alytidae > Discoglossus > Discoglossus pictus. Next base: position 97,231,704 of record CM050165.1, read on the forward strand.
TCAAATACTTATTTCCCTTACTGACCTGCAAATCCATTTATAACTTTTTTGACATGTTTTTCTTGTTGTTTTTTTTTTTTTGTTATTTTGTAACTCACTGTTAAAATACACCTACTATTAAAATTATAGACTGATCATTACTTTGTCAGTTGACAAACGTTCAAAATCAGCAGGGGATCAAATATTTTTTTACCCACTGTATTTTTTTGTTTTTAATTTGTCATATAAAATTTAATTTTCATATAAAGATTACACTTCACTTACTTCTAAGAGGCACCAGAGTAACAGTTTCTTAGCTTTTGGAACCTCCGTGTTTCTTCCTGTTCACTCTCCTGTTTGTTGCCCATCCTTCACATGTGTGACCTAAGCACACTCAGATGGGAGGATCTTCAAAATACCAGTGTAATGCGATTAGAAAACCAAAAGTGACATGGTGTTTGTCGCGCTGAAGCAGCATTACCCTGGTAGTATGAAGCACTCCCCTGTTTATGTGGCCTTACCTCTCAGATATCTAAGATGGCATATGTATATTTTATATGACAATTATATTAAGAAGAATAAAACATGTATATAAAGCAAAAATGCCTAAAGAGTCCCTATAAATAGCGCCCAGCAAGCGAGATAATAGTAAGTCTGTGCAGTGAATTAGAAAGCTTTGCGGATAAATGGTAATGAAGTGTTTGGATAATTAAAATGGATTTGAGCAGGTTCTTCTTCATCCTATCCAAGTTAATCATTTGTGGTAGTTGTAGAATTAATGTTTCATTACACTCTGTTACTTTCTGGCTCATAATGGAGAGAGGGGTTCCCCTAACATGCTTTACTAGCCATTTGGATAAGAGAAAAGGATAATGCATTTTATGCTGCATTCTTTCTTTAATCATCTCTGACTTTTGAGGGTTGGCAGCTGTTGTGCAGCTTGCAACATCTTCTGGGTCGTCATTGTATTAGACTTGACCCGACATTACATCAGGCTAAACCCTCCTCTAAGAGCCCTTACATACTTACACATCTGTAGTCTCCCTTCTATAACTTCCCAACAGCTGTATCCCCTATTGCTATATATCTTTGAGTTGTACCGTAAACCTCTGATAATATTGCTTCCAATGTAGAGTCATGGGGAGTAGGATTGTCAGTAAAAAATGGGCATTTATTTCTTAAAGAAAACTGAGTAGAAGTATTGTGATTTTTAGAGTCACTGTACATTGAAAAAATATGTGTTCTTTGAGTCTGACAGATAGGGAAAAAGTCATAAAGCTTGTTTTTAATTAGAAATCATTATTTGATGCCTCTGCTCATTCCGGGCAACTTCCATGATACTTTGATAAAAAATTGTGCGTGTGTTTAAGAGGGGCGTTTATACTTCTGAAGAGTAGGGCCTACATTTATTGTGTCAAGCTGTCTATTTCTAGGTATATGTGGGGGAAGAGGGTTTGTATCAAATGTAATGACATTTAGTTATCTAACAAGACTCCTCACCTTTCCTTCCTCCATACCCCCTCAGCCTCGTTGTCTCCCCCCCCCCCCCCCCCCCCCCTCCTCCTCCAGGGTATTCTATGACTTCCCTGCCAGTGTTTCTTCTTGCTGGGGCAGGATTTCCAAATTACATCACGCACGCTCCGCCCCCAAACGTCGGTGCTAACTCATTATATATTAATATATATTATACACTACAGAAATAAAAAAATAAATAATAAAAAAATAGACTACACTGGCCTCTTCCCCCCCCCCCCCCACCAGAGGAGGGCCCCGGTGCATTGAACCACCTGCACCAGCCGTAGCTCTGCCCGTGTGCTTGTATCAGCTCTAAGGAAGTTATGAAACAAAGATTGATCCTTCTATACCTAAACAGAGTATTCAATATTTTCTGATTTTGTCTAAAGTTGTTTTGTAAGGATTATGGCCTAAACAGATGCTACACAAACAAGTGCAGTTTTCCTTGAAAATCCTTGAAAAGTTACAGTATCTTAGTTTACTATTTCTCTACAAATATACAGTATATTTTTGTCTTGCTATGTGTCTCTCTTTGAGACACACTCTATGGCTTGCCGTTTGTCACCTTATTTGAGTTTTTCTGGTTCTCTGTCTCATTGTCTGTGGGCATCATTCAATTGAGCTTTTGCTCGATCCGATAGCCTGTAATGGAGGGCGCAAGTTAATTTGCTATTCAATTGGCGTCTTTTTGCAGGCTCCAAACAAGTTACGAGTTACATGCTTGAAAAAATGGTGATGGTTATACCCTTAACTTACAGCCTCAAAATCGATATTCATTTGCAAAAATCGCTCAACACCACACCCACACTCAAGCCCGCAAATGCCAAATGGCGGCCCAAAGCTTACGGGTTACAAATAGGACCCACAAATGGTTTACAGACTAGTCTGTAACAATGCAAATGATTAAAAAAAAGCACCAATGCACTATAAAGTATGGGGAAAGCAATGGAAGGCATTACAATTACATGCACAACAACTCCCAACTATCAAATATAGCAAAAATATAAAATGTTATTGTCCTCATAGGTTGTAATGGTCATGCATATGCCAATATGAAAAGCCATGCTGCAAGCTGCTGAAAGCTATTAAAGACACACTACCTCATTAAATTGCAACATGAATACATGCAAATAGCTGACATATTAACTAATTCATTAATTACAGCATACTAATGTAGATTGATGAATAGTAAAACATAAAGGGAGATCCCCAAATGGGAATGGGTATACATCTTCGCACATGGCCACCAGCAATGTCTTGGGACTTTCCAGGATGGGTATATCGGAGATTATTCCTGTTGATCCACATGCCTCTGCACAGCCTCCATGTTTTTTTTTGTGTCCCTTCCTGATGGGTTAGAGTAGATTAGTGTGGTGTATGTTCCCCTGTTCCCTTTCAGAATTGCTAAGTGGTGGTGGTGAAGGGGCTTGTGTACCTGAATGAAGCTGTGATCTATACCATGTAGGGCCACTGTAGGTGGGCAGGTCATAGCAGAGAGGTCAGACAAAACACAGTCCACTAGAGAAGGAACTGGCAACCCACTCCAGTATAACCTGTCATATTGTTATCAGGCCCTCAGGGAAATGTTGATACTCCACAGTATTACACATTGAACTTTGCATGTGTATTAACACTTTATTATTATATGATATATATTATTATATTAAATCTAATGCTATTATTACTATTATTATTACTATTATTAGGCTCAGTTGTATTGATATATGGCATAATAAATAGGGCTCATTAGTTTACATATATAGGAATATGACAAAAATGTGATGTATGTGGATGTCCCATAACCCCAACCATTGAAAACACACTGACACGTTTAGAACGGTATAACAAAGCTTTATTGTACACACAGACCACAATCAGAAATGGACATTACTATCATGAATGTAGCGTGGGCGGCTCCCAGGAGAGCAAGAGGCTTGTGGGAAATAGGGGATATCTAAAGGGGGGTAATGTCATAGTCTAGAATAAGCATGATGCATAGCACCTACCTGGGTCACACGTGGTCACTACACCACTGCAACCAGAATCTGATGAAAAAAAGCATTGTCAGAAATCAATCCATTTAATTGAAGAAACCATTAATGTGCATTGCAATTACAACTTGTCTACATCTGCTCAACCTCTGATCCAGTTTCACACATACAGTGTCGTGACAAAACAAAAATCTGGAAAAAAGAGTTAACCAAAAAAGAAGGAGGAAGATAAAAAGAAAATTATCAACATGTATGTACAGTGCTAAATACTGTAACTGAAATGATATACCAACTCACCTGATTCCCATCTGCAAGCATTACTATTAGCTAGATCTCTGGATAACTCACTGGCCATGTCCATTAATAATGATGTCTCATCTCACAATAAATGCTTAGTTGTGACCAGCGTCAGTGGTCCAGGTGTACTATCACCTTCTCCATATGATAGTGTTCATCAACATTGATATCACATTCATCAGCTATACAGCTGTTAGCACATATCAGCAGTAGGGGAAATTACCCATTAATACGGAGAGGACACAAAGGTCAGCATATTAAGGTCAGGATCACATGCTTCACTAGGGCATATATTAATGCTGGCTGTCATTATCATGCCATTGTGAGACTTTGCAAGTCCTCCATCATAGCGGTATTAGTTTAAATTTAAGCTCACAACAATAATGTCTTAAATATCTGGCTATATGATAGCTTTAGGATAGCTACATGTTAGGAGGGGGGCTGTCATTGAAGGAATGTCTACCTGAGAGGCACTGGGAAAATCTTACACCTCCCACATTTCCTTCACAATGCTTGCAGATGCAGAAGATGCCTTCATGGATCTGAATTGTACATCAAACAAACAGAACCCTACGTGTCCACAGAAGAAGAGGATCATGGACCATGTTATGGAAGGTATCCATCTGCGTACAAAATATCCCCATCACATAGACCAAGATCCAAGACTCTGTAGCCAGGCTAGATTAGGTTAACATTGTGACCAATATATTGTCACTGAGGAGTGCTGTTGAGAAGGCACAAACACCTGCGCAGCCCCTAGGTCCTCCTCCGCCTAGGCACAGGCCCCAAATCCCCCATGGCTGGCTGCCGTCTCCCTGGTGGTGGTGGGTGGGTGGGGGAGCAGGGGGAGGTAACCCCATGGGAGGCAGTGGCACCGGCAGTGGTGGAGGCGGCGGCGGGTGGCCGGGGGATGCCTCCGGGGTGGAGGAGGACCAGAGCACGTCACATGGCTTCGGCAGTGACTCCCTGGAAGGGGCTCTGGTCCGCCCCAATCCTGAGCAGCCCGGCCAGGTAGGATTCAGTCATCAAATGATGCCTCCTCTCCTCCCCTTTGCGCCTTCCAGGCTGCGCATTACCTTTGCATAATTGGAAGAGATGCTGTCCTGGATCCCCCGGAGACACTCCAACTGCTGCTGCATGAGGGCCAGCATCTCCGCCTGCGCAGCCTGGCCTGATGTTGGAGATGGAGGGCTTTGGGGTGTGGCCTGGTGAGGAGGTGGCGGTGTGCCCAGGTGGAGTCTATTGCAAAATGGGCCAGTGGTGTTGTTAGGCCCAATGGTGGTGGTGGCGGACAGTGCAGTACACTGCTGTGGGGGGGAGGAGTTGGCGGCTGGCTGCTTTTATCACTCCAGCGGGAGGGCCCTGGTGACCCCCTCATTCTCTGGAGGAGGGGAATAGTGGGGTCAAATCCTCGTGGTGTGGCCGATGGTCCAGATGGTGACCCCACTAGCCATATTATATCCTCATACCTCGAACCAGGGCCCTCAGCTCCACTTCTCTCCTCCTTCCCCAGCGCCGGTTCCTGCTGGGCGTGCTTGCTCCTCCACTTCCTGTTCTGATGGAGCTGACACCCCGGTCTCTTTAAACTACATTTTCTGGCCAAGGCTTGGATTTGCACAATAATTTTTTAGGTTACTTAAGGATGAACAAAATAACAAAATAGAGGTGAAAGGGAAACTAGACTGATACAATACAGGATATTTCTCCATGTGAAGGGCACAAGTGGCTAAAAGAGGTTGCTCTCAGAGTGGGTTATGTCCACAGAACTAACGTATTCCGGGTGGAACGCAAATTTATAATCTCCCTCTGTCAATAACTTGTGGCTAGACCGCTTTCTATTGGCTGAAAGGCTCGTGTCGCACTTCGTTATACCGCAATTGGATCGTAATGGACGATCTCATCTCAGCCAGCACTTTAACAGTTTGTGCCCACGGGAGTGATTTATGGGCCTGAGGCTTCGGCCCGTAACTCGCGCCCTTGCTCAACTGAATGGCACAGCAACCCGAGACAAACGGGAGCCGCAACACACCCGCAGACATACGGCCTACAATGATAGAGGATTGTGGGCTTGCAGTTGAATCGAGCTCTGTGTTTCTCTCTATGTCTCAGCACCGCTCTGCTGTCAGTATCTTCACTTCCTTTCATCCACTCGTATTGTGACATACTGTGGACAAATGCTAGCTCTATACTGCTGAGCAACTGGTGGACTTCTTAGATTTCCAAATAATTCTGCGGTCCTATAACTCTCAAAGCACTAGTCTATACATTTAATTAAGTGTAAAACCCACCAACTACCTTAAGGCTAAAACATTGCCAGGCACTAAGCTAAATTGACAATATAAGCACCAACCTTTCTTCTTAACATTTCAGACAGAACTCTCTCTCTCTCCTTATTCCAAATATAACTTTATCTAATGGATTTCTTTTTTCCACTCCCCAAAAATGTCATGTTTCTTCTTCCCCTCAGCTGTCTGCTAATCTATTTGTATTGTATTTATATTGTATTGTACCTGTAATAGTTCTTATATTAGAACTAGCCTGTAATTTACTAACTGTACCCTTATTTTTCTTTGTATATAGCGCAATTAAATGTTGGCATTCTGTAAATAAAGAGTAATAATAATAATATACACTATGTAGAGATCAACAAAAAAGCCAAAAATATATCAAAGCAGGTCAATTTCTAGCATAATAGGTATCTGCCTCTTTCCAGGCCGCTTCCAGTAGAGGAGTGGCCCTACTCTGTTGTGGACCCTGGTGCTTTGCACCTACCGCATCAGCATTAGTTCCACCACTATTCCTTCAGACTCATTACCTTACACAATACTCCTACTGCACCTCTATGTCAGTCACTAAAGTGATGTCCCATATCATCCAAACTGTTTTTTGGAACCTGGATTTCCTTCTTGTGTGAATATAAACCCTGAGGTTAGTAGTTAGCCATATACCCAAATATCTAAACGGGTTTATATAAGTCTGGAATGGACCGCTGTGGTAAAACGTTTCGCTATGTGGCCTTTTAAATAACAACATGTTGATAGAAAATAAAACACAGACTTTATACTTTTCAGGCTACCATTTTCTTCACTGAGCCTGTTTTATTAAAGTATCTTGTCACCTCAGTAAGTAGATCACTAGAAACTAAAATGGTAAATTAGCTCCTTATAAAAGTACTAAATTAGAGTCTGTAGTTTTGTCACATTCTCTTATGTTTAAGAGTTGTTCCACAAAGTGGACTATTTTAAATGTTTGGCTACAGTGGTTCTTTAATGTTGTCTGGCAGCAAACTGCAATTATTATTTTTCAGTTGGTTCAGATTATTTTTTATCAAGCACCATTGGAGTAGGTGGTAGACAAAACAAAGGAAGTTTAGCTTTGTAGTAACTAAATCGCAATAACAAATGCAGCTGCAAAGGTGAGTGATATTAGGTTGATTTCCAACTAACAAATCCCCCCAGATTAAATGAACAGGGGGCACAAAATAGAAAAATTCAACTTAATCATGCAATACCAGATTTGGCACTGGAGGGCATGAATGCTATGGAGCTGTATGTCATATGTGTATATGTATACATAAATATTGTATTAACTAAATCACAATAACAAATTCAGCTGCAAAGGTGAGTGATATTAGGTTGATTTTCAATTAACAATATGTGTCAGCTAAAAAAGTGGCCTGGGATTAATACTTTATTAAATTAAGTTTCAGAGCAACATGAGTTAATAACAGAGCTGCAAAGATGCAAAGCAGTGAGTGCCTTAATTGAAGATGCATCCGTTAAAAAAATGCAAAATTATTTATTGTGTGAATTAGGGGTTTGGAACTGGGGGGGGGGGGCAAATCCCCGCCAGATTAAGTGAATAGGGGACACAGAAAATAGCAAAATTAAACTTAATCATGCAATACCAGATTGTGGAGCAGTGTGTCTTTCCCAGGAAAGCTTTAACATATACTAGCGACTTGCCCGTCAAAAATTACGGCAGTACAATTTGAAGCCTGCCAATGCTGTTTTCCAGGCAATGCAATGAGCGCCAAAACTCTCCCGCCGTCTACTTTACACGCCTCACAATGAGCACGTTCGGCGCTCAACATGAGAACTGCAATGATCGACTTTGTGGCTCATTGCTGGCTTCGGCCAACCGGACACTTTCATGCCTCGCAATGAGCACCTTGTGGGCTCATTGTGAGCCTTACAATGAGTGCCTTCTGCGCTCATCGCAAGACTTTCCCCCATCTACTCGCCACTCCCCTGTGTCTGTTTCCCCCCTCTCTCCTTCCCTCTGTCTCTTTGCCCCCTCTCCCTGCTCTGTGTGTTTTTTCCCCTTATCTCCCACCCCTGTGTCTCGTTCCCCCCTACTCCCTCCCCTGTGTCTCTTTCCACCCTCTCCCTCCTCTGTGCTCCTGTTTGCATCTACGGGTCTGAAACCATTTGTGGGCTTGGGAAATTGATCAATTTCCCCAAGACGAAATGTGTTTCGGATTTACAGGCTTGAAAAAAATGTTGGCTTTACGGCCGCCATCTTTTTTCTCCTATAGCCGTTTTGAAACTACCAAAAAACGCCAACTGAATATCAAGTTAGCTTCCACCCTCACTTACAGGCTCGCTGCCTCTCCCCCTGTGGTGTGTGTGAGGTTGTAAGCTAATTTTGTAATCAATTGTGGTATTTTGGCTGTCCCTGATCGGCTTCCGAGCTAAGGTCTTGATAAAAAATGTTGGCCGTTAAACCTGTCATTTTTTTCAAAGCCTTGCGGGCCTCTCATTGAGCGCCAAAGGCCTTCGGCGCTCATCATGAGGCTTGCAATGAGCGCCTTTGGCTCTATTACGCATGCGCAAGCCTGTCATTTTTAACATTGTGTGACCAACACTCGCAATTACGACAAGTATATATGTGAGGAATAGACTGATACTTCACAGGTTAGTTACTTAATCCCAGGAAAGTACAGCCTCAAAGATTACCACCCAATTGATTCAGTACTTTGGTGACCCAGTCTCAACAAAAACTGTACATTTTGAGCTTCACAAAGCTGGAGTTTATGGCAGGGGTGGCATCTGGAAACCGCATGTTTCCAAGGCTAGTGCACAAAGGCGTTTAACATGGAGCACAAAACTTAACCCCTGAGCAATGGAAAAACGTAATATGGTGTGGTGAGTCATCCCTAATTCTATTTCCTGCATCCGAATGAGTTAAAGTTTGGAGAAAACCAAAGGATTTCTTCAACCCATAATGCTTGTTGCCATTCCAAGAATGGATTAAGCTGCTGTGAAGGCAAAGGTTACCCCACTCATTATATATATCCTTGATATTAATACATTGATAGGTGTTTCCATTATATTGTTCATCCCTTGTATCACAAAGTGTTTTGTCCAGAAATTATCCAAATGCACAAGAACTTGATGCTTTTTATTTTAATAATATAGTTAGTTAAAAATACTGACTGACGTATTGATTGTTGTGAAAAGCACGTTGCCTGTGGTATGTAATTCTCCCCATAATGATAAACTTTACATTTCTTCGTCAATGAAGTACAGAAATTTCAAGAAGCAACCAAATATCGCTCATTATTGCCCTTGAATCCTCAAGACATTTACAAGAATTTTAAATCTTATAAAATAGAGGTTTAAAAAGGCAAAATTTAGAGTTTACAAGATATTGAAAGCGTTGGTGAAAATCTTATTGTTGCTGTTTTTAGGAAACAATGACAAGTTTGAATGAATTATATACAATAAAGTTTTGAAAATTGCCATACAGTCTTATTTTAATGGGTATTTTAATACCTCTAAGCTTATATGCTTCTTGTCATATTTTCATGATCACAAATGACACAGTGACATCATGGCTGATCTCAAGAGGTCTGTTTTGGCTGTGCCTTCAGGGATAGCCAGGAAGGACCAGTGTCATCAACATGTAGGAGAGCAACACAGAAGAGCGTTACCACCTCCTCTCTCATGGCCCCACAGTGAGACCTCCTGCAATCAAAAGGTAGATAAAGGTTAAGGCTACACATACTTGTGGCCTACTTATTATGAGGTCTGATTGACCAAGAAGGCAATCAGATCATTTTTATGGTCATCATCAAATATGATGCATGGAAGGAAGAGGGGGATGAATGTTCATATGGGGTAGAAATAACAATCTTTAAATATTTTTTAGATTTAGGTGCTCTAGAAGTTATAGGTTAATGTTCATATTGTGTACCTCTCTTCTTTTTATTTATACATATATATATATATATATATATATATATATGTAACGGATCTACTGGCACCCCGACCGGGTACCTCCGTTGATGGACGCGTCCTAGCTTGCGTCGAGGCCTACAAGCACCGCACCGGACACCACAACCACCACAGACTCGTTACAGCTCAAGGGAGTATGCAAAAGCATAGCAATCCCCAGTATGATATAGCGATCCCCTCCAATAACGAGACGAGGCTACGTTTTGAAGGGTCAAATAGTGAACTGACTTTATTTTGTTGTGCAGAAATATTTATACACATCTCTTCCCACAGGCAATACACATGCCCATATTTGGCCACACAATACACATAAAGAGAACAATAGGTGTGGTCACACCTCCCCGAGGCTACCTGGTAACTTTGATACAATCAGACATTGATTCAATTACACTTCTTTGTTCTTATCTGAGAATGAAAACACTTTATACAATAGACTTTCTTTATCTTATGCAGAGTCTCTGTAACAGGATTATCTCCCATGCCAAGGTCTGCACTAGTCTGGGCTAATATTCTGCAGAGCATAAACCAACATACATGCAGTATAATAGTAGGATCATATTTTAACCATAATAATCATAAAACAGGGTAAAACAGTGACGGGTTCCGTTACACACCTCCCCCGTGACCATAAGCCGGCATACACGGTCTGATCTCAACGGATCGGCCTGGGGATGTCCGGACACATAGTCTTTCATTATATGAATGGGCTCCATGGCATAGCTATCTGTGGTATCATGGTTCACACAGGGCAAGTACCGAATGACCCCCCCTGTATGTAAAGGGCCAGAATGAGTGACATACACTCTGGTATGGCCGAATACTGTGTTTAAAGGGCAATATGTCCCAGGGCCATAGTCGCAGGGCAGGAGGCTGGCAAACAGTCCTCTCCAAGACAAAGTGGCGAAGGGCACTTCGTCACACATCTCCCTTTTGGGGGGAAGTCTAACCAGGCACCTGACCTTTTCTGCCGGTCAGTGCCTCCGTTAGACGATCCGCCAACCCACAATAAACCAGTGCTAGAGCAGCCCACCCACAACAAACCGTTACTGCACCTGGATATTTTGCTGTGGTGATGGGGCCACACTCTGAGGGGACTTGAGGGGCAGAGGCCAGCGGCACTCTGCCCTGATGCCAGCTCTTCTGCTGGTATAACCTGCAGGACATCCTGCTCTGTACAAGGGACAAAGGGAGGGCAGAGGCCGACTGCACTCTGCCTTGCTGTCAGCTCTTCTGCTGGCGTACTTGGGACATATTCCGGCTCAGTAGCCAGGGAAACGTCGGGGTTAACATTTCCTCTGTTAACCCTGGGGCCACATTAGAAGTTAGCTGGGGAGGGGAATTTGTACTTACACCCTCCTCCGGTTGTCCCAGTGTGGGTAGTTGGGGATCTGGACAGGCTGTGGGCGCAGAGACCACGGTCCCATCTGCGCCGTCTGGGAGATTGGTGTCTCCCCTTGTTAGGGTAAACTGTCACTGGGGAGGAAGGACGACACCTTCTGCCCCCTGGGGTTCACACTGCCGCTGGGGGGGAAGGACGATACCTTCTGTCCCCTGGGGTTCACACTGCCGCTGGGGGGGGAGGACGACACCTTCGGCCCCCTGGGGTTCACACTGCCCATGGGGGGAAGGACGACACCTTCTGCCCCCTGGGGTTCACACTGCAGCTGGGGGGGAAGGACGACACCTTCTGCCCCCTGGGGTTCACACTGCCGCTGGGGGGGAAGGACGACACCTTCTGCCCCCTGGGGTTCACACAGCCGCTGGGGGGGAAGGACGACACCTTCTGCCCCCTGTGGTTCACACTGCCGCTGGGGGGGAAGGACGACACCTTCTGCCCCCTGTGGTTCACACTGCCGCTGGGGGGGAAGGACGACACCTTCTGCCCCCTGGGGTTCACACTGCCACTGGGGGGGAAGGACGACACCTTTTGCCCCCTGGGGTTCACACTGCCGCTGGGGGGGAAGGACAACACCTTCTGCCCCCTGGGGTTCACACTGCTGCTGGGGGGGAAGGACGACACCTTCAGCCCCCTGTAGGGCCAGTAGAGAGACCTCAGTCCCATCTCTACCTGCCATATGGAGGTCATCCCAGGACCAGTCAATGAAGTCTGGTTCTGCTTGTCGAGTAGGTTGGGGCTGCACGAAGCTGAGCAGGTGTTGGTAGTCCTGCTCCAGCTCCCACTCTCTCGTTACCAGGTGGGTCATGTCTTTGCTCACCTCGCCTTCGTCATCCCAGACATACATGCCCATCCGGTAGTCGTAGATGTCCCAAAACCTAGACTTCTCCGTGCTGCCAAGATCAATGTCGTCCTCCAAGGCATCCCATAATAAACCCGGGTCATCATTATCATTCCCCTCCGGTAAGTCGTGTTCAGACGTCCAGGGGGTAAGTCGAACGGTATGCCACCAGAGGGCCTGGTATGCTTTGTCTAGCCAGAGCTCTCGCCATACCAGGGTCTCTAGTCTTGTCACCCACTCATCCAGGGGCTGCTCTCCCAATAGATACATCCACATCGCCACACGCTTCTGTAGCCGCTGCTCATCACTGGGGAGACTCTCACCTCGCCGCCATTGGGCATCTTCCAGGGCAACATACCAGAGTTCCTTTCTGTCTGCATCCCTGTAGTCCGTGGCCGCCTCCTCCTCCTCATCATGGAACGCTGTCCGAAAACTAGTTGGTTCCATCCTGCTGTAGCCAGGGGCGCTGTACGGATACTAGCGTTGCCCCCAATTTGTAACTCCAAACGTTACCGGTGTCTCCGTGCTGCTTTTCCTCTTACTAGGACGCCATCCCACCACTGCCAGCCAATGTAATGAATCTACTGGCACCCCGACCGGGTACCTCCGTTGATGGACGCGTCCTAGCTTGCGTCGAGGCCTACAAGCACCGCACCGGACACCACAACCACCACAGACTCGTTACAGCTCAAGGGAGTATGCAAAAGCATAGCAATCCCCAGTATGATATAGCGATCCCCTCCAATAACGAGACGAGGCTACGTTTTGAAGGGTCAAGTAGTGAATTGACTTTATTTTGTTGTGCAGAAATATTTATACACATCTCTTCCCACAGGCAATACACATGCCCATATTTGGCCACACAATACACATAAAGAGAACAATAGGTGTGGTCACACCTCCCAGAGGCTACCTGGTAACTTTGATACAATCAGACATTGATTCAATTACACTTCTTTGTTCTTATCTGAGAATTAAAACACTTTATACAATAGACTTCCTTTATCTTATGCAGAGTCTCTGTAACAGGATTATCTCCCATGCCAAGGTCTGCACTAGTCTGGGCTAATATTCTGCAGAGCATAAACCAACATACATGCAGTATAATAGTAGGATCATATTTTAACCATAATAATCATAAAACAGGGTAAAACAGTGATGGGTTCCGTTACAATATATATATATATATATATATATATATATATATATATATATATATATATATATATATATATATACAGTATATATATATATATATACAGTATATATATATATATATATATTTATATATATATTTTTTCTTTTGGCTGTTTCTAAATGATTAGTTACGGCCTTGCTTAATTGAGCATGTTCACGCTCTGAAATGCTACATACGATTGCATGGTTCACGGTTTCAGCTTTTTCACTGTAAGTTGCGGGCTAGTTCAATTGTAGCGTAGAGTTCAAGCCCACATACATACAGCATGTATACCGTGAGTTGCAGCCTTGCAATTGAATGAGGCCTTTTGTCCATTAGAAATCTTTTCTATCTGACTGGAGAGTTCCAGTGATATACAGCCTTATTAAATTGCGATTCAGCCAATTGAATAGGGCTCTATATAAGTACATAGCATATTTTTTTACAGAAGTTTTTAGTTAGTGAAGACCTTGCTTTTGGATTGAAGTTCACTAACTAAAAACTTCTGTAAAAAAAGTATGCTCTGTGCTCATATAAAGCCTTATATCCGAATCACAATTTAATAAGGCTGATGGTCTGGAACAAGAGCAATGCATCCTTAGCCCAGAAGGGCTTAGGTGTTGGAAGAGGGACAATATTCCACCTCCCCAATCTGGATGCAGGTGCAAGAATCGGTTGTGTCAGTTTGTGCTGCATTTGTTGTCCAGGAAGGTCTCAGTTGGTGCGGCGGGGTCACATGCCCTGTCTCCCCACTCCAGGTGCTGGTGCTAGTTAACGGGCTGGGTCTTGTTTACACCTTGCCTTAAAAGTGCTGCTGTCAAATAGAGGGTATGCTTTCCACCTGAGGTGCCTCACCTAGGTCACCAAGCTCAGTCTTTTGGGGACATATTCCACCACTTACAATTTTTTCTTGGGGAAGATTAATGCCAGACACAATGCCAGCCAAACTGGAGTTCAGCTTCTGCTGTGGGGACAGTATTTCCTTCATGTGAATCCTGTTAAAGACTGAAACTGCTTCTGTTGTGAAGGACTCACTTTCTGCTGCTGGGGAGCACTGCTGCCAGCTTCACTGCCTTTTATCACTGGGAATCCCAGGAAGATCTGTTCTTGTAAAGAAATTAGACCTAATGAAAGCACTGATAATTTTAGATTCCACATTTCCATTTTGCAAAAAGAATACTCCTCTGTCAATTCTCCTCCCACCTCAAGAAGTAGATCAACAAAAAACAAAATGGTAGATTCCAGCAGTAAAACTGTGTATAATAGAAAATACTCTAATATCTTGCTGTATTGTATTCATTTTTTAAAAATATTTTGCTTAGGTAGTTCTTCAGAAGAGTATATGCATATATATAGTATATAACCATGTTGTTGTTCAGTTGTGTCCAACTCACCGTGACCCTATGGTCTGTATAACGTCAAGCACATCTTGTGTCTGGTTGTGCTTGACCATAAGATTGTCATGGCAAAGATACTAGTGGGGGTTGCCAGGACCTTCTCCAGAGGACCTTGATTTGTCTAACCTCTCTACTATGACCTGCCCATCTTGGGTGACCCTACATGGTATAGCGCACAGCTTCACTGATGTACACAGGCCCCTTCACCATGACAAATTAACGATCCAGAAAGGGAATATATAACCATAGTTATACCTTAATTTGCTGTACTATTGATAATATGAGCCAGAAACCAGCTTGTTTTATGGATTTTATCATTTACATATACTATTTATAATATACTACTTAATTTAATGGTTTAAAGGAAAACTGATTTTTTTTAAGACTATGCTTATTGGTACATTAATCCATTTTGTTTTTGTTACATCACTTCCTAAGAGATGGATGATGGGGGGGGGGGGGGGGCATGTGTTTGTAGTTATCAGTGGTAGGTGGTGTGGGGAAGGAGGGGACAGTTAGAAGTCAAGAGCCTTGGTTTGTTAATAGGATAAGATTTAAATTAGCACCACACCTCTCCCCCCTCAGTGGCCCATAAGAAGGATGTTGCATCATTCAATGCATCCACAGCTCATCAGAAATACAAATGCCCCTCTCATACACAACTTTAACCAATCTATCCTGGATCCCTCAAGAGGCATCAACATTTATTTTTGTCTAACTTATAATTAGCCTACATACAGTGCCTTGCAAAAGTATTCACCCGCCTTGACTTTTTACCTCTTTTGTTACATTACAGCCTTAAATTCAATGTTTTGTTAATCTGAATTTTATGTGATGGATCAGAACACAATAGTCTAAGTTGGTGAAGTCAAATGAGAAAAATATATACATAAAACTATTTTTTAGAAATAGAAAACAGAAAATTGGCATGTGCATATGTATTCACCCCCTTTGTTATGAAGCCCGTAAAAAGCTCTGGTACAACCAATTACCTTCAGAAGTCACATAATTAGTGAAATAATGTCCACCTGTGTGCAATCTAAGTGTCATATGATCTGTCATTACATATACACACCTTTTTTGAAAGGCCCCAGAGACTGCAACACCTAAGCAAGAGGCACCACTAACTAAACACTGCCATGAAGACCAAGACAAGTAAGGGACAATGTTGTTGAGAAGTAGGGTTAGGTTATAAAAAAATATCCAAATCTTTGATGATCCCCAGGAGCACCATCAAATCTATCATAACCAAATGGAAAGAACATAGCACAACAGCAAACCTGCCAAGAGACGTCCGCCCACCAAAACTCACGGACCGAGCAAGGAGGGCATTAATCAGAGAGGTAGCACAGAGACCTAAGGTAATCCTGGAGGAGCTGCAGAGTGCCACAGCAGAGACTGGAGTATCTGTACATAGGACGACAATAAGTTCTATAGAGTTGGGCTTTATGGCAGAGTAGAATAAAATTTAACTTTTCGGCCATCAAAGAAAACGCTATGTCTGGTGCAAACCCAACACATCACATCACCCAAAGAACACCATCCCCACAGGGAAAAATGGTGGTGGCAGCATCATGCTGTGGGGGTGTTTTTCAGCAGCCTGGACTGAGAAACTGGTCAGAGGTGAGGGACAGATGGATGGTGCTAAATACAGAGATATTCTTGAGCAAAACCTGTACCACTCTGTGAGTGATTTGAGGCTAGGATGGAGGTTCACCTTCCAGCAGGACAATGACCCCAAACACACTGCTAAAGCAACACTTGAGTGGTTTAAGGGGAAACATGTAAATGTGTTGGAATGCCCTAGTCAATGCCCAGACCTCAATCCAATAGAAAATCTGTGCTCAGACTTAAAGATTGCAAACCATCGAACTTGAAGGAGCTAGAGCAATTTTGCAAGGAGGAATGGGCAAAAATCTGAGTGGTAAGATGTGGCAACATCATAGAGACTTATCCAAAGTGTCTTGGAGCTGTGATTGCCACAAAAGGTGGCTCTACAAAATATTGACTTTAGGGGGGTGAATAGTTATGCACATTGACTTTTTCTGTTATTTTGTCCTATTTGTTGTTTGCTTCACAATAAAAAAAAAAATATATATATATATATCTTCAAACTTGTGGGCATGTTCAGTAAATTAAATGATGCAAATCCTCAAACAATCCATGTTAATTCCAGGTTGTGAGGCAACAAAACATGAAAAATGCCAAGGGGGGTGAATACTTTTGCAAGGCACTGTAGCTGTAGGACTTGTTTACTGCTTAATTATGCTCCTAGCCAGACTCTAAATTTTCAAAACATATATTTTGTTTCAATGTGCATTGGTCCATTTAATATAATTGTTTCAAATTTTCACTCATGTAAAATGCTACAAACAGTCAATAGGATCATCACATAAAGCTGCGTTTGTGAAACATTACAACATGGAAAACACTGCCATCTAATGTAAAAAGAGATTAACAACAGCCAGTTCTATTTTTGAAAAAGAGGGGCTGATGTGCAAGGCACTCAAACTGACCATAATATGTGACCTGGAAACCTCTGCACTACAGCCCTAAAGGACCATTGGAGAATTATTGTTGCATTAAATGATGAACGGTATCTACTTCTGTGCCAGTTAGGGAATAGGGGTGTGGTGTTAATATCAATCTTATTATTCTTAAACAAACGCTCTGGGATTCTGCCTATTCCCTTACTCCTCACTTCTCTGTCCCTTGATAATTATAAACACCCTGCCATCATCCAGCTGTAAGAAAGTGATGTTACAAACACAAAATTGATTCCTTTATTCCTCAGAGTCTTCAAAAATTCAGATTGTCCCCCTTTTTTCTTGAACTGCAGTGGTCCTTCAATGGTACAAGTGCATGCTAAAGAGAAGTCACATATCACTTAATACATTATATTCACCAATAAAAATTAAAAGGTGCATATTCTTAGGGCGATTATAAACAGTGCTATGTGCAAGGTACTTTTCATTGTGAAAACTGTGGTGTATATCTGCCTAGGCGAACAAGTACGGGGTAGTACAATGGAATATTGGGAGCATATGCGGCAAAGAATGTCTAATATGCAGTAACAGTTGTGTCTGCAAGTATATAAGACACTTTTTGGCATATTGTACGTATAGTGCCTTGCAAAAGTATTCACCCCCCTTGGCATTTTTTGTATTTTGTTGCCTCACAACCTTGAATTAACAGCTACTTCATGTTGGATGGTTTGCATTTGTAAACAGCAATGTCTGACCACAGATTTTCTATTGGATTGAGGCCTGGGCTTTGACTAGGCCATTCCAACACATTTACATGTTTCCCCTTAAACCACTCAAGTGTTGCTTTAGCAGTGTGTTTGGGGTCATTGTCCTGCTGAAAGGTGAACCTCCGTCCTAGCCTCAAATCCCACACAAAGTGGTACAGGTTTTTCTCAAGAATATCCCTGTATTTAGCACCATCCATCTTTCCCTCAACTCTGACCAGTTTCCCAGTCCCGGCTGCTGAAAAACATCCCCACAGCATGATGGTGTTCTTTGAGTGATGTGATGTGTTGGGTTTGCTCCAAACGTAGCATTTTCTTTGATGGCCGAAAAGTTCAATTTTAGTCTCATCAGACCAGCGCACCTTCCTCCATACATTTTGGAAGTCTCCCACATGCCTTTTCGCAAACTCAAAGCATGCCATTTTGTTTTTTTGCTAAAAGTAATGGATTTCTTCTGGCCACTCTGCCATAAAGCCCAACTCTGTGGAGCGTACGTCTTATTGTCGTCCTTTGTATAGATACTCCAGTCTCTACTGTGGAACTCTGCAGCTCCTCCAGGGTTACCTTAGGTCTCTGTGCTGCCTCTCTGATTAATGCCCTCCTTGCCCGGTCTGTGAGTTTTGGTGGGCGGCCGTCGATTGGCAGGTTTGCTGTTGTGCCATGTTCTTTTTGTTTGGTTAGATTTGATGGTGCTCCTGGGGATCATCAAAGATTTGGATATCTTTTTATAACCTAACCCTGACTTGTACTTCTCAACGACATTGTCCCTTACTTGTTTGGAGAGTTCCTTGGTCTTCATGGCAGTGTTTGGTTAGTGGTGCCTCTTGCTTAGGTGTTGCAGCTTCTGGGGACTTTCAAAAAAGGTGTGTATATGTAATGACAGATCATGTGACACTTAGATTGCAGACAGGTGGACATCATTTCACTAATTATGTGACTTCTGAAGGTAATTGGTTTCACCAGAGCTTTTTATGGGCTTCATAAGAAATGGGGTGAATACATACGCACATGCCAATTTTCTGTTTTCTATTAATAAAAAAATAGTTTTATGTATATATTTTTCTCATTTCACTTCACCAACTTAGACTATTGTGCTCTGATCCAATAGGTAAAAAGTCAAGGGGGTGAATACTTTTGCAAGGCACTTTATACATAAATACACATACAAAAAAAAATACACATATAACAAAAAGAGAAGGTACTATCGATGCATTTCAATAATGACAATTAAAAGCAAAATAAGAAATCATTATATATATCTGGATACATTTCACAGGGGAAGTCAATTGATTTCTACAAAATACACCAAGATCTGAATGAAAATTACAAGTCCAGCATCCATATTTTTATGAGTACACATAAAAATATTTTAATACTAGCTACATGCCCGTCAAATATGACGGGAATACAATTTTAAGCCTGGCACCCAATGTGAGCAACTTCTGCACTTATCGTGAGCCCCGTGCTGATCGCCTACGGCCCTCATTGCGAGTCTCTTCCCCTGATTACTTCGACTTGCCCGTCAAAAATGACGGCAATAAAATGTAAATCCTCGCAATGCGCCTCCCCCGTATCCTGCCTGCCTCGCGATGAGTGCCTTTGACGCCCATCGTAAGCCTCTCAATGAGCGCCATCGACGCTCATTGCGAGCCTCTGCCTCTCCCACCTTCTACTTGATGGGAGGAGCTCATTGCGAGCCTCTTCCCCCCTCTATCTCTCCCACCTTCTACTTGATGGGAGGAGCTCATTGCGAGCCTCTCACCCCTTTTACCTCTCCCAGACTCTACTTCTCCCTCCCTCTACTTGCCGGGAGGCACTCATCGCAAGCCTCTCCCCTCTCTACTTCCTCTCCCTCCCCTGTGTCTCTTTTCCCCCTCTCCTTCCACTGTTTCTCTTCCCGCCTCTCCCTCCCATATGTCTCTTCCCCCCTCTCCCTCCCCTTTGTCTCCCCCCTCCCTCCCCTGTGTCTCTTTCCCCCTCTTCCTCCCCTGTGTCTCTCTCCCTCCCCTGTGTCTCTTCTCCCCCTTTGTCTCTTCCCCCTTCCTCCCTCCCATTTGTCTCTCCCCCCTCCTCCCTCCCCTGTCTCTCCCCCCTCCTCTGTGCCTCTTCCCCCTCCTCTGTGTCTCTCCCCCCTACCCCTTTCCCCCTCTCCAATTACCTCCCTATCCCCTTTCCCCTCTCTCCTCTCTTCTTACTATGACCCGATGAGCTCCTGCTGCTGTTCCCTCCCCTGCAGCGCGTCTTCTGCCTTTGACCGGACAGGCATAAGCCTATGACGTTATGTGCATGTGAAGTCACGTCATTAGCATATGCCGTTTCCAGTCACAGCAAGAAAACGCTCTGCAGGGGAGAGAACAGAAGCAGGAGCTCCTCGGATCAGAGTAAGAAGAGAGTAAAGAGGGGAAAGTGGATAGGGAGGTAATTGGTGAGGGGGAAAGGGTGGTGGAGGATAAGGAGGGAGGAGCGTGGGAGGAGGAAGGGGGCCCCGCAATGAGATGAAACATCTAAGCATTCTGAATATCCACAACTATATACGTGATTATTATATGAAAACCTGACTATATATTGTATTAGCCATTTTCCTATAGTGAATGATTCATCAGATATTTAGCAATACCTGAGCTAATTATTATCAGAGTCTTCTTGTCTATCTCTGTGGAAGTCAAACCAATGAACCACAATGTGTTGTATTTTGGTTAGATACCCTCCCCCAAACCTATCATGTACTCTGGCCTGCAAATTGGCATAGTGAGCTGCATATCAGCATACAAGAGCCTCAAAAATAGTGCTGTATGTAGGAATGATTCATTATAAAGAAAAATACAGCTAATACAATGTTCTTTAAGATGAGACCAACTTTTTGGGGGGTTACAGTGTCCCTTTAATTAAGCAAGGTAATGGAGGTCCAGATGAGAGGGGTCAGTGATTGCCTATTGACTAGCCTGGTGTTGGGATACAATACAGCAATGCTAATAATCTTACAGAAACCTCATATTAAACAGGGTCGACATTGCACAGTTATTATTAGATATTGTGATTTCTTTCTTAAACTGAAAATAATTTTTATTTGAACATATGTGGTTAATGATAATAGAACAATAGTCAGAGGTGCTCAATCAGAGAACGAACTAACCTTAATAGGTTAGTTCTACGGACATGACCCAGCCCTGAAATACCAGGCAATTCTGCCCTGAACAGGAGAAAACGCAAACCCCAGACATAAGTTTCAGCCTTCATTGCGCCTCATCAGTGTGGTATCCCTAAGGCACACTGAGCAAGGGGTCCACGTCTAGAGTCCCTATACCTCTTAGGGAGATTAATCCCTCAGGGTAACTTGCATAAACAAAACAACAGTCAGAGGTGCTCAATCAAAGAAGGAACTAACCTTAATAGGTTAGCTCTATGGACATGATGGACATTTGTGCCCTTCACAGGGAGCTAAAAGAAGTGGCTCTCAGAGTGGGTTATCATGTCCATAGAACTAATCCATTAAGGTTAGTTTGTTCTCTGATTGAGAACCTCTAACTTTGTTTTTTTGTTTATGCAAATGACCCTTAGGGATTAGTCTCCCTAAGGGTGATGGGGGACTCCATCACCCCTTGCTCATCATGCCTTAGGGAGTTCAGCTATACCTCAGTGATGGGGCCCAATGAAGGCTGAAACATACATCTGGGTTTGCTGTTCAGGGTAGAATTGCCTGGTATTTTGGGGCTGGGTCACTCTTTTGAGTGGCACCAGACTGATATACTACAGGATATTTCTCCCTGTGAAGGGCACAAGTGAGCTAAAAGAGGCTGCTCTCAGAGTGGGTTATCATGTCTATAAGTATATGTAAATGTGGTAGGTTATGAAGGCATCCAGTAGAATGCATCATAACCCACATAGCAAAGGAGATGCAGGAGGGGCGGCGGCGGACAAAGCAGCAGCAGCGCGAGTGTCTGTGTGTGAGGGAGTGTGTGTCTGTCTCTGTGTGTCAGCGTGTGTGTGTGTCTGTGTCAGTGTGTATGTGTGTCAGTGTGTATGTGTGTCAGTGTGTGTGTGTCAGAGTGTGTGTGTCTGTGTGTGTGTGTCAGTATGTGTGTGTCAGCATGTGTCAGTGTGTATGTGTCAGTGTGTGTCAATGTGTGTGTGTCTCTATGTGTGTCAGTGTGTATGTCAGGGTCAGTATGTGTGTGTCAGCGAGTGTGTGTCAGCATGTGTCAGTGTGTGTGTGTCAGCATGTGTCAGTGTGTGTGTCAGTATATGTCAGTGTGTGTGTCAGTGTGTGTCAGCATGTGTCAGTGTGTGTGCGTCAGCATGTGTGTGTATCTCTATGTGTGTCAGTGTGTATGTCAGGGTCAGTATGTGTGTGTCAGCGAGTGTGTGTCAGCATGTGTCAGTGTGTGTGTGTCAGTATGTGTGTGTCAGAGTGTGTGTGTCTGCATGTGTGTATATCTGTGTATGTGTGTCGTAGTGAGTGTGTATGTCTGTGAGTGAGTGATTCTGTGTTTGGGGGAGGTCACGGGGGAATTCACTGTGGCTGGAGGGCAATTCACTGGGGCTACGGGAGGTCATGGGGCAATTATCTGGGGCTGTGGGGCAATTCTCTGTGGCTGAGGGGCAATTCACTGGGGTTGTGGGGCAATTCACTGGGGTTGGTGGAGGTCACAGGCTATTCTCTGGGGCTGAGGCAATTCTATGGGATTGGGGGCAATTATCTGGGGCTGGGGCAATTATCTGCGGTTGGGGAGGTCACAGAGCAATTATCTTGGGTTGGGGGCAATTCTCTGGGGTGGAGGTCACGGGGTAATTAACTGTGGTTGGGTGAGGTCACAGGGCAATTCTCTTACGCTGGGGGCAATTCACTGGGGTTGGGGGAGGTCACAGGGAAATTCTCTGGGGCTGGGGGGGCAATTCTCTGGGGTTGGGGGGAAATTCTGTGGGGTTGGTGATGGTCACAGGGCAATTCTCTGTGGCTGGGGGGCAATTCACTGGGTTTGGGGGTGGTCACGGGGCAATTCTCTGGGGCTGGGGGGCAATTCTCTGGGGTTGCGCTGGAATTATCTGGGGTTCGTGGATGTCACAGGGCTATTCTCTGTGGCTGTGGGGGCAAGTCACTGGGGTTGTGGGAGGTCACGGGGTAATTCCCTAGGGCTGGGGGGCAATTATCTGTGGCTGGGGGGGCAATTCACTGGGGTTGGGGTAATTATCTGGGATTGGTGGTGGTCACAGGGCAATTCCCTGGGGCTGGGGGCAATTCTTTGGGGTTGGGGCAATTCTCTGGGGCTGGGGGGCAATGCTCTGGGGCTGAGGGAGGTCATGGGGTAATTCTCTGGGGCTGTGGGGTAATTCTCTGGGGCTGGGGGAGGTCATGGGGCAATTATCTGGGGCTGTGGGGCAATTATCTGGGGTTGCGGCAATTCTCTGGGGCTGAGGGAAAATTATCTGGGGTTAGGAAGGTCACAGGGCAATTCTCTGGGGCTGGGGGGCAATTATCTGAGGCTGGGGGAGGTGATGGGGCAATTCTCTGTGGCTGGAGGGGCAATGCTCTGGGCTGGGGGAAGTATCACCTGGGAGGTAGATAAAACAATCAGTAAATGAAGGGACATAAATGTAAAGGAAAGGAAAGTGTCTGACATCATGGGACTTCCCACAGTATGGCAGACTTCAGGTGATAACTGAGCATGCCTGCAAAATCCCCAGGCAAAAAAAGAAACAATGTATAAGTTATGCTAATTTTCCCTGGGAATTTCTCTTTGCAAAAGCAAGAAAATCAGCAAACTTCAGGCAAACGGTTTAACTGTTCACTTTGGAATTTTTCCATGTAAATGTTTGTTTTCATACACTATAAATTCTCCTCTATCAGAAGCATTAATAACCCAGCTCACTTTAATATACCTTTAAGGTTAGTTTGTTCTCTGATTGATAATAGTACATACAACAACAACAAAAATCTAACAATAACAGCAGTGATACTTTTCTGTCTATTTGTATGGACAAAACACAATGTCAGATACAAAGATATTGTTATAGCGCATACATTACAATTTCCACTTCATCAGTAATAATACTGTAGTTAACAGATCTCCCAAAAATAATGTAATTTATTACTTTTTTACATTGATGGTATTAATCCACACAAATGGATCAAGGGCCACACAGTAAAACAGTCCTGTCACTTTTTCAAAGAGATTTCACCATAAATAATGTCTTTACTAACCAAAGCGATGCATAGCTGATGTACATGTATAGCCGATGTATATGGATAGCTGATGTATACTGTATGTATAGGTGATGAATAGCTGCTACATATATGCATAGCTGATTTGTAGCTGATGTACATGTATAGCTAATGTATATGTATAGCTGATGTATATGGATAGCTGATGTATATGTATAGGTCATGTATAGCTGATGTATATGCATAGCTGATGTATATGTATAGGTGATGTATGGCTGATGTATATGTATAGCTGATGTATATGGATAGCTGATGTATATGTATAGGTGATGTATAGCTGATGTATATGTATAGCTGATGTATTTGTATATAAACATATAGTATGTTATATTAAAAACTAAATAGGAGCTGTTAACATGTAAATTGTGTTTTATTCCACTAGATGGCAAACTTGGATTACATTTAAAGTTAAAGGTACATTGCAGATTTTGCTATCATGCATTTAAAGGAGCGTGTTTTAAACATAAGAGTTTCTGTTTTCATAAAAAACGATTAAGTAAAACTTGTTTATAGTTATTGGAAAGTAACAGAAAATGCCAAGGAAATACCTCTGTGTAAGTAAAAAGTACATAAGACTCCATATCTCATTGGCAGACACTTCTGATTCATATAGGAATATTGCTGTACATTGGCTAACAGGGACAGGCCCCCAAAGACATTTATGATTTTTAAAAAACCCTCCTCCTCAGGATACAGGCAGATTAGTAGTCCAAAATGGAAGCCCCACTGATGCCGATTTGCTAAATTTAAGATTTTCTCTAAAATAATGTTATACTCATGCATTGCATATCTGTGAATGTTGGTAGTGTCTTAATTCTTAAATACACTGACAACATGCATTTTTTATGATAGTTTTAAAAGTTTTTCTGTACATGAAAAATTGGTGCTGTGAACTGACATCACTTGAGAAAAATAAATATCAGTTTTAATGTGATTAACTTTTCAGTTTTGAGATTTAAGTATAAAAAGAAAGATCTGAGTGGGACAAAGAAACAGCTATTGAATTGTCTCATAATGAGCCCAATACCAGTGCCAGATCTACCATTTTTAGCCCTTAGGCAGTAAAGTGGAGGAGCTACCAAACTCCCGGTATAACATTTCACCACTGAGTTCCCTACATATAAATGTAATCATATTTAGTCAGGATCTTTTACTCATACAATCTAAACATATTAGACCAGGGGCTCTTAATATTATATCAGCTTCCACTAAAGGCCCACTATCATTTTAATACACATATATACATAATCTGATAGGGTCCCCTTAATTGAAATAAGTATACACATATTAAGCATGATCCTGTGCACTCAAATAAATATATACATATTTACATATTTAGGTCCCCTCAAATACTATATATTTACACATATTCAGCCAGGGTGTCCTATAATCATTTTAATGTATAAATATGCAGAAAAGGTCACCTGGAATCAACATAATAATACCGTATATATATATTTATTCAGTGTCTTATACAAATTAACACATA
This sequence comes from Discoglossus pictus, assembly GCA_027410445.1. Lineage (NCBI taxonomy): Eukaryota > Metazoa > Chordata > Amphibia > Anura > Alytidae > Discoglossus > Discoglossus pictus. The sequence goes on from CM050165.1 coordinate 97,257,495, forward strand.
TTCCGCCAAGGTCTCCTATAGACATATACGGGATATAAGCCAGGGACCATTATAATATAAATATTTAACCTCAATTGCCAATAATTATATTAATGTATACATATTCAGCCATGTTCACCTATAATTATAAACACACAAATATTTAATTGGGGTCATCTATAATCATAATCCGTCCAGGGCTCCGTAAAATCATATACATTTACATATATTCAACCAGGGTCAACCATAATTATAATATAAACACATATATATTTAGCCGGCTTTACCTATAAGCATACAAGTGTATGCATATTCAGCTATGGTCACCAGGAATTATAATACAAATACATAAATATTTAGCCAGAATCAACTATAATTAAACAAATGTACACATATTCAGCAAGGGTCACCTTTAATTAGCTTAACAATATATAAATGTTCAGTCATTACAATACTATTGTAACATAAATCATATATTTTTATTGTCAAACTGCGAATCTTTGTCACGTTTTGTGTGAGCTGCGCATGAGCAGAGCGCGGCGTGCGCCACGCATGCACAGAGAGCAGCGTGTGCCGCGCTTACGCAGAGCATGGCGTGAGCCGCGCAGGCAGAATGCGAGGCGTTAGCTGTCCATTGCACAAGCTCGGCTCCTTAGGGGAGGGAAGAGACACAGAGGGAGAGGGGGGGGGGAGAGACACAGAGGGAGCGGGGGAAAGAGACACAGAGGGAGAGAGGGGAAAACAGATACAGAGGGAGAGGGGGGAAGAGACACAGAGGGAGAGGTGGGGGAAGAGACACAGAGGGAGAGGTGGGGGAAGAGACACAGAGGGAGAGGTGGGGGAAGAGACACAGAGGGAGAAGTGGGGGAAGACACACAGAGGGAGAGGGGGGGAAAGAGACACAGAGGGAGAGGGGGGAAGAGACACAGAGGGAGAGGGGGAAAGAGACACAGAGGGAGAGGTGGGGGAAGAGACACAGAGGGAGAGGTGGGGGAAGACACACAGAGGGAGAGGGGGGGAAAGAGACACAGAGGGAGAGGGGGGAAGAGACACAGAGGGAGAGGGGGAAAGAGACACAGAGGGAGAGGGGGGAAAGAGACACAGGGGGAAAGAGACACAGAGGGAGAGGGGAAAAGAGACACAGAGGGGGGAAGAGACACAGAGGGAGAGGGGGGAAGAGACACAGAGAGAGAGGGGGGAAAGACACACAGAGGGAGAGGGGGGAAAGAGACACAGAGGGAGAGGGGGAAGAGACACAGGGGTGGGAGAGGGGTAAACGATACACAGGGGGGAAGAGACACAGGGCTGGGAGATGGGGGAAGAGACACACGGAGGAAGAGACACGGGGTGGGAGAGGGGATAAGAGACACGGTGGAGAAAGAGACACACAGGGGAAAGAGACACAGGGGGGAGAGGGGGGAAAGAGACACAGGGGGGAAAGAGACACGGGGCAGAGGCGAGGAAGAAGACAAAGGGGGAGAGGGGCGGAGAGACACGGGGGGGGGAAGAGACATGGGAGGGAGAGGTGGGGAAGAGACACAGCAGGGAAAGAGACACAGGGAAGGGAGAGGAGGGGGGAAAGAGACACAGAGGAGACAGGGGAGGAAGATACATAGGGGAGGGAAATGGGGGGTGATACACGAGGGAGGGGGAACAGTCACAGGGGGAGGGGGGACAGGGGGGAAAAAGGAGACAGGGGAGGCAGGAACAGACACAGGGAAGGGAGTGGGGGGAAAGAGACACAGGGGAGGGGGAAGAGACACAGGAGGGAAAGAGACACAGGGGAGGGGGTTAGAGACACGGGAGGGAGAAGGGGGTAAAAACACAGGGGGGTAAGAAGATACAAGAGAGGGAGAGGAGGGGGGAAATGAGACACAAGGGAGGGAGAGGAGGGGGGAAATGAGACACAAGGGAGGAAGTAGACAGGGGGAGAGACTCGCCATGAGCTCCAAAGGCGCTCATTACAGGGCCAGTAAAGTAGACGTTGGGAGAGGTGGGGGTGGCCAGTAAAGTAGAATGGGAGAGGCTCCCATTGTGTGTCAAACAGCATTGCCAGGCTTCACTTTTTATTGCCGTCATTTTTGACGGGCAAGTCGCTAGTACATTAATAAATATTTTTGCCGGAATACCTATAATCATATAAAATCTCTGTCTCTGTTCAACTGGTGCACTTTCTGCCCTTTCTCTGAGCAGCAGGAAACGCATGGATTGAGGGAACATTGAGCACTCTGCACTCTAGTTCCAGGAGGGTGCCACCTAGTGGCAAGTCTGCAGTATTTTGTTTTTACCCTACAGTCCTATTAGGGATTTAGCTAACCTTTAAGAAGTATGGACTAAATGAGTTAAATAACAACAGGAAAGCATTGCACTCCTGGAGTGATTATGGTCAAACCCCAATATATTTTAGTCCATGAGTGAATACTTTGCCACTAGCGAGAGGGTAATACCTTTTTAGGAATACCCCCGATTGTATTAGGCATAAATACATTTATAGTAATATTGTCATTCATCCCAATTCTCTAAGACATGCAATGTTTAGTTCATCAATTGATGGAATACACCCCATGGTTGTAAAAACATTTTGATTTGTGTGGATAAAATATTGTGGGTAAGGAAATCATAAGTGTGCTGTTATAAGGCACTATATCTCATTTGAAGTTCATTAGGAGACAAATACACTTGAAGTATGTACAAATTGTGTCTTGGATTTGCTAGGGGGGGATAGACCACTTTAATATATAAAGGATTATTTACAATATAAGAACTTTAATAAATTCCAGTAAATTTATTTGCTGTTCAACATGGGCAGAAGTTAAATAATGGATTAAGAATTTGAAAGTAACATTATTTGAGGGAGAATTTAAGTGAGAGAGGGTATCACTATCACTAATATATCCAGATATACTCTTTCAGAGCAATAAACATTTGTCTGTATAGACAGATGACAATGGGAGTAAAGATGCTAAAAGGTAGATCTGAGGAACGCCTGCCTGGATTTGTTATAAGATAATAACAAATAAGTAGCAAAGTAACAAATCCTGAGCCTGATTCAATTGCAACCCCAGCATCTCCCGGGATCCTGGCTGTATGTCTACAGGCGTGCAAGTTACGGGCCGAAAGCCAACTCCGTAAACCATGCACTCGTCCGTAGCAGTTCAGGGAGCGAATATGATCGATTAAGCAACAATGTAATCTCCCATTTCGAAACAACCAAAATGATGAGACCACCATCATTATGTCAGTAAAACATGGAGTTTACATGTCAGATAGATTCGGTGGTCCGATATGCGATGGGACTTGCAAACCCTTAAAATACAAAATAATAAAAATGAAGTCCATGTCGGTGGCCTGATATGTATCAACTCATTGATTCCTGAGATCGATATAACCCCAAAATGAAACATAAAAATAAACTTTTTTTACAGCAGATTTGCGAGGTTGAGACTGTATAATGTCTTTCATTGCTTTCCCCGTTATTTACAGTGCAGTATTAATTTCATATTTGCATTTACAGTGCTGCAGACAGGGGTTAAACCCCCTTGCCAGTCCTCTCTAGCACTCGTAGGATTTTCTCCAACATTTGCCATTTACTGGTGTGAAAACATTTGCAGGCTTGGAACAATTGAATAGCGATTTGCGATTTTAGCCATCGTAACTCTTGCGGAAGTGAAAGATCAAAGGCTTCTGGACGCCTTACGTTACGGGTTTACCCATCACAAAGTTTTCAAGCCCATAACCAGTAAATCGCCCAGAGCCCGAAAAAAGATTAATTAACTTACGGCCTCACTTACGGGCTCCGGTAACTTACGATTGAATCGGGCCCCCTGACTGTACGGGATATCTAGGCTCATAAGCATAAATGCAACAGTGTAACAGAATAACCAAGTCTGTTTAATCCTGTTTAACCTGTATAATGATGTACAAAGCAAAAAGTAATAAAGTAACAAAGTCTTGTATGGCAAACATTATAGTGTAATAGAATTATTTTGCGCGACACTGATAAAATTGAAAAAGTGAAAGATGTTAAAAAGGAAAAAGATAGATATGTATTGGGACTGATAAATCTCAATTCGATAGTCGACGCTCAGGAATGGATGTACAAGGAAATTAGTGGGAGATATCTCATTCTATTTTTTTCTGCTAGTGTCTCAAATCACCACTGTCCACGGGTGTGTCTTGGTATTTTTGCAAAGGAAAAAAGGAGGCAGGGGGGAATAGTGCACAAAAATCTAGTGCAGATTATTTGGGGAAATATGGTTGGTGATCATCAATGTACGTTACCAATATTTGCGACTCTCACCTTTTGAAACCTCAAATCACATGAGGTATTTGGCTCGCCTCTTGATCACTAAATCCGATGGGAGGAACTGGAACTGGTTGCTGACTGGGGCCTTCGCTCTGGATGGTTTTATCTTTATTGCCTTAATCTTTTTTTTTGGATTATTACATCTAGGTGTTTATATAGTAGACTCTCAGTAAACCAGAACTCTCAAGCAACCAGAAAAAAATTGAATACTGTACTTTAAATAAAAATTACATTTTACAGGGCTCAACAAATGCCAGCAGCCACGGGTATAGGGACAAATTCTGGATTAAGCTTTAACTTTATTTACAAGACAATAATGAAATATAAAATAAATAAAACAATTTAAAAACAATGAAAAAAAAAATAGTTTATAATCAGATACACATTACAGTAATAACCTGCATATAGGATGCTCTGCTAAGTATATTTGTCAGTGAGGACTGTTCTAGCAGCAGCAGCTTTCACTCCTCAATTACACACAGGTACGTTCGGCTGAAGGTTTGGTGCTGAACCCAGAGAATGCAACGCCAACACTGCACTGGCTCAGTCACTCGTGCCTGTCTGCTTCCAGGTAAAACTGAATTGAGAGATATACAGTTGGTGCAATCTAGGTGCCTGTAAGCATTTTGTGGAATGACAACCTGGCTCCTGGCATTTGTTGAGCCTAGGCATTTGTTGAGCCTAGTAATACAGTATTCATTGTTTTCTGGTTGCTTGAGAGTTCTGGTTAACTAAGAGTTTACTGTATTTTTATATATATATATATATATATATATATATATATATATATATATACACTAGCGACTTGCCTGTCAAAAATGACGGCAATAAAATTTGAAGCCTGGCAATGCTGTTTGCCACACAATGTGAGTCTTTTGGTCCTCTGAGCACATTTGTCGCTAATTGCGAGCCTCTCCCCTCATGTACTTTAAACAATTCAGCTTAAATTTGCAACCTAACTCCCAGACGTCCTGGCTCTCCCCCTGTGCTGTGTAATTTTATTTTTATTTTTGCAGGAGCACCTTCGGCGCTCATTTCAGCCTATGTCCTGAGTGTTTCCAGCCTAAGTCCCGCATGTTTCCATGCCTCAACTGCTCCATGCCTCAACTGCTTTTTTTCAACTGTAAAAAAGTTAATTCTGGCTTGCTGCCTGTTCGGAGACCTAATTTTGACTTTGAATTTGTCATTTTCGGCCATCAATGGACTTCTGTGTGTGTCTTTTGTCGGCCACCTGCCTTTTGACCTTGTATTGCAATATCACATATATAGTTCTCAGCAATACGGGTCGTTGCTAACACTTTTGCAGGCTCACGTAGCGGACCCGCCGCAACTGCATCCCTCGCAAAAGCGCTCCTTGCGCTGGTGGAGATGAGCGCCATAGGCGCTCATCACTACAACCCCGTACGACTTTCGGACCGCAAATGCGAACCCTCGCAAAGCCAAAGTGTGCATTTTCGAAGGTGGAGGCTCCTACGTCGGCTGCAATAAGCCAAAGGCGGGACTTAGAAAAAATCAATTACGGACTCGGAAAAATACGACCTTAACGGACAACCCGTGCACAGCAGAAAACATAAAAAAAAAAAAAAATACACACAAAAATAAAATAGAAACCTTACCCACAGCAAGGGGGGACACCCAGCACGTCTGGAAGACAGGTTACACCTCGATTTCAGTCCAATTTAAAAAGTTTAGACACTCAAAAATCCCCTAAGCAAGAGAAAAAATGAACGCCGAAAAAAAAAAAAACGAGTCTACACGACCCCTAAAGCCGCAAAACACCGCCAAGCACATCCAACTTTTACAAAGACCCGTACGAGGTACAACATACACCATTAGCAAGGATGCTAAATCATCCATACCCACGTACCACATACACATTCGCAGTCATTTTACAACACTAACTTACACAATGCGGAAGTACACAGCTACACTAACGGCTTTCCCTCGTGCACGCAGCCTATTTACACTACACACTGCACACGTTGCTGACCCATACACCTCAGCTCAACAACACTGCAAATCTACATTGGATGCTGCAGGAACATCAAAACAGATTGTTAGCTCTTCAGCACACTGCTTGCTGAATATATTAATTATATATTGGTAAAATAGGTATAGGTATATTAATTTATGATTTCATTAATTAATTAATTAGCATAAAAAAATATACAGAAAAAAAAAAAAAACATTACAGTATCTCAAAAAAACACAAAGACCTTCACTGCGCGCCTCACAAGGAGCGCCAACGGTGCCTTATAGGACACAAAGTACACCAGGGGAGAGCCTTGCAGTAAGCGCCAAAAGGAGATCAGCGCAAACCTTACAATAAGCGCAAAAGCGCTTCAGATAATTAAAAATACGCCAATCCAGAGGCTCGCAATGAGCGCCGAAGGATCTCAGACCCCCGAAACACTTACTCTCTGTGGCAAACAGCATTACCTGCATTACAATTTTATTGCTTTCATTTTTTGACGGGCAAGTCGCTAGTCATTATATAGTGGTGGAGCTAGTGAATGGAAGGCAATGGTGCAAAATAATTTGGTCCCTCTTGCACATCTTTATGCACCCTTGCTGGGCCGCACACAGTCCTGGATTTGTGAATTTCCTTTATGTGCACAAATGAATGAATTAGATTAAATGACTGAACAAAGGGTAGTCTCACCTGGATGCAGCAGGGCTATCCTCAAATCCAGGCCTGTGTGTGGCCCAGCAGGACCGACTTTGGACACCCCTGGTATAGACTATCACACAACACCTGGCATACCTGGCACTTCACTTGTTATTTTTGATTCCTCTATGAGGTGTGATAACTTCCCTGAGGGTTGTTGATTGAGGAGTTCCAAAGAATAGGGTCAGAACTTGAAAAGCCCTGAAGGTGGAGTGAGAGGAGGTGATAAGAGAAGAGGATAGAGGAAGGTTGTTAGCGAATCATCTTACCCAATTTAGTTGTAGTTAGTTGCAAATAGGGTAATTGAGGGAGTATTTTGAGACGAGAGCAGAGATATAAGGTGGTGCATTATTGTTGAGGGCTTTATACGTTAAGGTCAAGATTTAAAATGTTATTTTGGAAACTATGGAAAGTCAGTGGAGTGACTGACAGAGAGGAGATGTGGACACTGAGCATTGAGTTTGGTAGATGAGTCTAACAGATCCATTCAGTATGGATTGGAGTGGAGACAGACGGGAGATCGGGAAGCCCGCAAGGAGAGAGTTGCAGTTGTTGAGGCAAGATATGATGTGAGAATGAATAAGAATTTAGGTTGTGTCTTGTGTAAGGTAGTGACGTATTTTCTATTTGTTTTTTAGGTGGGGCTGACAAAATGTAGTTATTAATTGTATGAGTGGAGTGAAAGAGGCGGCAGGGTCCAGTAGAACAACAACAGTGTCAGTGTCAAAAGCAGCCGAGAGATCAAGGAGAATTAGAATTAGGGAAGTGAATCTTTGACTTCGCCTTGAGCAAGTCATTACTGACTTCTGTGAGAGCTGTTTCTGTGAAGTGTTGGGGCCAGAAGATTGGAAGTGAGTTGGAGGAAATAATTGTAAACTATACTCTCAACCATTTAGAAACTATGGGAAGTAGAGAGACAGGGTGATAGTTCGAAGCAGAAGTTGATTCAGATGATAGTTTCTTAAGAATGGGTGAAATTATGGCATGTTTGAAAAGTGATGGAAATGGGATTGGAGAAGGGTAAAGGCAGGGTGCTATTGGTTGGCTAAGGGGAGGGTGAGTTAGGGACACTTTGAGAGAATAGTTAATTATGAATATTTTCAAGTTTATTTTTAAATTGGATAGCACTTGTAATGTGTACACTCATTGTCCAAAATGCACTAAATTAAAATGACTGATCTTTATTAGTTTCCATTAAAATGAAAAATATATATTAAATAGGCACCGAACTTAAAAATCCCTTACTATTGTTGGTTATGTATTGATAAATTACTAATCATGTACCAAAGAGTACTAATTGTATGAACAAATTATTAAAACAAAGAAATTTAGAAGTGTTATTACATTCCTCCTTCTCAAGAAAATACACAGTAGCATGACACCATCTGTTGTGTGAAATACTGTAGGAAAGCTATTTCACATGACAGGTCACAAGAATTATAGATGCGATGACTTGTATATTGTTGATTTTGTTCAATATTTGTACAGTGTCATATGTACAAGAAGGTAAGTTTACACCAGATATTTTAATGGACCAAAAATATATTTGTTTAAAAACTAAGAGCATTATTCAGCAGAAAAAAAAGTAATACATCTAGTTTTAAATTAGAAAAAATACATTTGGATTACTCTGCTGAGCCCTAGTGGAATCCATGACACATAGGTGGAGGTTTTGTGTGAGAGGGACATTGATATTTCTGAAGAAATATAGTTGCATTTACTGGGCAAGTGATGGGAAGGGATGTGGTGTCAATTTCAATCTTATCCAATTATCTTAAAGGCATATCTAAGTTTCCCTTTTTTTAACTTTTTTTCTAATCTAACACAGGCTGCTTATATCAGAAATATGTGTTACATTGATTCATTCTATACACATACAGATTTTTTTTATTTAAAAATAAAACTTGTTTTCCACACCCCTAGAGCTGCTTACATCGGCACAGGGAACCTGCCAAAATAAACACAGCATTTGGGTATGGATTTTAACTCTTTACTAACCTTTAAGCCAACAGCAGCTCAATGCAAACATCCAACACAGCAATGTATGTCTCCTCCTGCTTCCTGCTGCAGAGGACTACACATCCCATGAATGTGGAGGGCCTTATATTCCTCTATAGACACATTAACAATAAAAAATAATGTAAGTATATCAATGCATGACAATTCTCAGGCATACCCTGGTCTATCAGTATTTGGTTATTCACTTTCTCTTTTTTTTAACTTGGTGTGCAATGATATATTTAAAGGCATATCTAAGTGAGCTGGATTAATACATTTCTGCAATCCTATTTGTGTGCAGCCTATTTGTGTGCAGCACATTTCATAAAATATTTCATTTTTAATAAAATCTAAAAATCCCTCTAATGATTATGTTGACACCCCCAGGGTGTGTCTAAACAAGCCCCTGATCCCCACCAATCAGCATGCAGCATCAGGGGAGCAATATTAACCCACTATTTATCTGCTGTTGCTTGCTCAGCCAATCTCCTTGCAGCTTCCTGTCTCTATGTCAGCAGCAATACATAGCATATAACAGTGATACACTACATATCCCAGGCTGCTTTTCAGCACAAACAGGTACCCAGAGTTAATTAAAAAGTTTAAGCTAACCCGATTGGCCAAGACAAATTATTTTAAATTTGATGCTAATTTAGCCTGGGTTTGAAGGCTGTTAACCCTAATTTGCAACTGTCCGAAATTACAAGAGATTTTGCTGACTTCAATGTGTTTAAATTATTCTTTCTTTTTCATGCACATTTTCTTTTGCATACACTACTAATTCTCTTCTATCAGATGCATTCATAATCCAACTCACTTAGATATGCCTTTAAATCTAACACAACTCTTTATAATCTATCTAAAGAGGAACATAAAGCCTCCAAGAAATGAGGAAGTGGGATGATGTGTTCATCAAATCGGAAGATAAAAGTACTATAAATACCGGTTTGGCGCCTCTTGTGTAATTTTGTATCTCCAATTAACCACATGAGAAAGGGTGAGGATAAACATTAAAAAGTTTCACTAAGGCTGATTGCTTTGTCATTGCCGGGTTTGGGGGTGGAAAGAAATATGCCTGAAGTATAGGATTTTCTACATTGTTATACCTGTTTGATTTTAATAGTAATTGTTTGTATTAAATATCATTGTATATCCATTTATAATTATTTTTGTTTACATATCCCCTATACATAAAAAACTTACCCATTTATTAAGTTCTGTTTCTTAAATCACTATAGAGGTATTTTATAGTGTGCATGGCATTACATTTTCCTTTAGGACCAAATTGTTGGGGTTTTCTTATAACATTTTTGAAGTTTTGAGTCAAAGAAAGGTCCAAAAGATTATTATTACTTATTACATTTTCTTGATAGTGACCTTATATTATTGATAGCGCAAGTAAGCTATTTTCGGTTTAACCCTTTCACACACACGCACACTATGATTGACAGGTACTGGTAGGGTTTCTATCACAAATTGGCTGCAGCTGGTGGAGATATTTTATTTTTATGAGAGCATTAGGGTTTTATAATTGTACTTGTTGCATGGACACCTGTAGGGGATTTGAAATGTAAGGGAATTTTACGTTTGGCATCTGCTTCTTTTTTTTTTCTTTTTTAATTTGAATTGAAACGTATAAAGGACAGTCATTTCAATATAATGCAAATTGGCCAGTAAGTGTACAATCTCCTTTTCCTCTTCTAATATGCATTAATCAGTGAGTGAGGATCCTTGTGTGAATCAGTCAGTAAGGTATAACTTACCTTCTTACATATGTGACATATATATATATATATATATATATATATATATATATATATATATATATATATATATATTTATATTTATATTATCTTTGTGGGAATCATTCAGTGAGGTATTACTTACCTTCTTACATATGTGACATAATATATATATATATATATATATATATATATATATATATCTTTGTGTAAATTAGGGCCTCATTCAAATGCAATTTAGTCAATTGAATAGGGCTCTATATAAGCACAGAGCATATTTATCACTTTACACCATTTCTCACAAGTGTTTCATGGTGTTAACTATTTTCTTGACAAGGAGGGATATAACACTTCCGACGTTCCTTTCTTTTGATATTTTTTTCACATATTTAGTACCATTTGGTATGTCATTTATTAATACATAACCAATGGTAGTATGGGATTTTTAAGTCTGGCTCCTATTAATTTGTTTTCATTTTAATGGAAACTACTAAATATCAGTCATTTTAATAAATGTGAAATTTGGCCAGTGAGTGCACACATTAACATCGCTTTCCTTTTCCTCTTTTTTTTTTTCTTCTTCTTTTTGGATATAACAAGTGTTAATGAGTGATTATAGCTCTGCTATTATATCTCTGTCTCGGATCTTTTCCTTTACAAGTGTTAATAAGATAATCACTCATTAACACTTGTTATATCCAAAAAGAAGAAAAAAAAGGAACAGGTAGATGGCACTGCCAATATTTTGCAGCGATGCCGATATTTTAGAGAAGTTATAACCTTAGAAGGTTACCCTTACCCTAACCCTCACTGTAACAGTTTACCTAACCCAGTGTCGTAGCTAGAGCTTTTACTGTCCGGGGCTACCAGAGTTTGACATTTCCTATTTCCTGCCATCTTGCATCTCAGTGCCATTATAACATCCTGTGCTTGAACCGTATAATGACTTCTCTGGAGCTTATGGGTTGTTTACTGATGCCACTGACCATGGCCATTTCCACTGTAAAAGCAGCAAGTAAATGGTAAATATTGTTACTTACAAATAGAAAGAACATTGTGTGCTGTACAGTAACTCAAACAACTCATTATTATCCATCATATATAAAGTTCCAACATTTTCCAAAACATCATTCATGTTATATACCAAAACAAAATGTTCCTATTCCTGATAGTTTCTGATTAGGTATTCGATTCTTGTCCATACAATATTCTTTTGAATTAAAATATTAAATCATATAAATGTACAATTTACTATACCATAATAGACATTTTTTTACATTTTCATATACATGTGTCTGTTTCTCTACTTATGTTCTCATGGTACCATAATGGGTTATTGGATTAAGGTCACTGGTGTTAGTAGCCCAGGTATATTTTTAAAGCTTGTTTTAATATTAAATTGGAAGTATAATAACTTTGATATATTTTAGATATTTTCTACTAAAATATATTTTGATTACAATTATTGGTCATTTCCCTCTTCTTTTACGCAAAAGATTGGCAACAGCAGTGCCGCCGCCAACCGCTAGATGGAGCTGCCAATTTTCGTAATACTGCTGCACATTGCATATTAGGCGCGCCGACAGAAGAGGCTTTGAGCTATGAGAAGCGCGCCCGAGGCCCTCGAGGGCCGAGTGCATGCGGCGAACATATCGATGGCTTCGCTGTCTATTCAGCGCCGTCGAGTTGCGCCACATCTGAGGGGGGAAGAATTTTAGGCGTAATGACGCCGCCATCTAGCGGCTACTTGCTGGCACTGCAGCGCTGGATATTTTGCAGCGCTGCCGATATTTCACACAAGTTGTAACCTTAGAAGGTTACCCTAACCCTCACCCTCGCCATAACCCTAACCCGGTCCATTCCCTCTTCAAATTACCCCAAAATTCCCCAGCAGTGGCTTCACCATTGCCACCCACCAACTGCTAGATGGTGCTGCAGATTTTCAGTGCCCATACCATAGATTTAGGTTTAGGTAAACTTTCAGGGTTACGGTGAGGGTTAGGGGACCTTTGCCTGTATGTGTGCGCACACAGTGTGAACATTGCGGTTTGCGGTTGAACGCTGCGCCACAAAGAGGTAGTGCAGGCAAAAAATTATTTCCCCCTCCGACGTGGGGCAACTCGAGGCCATCGCTATGTCCGGTGCGGGCATTCAGCCCTCGATTGCGGGCATTCCGACCTCTCATAGCTCAAGGCCTCTTCTGTCGGCGTGTCTTATGCGCCATGTTGGAGGGGGGAATAATTTATGGTGCAGTGTTCAACCGCACACATACAGGGAAAGGACCCTATTTTTAATATCTTTTCATGGGAAAACACAACTATGGTAATGTTTAAAGTTTGGTGGGCCACACACAGGCCCTGGTTTGAGTATATTCCTGCTGCACCCAGATGAGACTATCACTTTTTCTGACATCCTGATTGGCTCACCTGTGCATAGAAAGGACATCCTCAAATCCAGGCCTGTGTGAGGCCCGCCAGGACCGAACTTGGACATACCTGGCTTAAATTAATGAAAATATCAATTGTGTTTCCTGTCAAAAGGTAGCTATACTGATGATAAAATGTTTTTGCCACCCTAAAAATAATTAGCAAGGTGATAATAAAAATCTTAAAAGGCTGCAGAAACTCCCGCTCATTTCCTCCAGATCACTGTCACATTTCTTCCATTACTTATCACTCCTTAAATTTTCAAATCCTTAAAGGACAATTGAAGTTTTGAAAATAAAATCATGCAGACTCTTCTAGTGAATAAAAGCTTCCATGACAGTAAGGCTATTGTCAAGAGGTTATTCATAGTGGCAGTATTTTTTTTTTTTTATCTGAAATCATTGTTTGTGTCTAATACTCGTGGGAACAAAGAGTATTAGAACACTGAAAACAAATATAATTGATGTACAGTGGTTGTCGTTAATTGGTTCCATTGGTTAATTGAAAAGGACGAGTACCAAAGTTCCCATAAGAAGTAATGTAAATTGACTCTTACAGGACTTAATAAGTGTGAGGAGTGCCAAGGAAAAGAGTGCTGAGGCGTATTTTGCTCATTAAAATGCATTGAATATCAAAATCGAAGAGTTTTGAGTTAGACAAGTCCCGAGGTACCACTCTATTTATCAACTATAGTTGTCGTAATAGCGAGTTCTCGTCACGCAATGTTAAAAGTTACGGGCTTGGGCATGCGTAATGAGCACAGAAGACGCTCATTATGGGCCTCGCAATGAGCTGCGAAGGTGCTCAGCGTGAGGCACGTACATGACTGGCTTGACGGGGCTGCAATGAGTGCCGGAGGCAGAAGGCGCTCATTGCGGGTTCACCATAAGAGCCAAAGGCGCTCAGCGCGAGACCCATAAGTGACTGGCTTGAAGAGGAGAGAGGCTCAAAACGGCTGACGAGTTACAAGCCCGTAACCCGGAAGCCGTTGGGAGACTGTAAGTGAGGTTGTAAGCTAATTTGATATTTAATTGGCGTTTTTGGGAGGTCTGAAAACAGCTAAGCGAGGAAAAAATTGGCGGCCTTAAAGCCGTAACTTTTTTTCAAGCCCGTAAATCGGAAGCACATTGGGGAACCTGAAAAATTTCCAAAGTCTGCAAATGGTTTGACACCCGTAAATGCAAACAGGAGCACAGAGGAGGGAGAGGAGGGAGAAAGACACAGGGGAGGGAGAGGGGGAGAGGGTGGAAAGAGACACAGGGGGGGGAGTGGGGTGGAAAGTGACACGGGAGGGAGTGGGGGAAAAGAGACACAGGCATGAGAGAGGGGGGGGAAATCCCCAGGGGAGGGTGAGGGGGCAAAGAGACACAGGGGAGGGAGTAGGTAGAGGCCCTCATCCCGATGCCTGAAAGTTGTGGGTTCACTGGGGCCTGCAATGAGCGACAAAGCCGCTCATTGTGGGGCTCGCAATGAGCACCGAAGGCGATCATTGCGAGGCCGGTGAAGTAGAGGGGGGGGGGGGGGAGCTCGCATTGTGTGGCAAACAGCATTGCCAGGCTTTTATTTTATTGCCGTCATTTTTGATGGGCAAGTCGCTAGTATATTAATATTAAGCATTCTAATAACATTTTGTGCCTTATCAGGTCAAATTCTACATAAGAACATACTATAATTTTGACACTTTAGTGCTCCTTTAACTAAACAATTATTTGAATGGTGTCCTTGCTCTAAAATAATTTAGATTCTAGACATCGCATTTGAGCATTGGTGAATTTTGGAATAAAAATAGACATCCTCATTTCTAGAGTATATGCTGGTCTACCATAACATAAACAACTTTTCAGTATACTTTGTCTTTTAAATACAACTTTTTACAAAATGTAATTTGTACTTTTGTGTAAAAGAATCTTGCGCACATTGTGATGTCAGAATGGATAGATGTAGTGAAGTTGCTGTTGGGTAAATAAGTTCCCACTACTGACAGACTCTATAACAAAGTTTGCAGAGTATATAGAAGTGCTTCATTAGACATGTACCTAAGGAAGAAGAAACAGAAGGATGAGAAAGCTGCGGAAACAAAGTAATTTGTAGTGAAAAATAGTATTTAAAATATCAAGGGGAAAATGTATCCTTTAACTAAAAGTGAAATGCGTCAAATTAGTGTGATGATGGTTATATTTGCAAATGTGAGGTCCGGAGAACTTGATAAGGGTGGGAGAGGGGTCGAACTGCCATATAACACTGGGGATCTTTATTTTAGCCATTACAGAGCAGACTTTAATTCTAATTCGCACATAAAAGCAGCTAATTAATATGCCTGAGCTGCTAATTTGCATATAAATGCAGCAACAACAAAATGGAATTATCCAGGATTGATTCACTTTAGAAAAAAAATGGATAACACAACATGTAGCCAGTTTTTTATGCTCTTTAATATTACCATAAACAATAACTTAATTTTGGGTTGACTGAGAGAGACCCTTTAAGAATAGACAGTGTGGCCCTCATTCAATTGCAATTTGGCCAATTGAATAGGGCTTTAAATAAGCACATAACATATTTTTTTTAAAGAAGTTTTTAGTTAGTAAACATCTATCTAAAAGCAAGGTTTTCACTAACTAAAAACTTATTTAAAAAAATATGTTATGTGCTTATTTAGAGCCCTATTCAATTGGCCAAATCGCAATTGAATGAGGCCCTGTGTATCTAGGCATATAGCTGCAAAATTCCTGTTTAAAGGAACAGTCTCATTGCAACAACATGTTGGATTCTCTTAAAACACATTAAAAGCTGTCTATACATAATACTAGACATTTTTCTGCATTAAATCCATCTTGGGATGTGCTGCATTGTTTATGTAGCTGCAACGTCCTAGATTGTGACAGTGTGTTTGATTAGTATTGGTGATGGGATCTAACTTCATGATACAACTCTCCGTCATCTTCGCCACCACTGAGACAAAAAAAGCATACAAAGCATATCAAAGGTACATTGCATGCCAGAGCCACACATGAGCATCTTGGAGTTGCACAGGCAATGACTTATATCAAGAATGTTTTAATGTAGAAATAAGCAGCTACCAATTTGTAATGTGGTTTAAGAAAGACCTAAAATAACTTTGGGATGACAAGGTAATTTTAAGACCGCTGTCTCTGGTACTCATTTGCATGTAATCTTTCTTAAATCCCTTAAAGGGATATGTAAATGTCCTGGATTATGAATGCATCTGATAGAGGAGAATTAGTAATGCATGCAAACATTTTTTTGCATGGAAAAATCCCAAAATAAACATTTAAACATTTACATTAAAGTCTTGGAATTTCTGACAGTTAAACATTGGGGTTAACACCCTCCAAACACAGGCAAAATTAGCATCAATTTTAAAATGATTTGTTTTTGGCCAATCAGGTTAGCTAAAAAAAATTGAATTATCTCTGGGTTCCTGGTTGTACTGCAAAACAGCCTGGGATATGTAGTGTATCACTGATATGTGCTATGTATTGGTGCTGACATACAGAAAGGAAACTGCAACAGCAGGTAAATAGTGGTTTAATATTGCTATATTGCTTCCTGATGCTGCATCCTGATTGGGGGGGGTGGAGGCAGATGTAGATGCCTGTGTAGACACCCCCTGGAAATGTCAACATAATAATTAGAGGGATTTGTAGATATTAATAAAAATAAAATGTTTTATGAGATGTTCTGCATACATATAGTTTGCTTTTTGCCTATTGAGTGCAGAAATGTATTAATCCATGAAACATTCATATCCATTTAAACTGTCTCCTAGAAAGTTTGCACATATTTAATTTTATTTAGCTATATAGTAAGAATTGCAATGTGACTTTTTTAATATACAGTAACTGTTTTTTTCCATACAAGTCATATGATGAGCACATTTACTGTCACTTGACATTTAAAGCTATCTTGGTCTGCAAATATTTGTTTCAATGAAGTACAATGCTTTTTACATAGCAACAAAGGTGTGTTTCTGTCAAGGCCCTCAAGGCCCTCAAGGCCCAGGCATAGGGCAACACATCTTCAGGGTGCTGCAGGAATATGCTGTGTACTACATTGCAGTATGCACATAAATGTCTCTATGCAATAATATTTTTGTCTGTAAGTGTACATAAAACTTTCTAACATACCATATACATATATTAATAAATACACATAAATATATTTTGAGTTATAGAAAGGGGAAAGAAAGAGCTGGAAGTGGGGTCTGTGGACGTCCCTATGTAGCTATCTCTAAGTGGCCGGTAAGTGATTAGGGGTTTCCGGGTTAGGGCTGGTAAGTGGTGTAGGGGTTTAGGGTTAGGAAGCTACTTTTAGGTGGTTAGGGTTAGGCTAAGAGGGTTAGGGTTAGGGCCGGCAAGGGGTGTAGGGTGTTAGGGTTAGGGCCGGGAAGGGGTGTAGGGCGTTAGGGGTGGGCCGGGAAGGGGTGTAGGGGGTTAGGGGCTTAGGTTTAGGGCTGGTAACTGCTGTAGAGCAGATGTGGGCAAGGAGGACCACATACATGCCGGGATTTCAAGATATCCTTTATGTGCACAGGCGGTTGAGTCAATCAGGATGACTGAAGAGGTGATTGACTCACCTGTGCACAGCAGGGATATCATCAAATCCAGGACCGAACATTCCCACCCTTGGTGTAGGCGTTTAGGGTTAGGGCCGCCAAGGGGTGTAGGGGGTGTAGGGGGTTAGGGGCTTAGGGAGTACATCGGGACGCAAGCCCGCCCGGCAGCAAGAGGCTTCCCGTGCGTGCACATAACAGGATAGATCCATACTATGTCTGTAGTATAAAAGTGGTATTGTTTAATTGTTTTGCAGCAAATATAATTGTATAAACCTATAATGATGTATTATTATGTTGAATACATAGTATGTATGTTGTTGTTACTCATTATCATATAGATAGATTGAGACAGATAGACATATATATAGAGAGACATATAAACAGATGGAGACATATATATATATATATATATAGAGAGAGAGAGAGAGAGAGAGACAGATAGATAGAGACATATAAATAGAGTGAGAGACAGATAGAGACATATAGATAGATAGATTGATATGAGAGAGAGAGAGAGAGAGAGAGAGAGAGAGAGAGAGAGAGAGAGAGAGAGAGAGAGAGAGAGAGAGAGAGAGAGAGAGAGAGAGAGAGAGAGAGAGAGAGAGAGAGAGAGAGAGAGAGAGAGAGAGAGAGAGAGAGAGAGAGAGAGAGAGAGAGAGAGAGAGAGAGAGAGAGAGAGAGAGAGAGAGAGACTTACAGACAGATAGTACAGCCACCCAAAGTAGAATGCGCATGCGCTCAGGGAATTCCCCAGTTCTTTTGCGCATGCTCACTGAATGGGACACTACAACTGGGCAACTGAGTGTAACATTCATCTCGATTTAGGTAAACGTTATCGTAACGGATTCTGTAAACAAAAATAATGGTATCAGCAGACACATTCTAATATTTTTTGTGTAAAAAAATACAAGTTTGGCTTAATATTTCTAATACATTTATATAAGTTTTGCCTGAAACAAATATGGCGCCTAGCCTCCTACCATCGTCACGGAAGCGGCTTTTCAGTGGTGGAATGACTAGCCACGCCCACTAGTTATATAGGTATCCTGGCTGATGTGGAGGTGTCTGTGAGGTGACACTGGGTATAAGTGCCCTGCCTGGGATAGAGCTGTCAGACTATGGATTATGAGACTACAGACAACTAGAGCTTGAGTTTGTCTATTTATGTGAGTATGTGTAATGTGCCTGAAATAGGTATGTCTGTATATGGCTATGAGGTGACTGAATGGGAGCACATGCTTTGTAATGCATTTGTATTATAGTGTATGTGTTGTATAGACAGATTTGTGTTATCTCACGTTATTTAAATGATGACTTGTGTGTAGGTGTACAAATAAAGGGTTAGTAATATTCCTAATACACGTTATATGATGTGCTTATAGTCACAGGCTTCTATGGATATGATTTGTCTTGTGAATATTGCTAGAATTGGTGGATGTAGTCATGTGGTGGGGTGTACAATCCTGATTTTACTTTGTACAGGTGTATATAGACTAATGGGTAACTAAACTGGTGTGTAAGCTCAAGTGGTCCATACATAGGGCATTTAACATAGAGCATACTGTTTTTTTTTTTTTTAAGTAACCTTGAGCCTCAATCTATTAACCCTCCCCCCAAGATGAAATGAAAATGTGGAGTGAGAAAAACCCTGTACTTTCTTTGGTTGTTTATTTATTCAGTCAGGTCTGACTCTCTCTGACCCTATGGACCTCAGCACACCAGGTACATCTGTCAGTCACCGCCCCTCTGAGATCCATCAAGTTTATGTTCATTGCTTCAGTGACCTCATCTACCCATCCCAGCCTCTGTCTCCCTCTTCTTCTTGTGACTTCAATCTTTTCCAGCATCAGAGTCTTCTATAGGGAATCCTGTTTTCTCATGATATGGCCAAAATGTTTGAGCTTCACCCTCATGATCATACCTTCTAGTGAACAGTTTGTCTGAATTACCTGTAGTACTGATTTATTGGATCGTCTTGCAGTCCAAGGGACTCACAGTAGTTTTCTACATCACTACAATACAAAGGTGTAACTTCTACGACACTCATCATCCTTCTTTATGGTCCAGCTCTCACATCATGTATGTTTTTACTCGGAATACCATAGTTTTAACTATGCAGACCTTTGTGGATAGTTTTAATATATTTTTACTTTTTGTTTTCTTTGTTACTTGATACTATATAGTTATGGCATGTGTATATGTCTGTTTACTTGTTTTAGACATTCAAATGTGAATAAAAAAAAAAATATATATATATATATATATATATATATATATATATATATATATATATATATATATTATATTTCTTCTTTTGAATAAGAATATAGATTCTTTATTTATTTTTTTTTGCAGTCACTATTCACGAATGAGAATTATGAAGTTCCCAAAGATCCCTTGTACACTATTCTTTGTACTGTGCATTACACTGTTTTTTACCTATGCTAAATGGTATCCAAGCACACAAGCTGTAGATGGGACTGATTCTGAGTTCAGACTTGAAGATGGAGAAAAGAGAGATGATGATGTATTTTATGGAATCATGTTTGATGCTGGCAGCACAGGAACTCGTATCCATGTCTATAAGTTCAGCCGTTCACCCAATGGTAAGTTGTCTTCTCCGTGGCCTTTTTCTGCAAAACTCTTTTAAAGATAATTTGGGTAAAATTAATTTGGATTCTGTATTACAGTAGGATGGACCAGTGTTTTTTTTTATTTAAGCCATGTTTCACTCTGCATAACATTTTCACTTGTCATGTTACAGCTGTGAATTATGCAAACTGTAACGCAGCCTGCAGGGATACAGGTTTGCTCACAGAATTGTAGCTGTAAATGATATAAGAGACGGTAAGCGCACCTGAGAACACAGAGCTAATATAATGTGATATATGGGATGGTGCCCACTCAGGGTGCAGGCTCAAATTTTTGTTTCTTTGCTGGATCATCATTTGAAAGGAGAATTTGCAGCAACATATCAGACCAAACTTGTCTTAAAGGACAGGCTAGAACTGAAGTGCCAGCAAGTCTCCTGTCCAGGTGATCCAGCAACCTCTAGCTGTATGCGTAGACACCATCACATGAGGCAGGTAAGAGTTTCTGTTCTCAGGTGTGCACCGGTCTATGTTTAAAACATTTAAAAAATCAAACACGACTTTTAAAATTGTTACTTAAATAAATGTAATTACTGGTACAGCACTTTGTCAAGCTGATAAGTGTTAGTATGTATTTTTTAGGTCTTAAGAATGTTTTTCAAGGCACAATGACATTAAGACCATGTCCTAATAATGAGTCATAAATAAGCCAAGCTACCCCATATCTTACTTTACCTGGATGTATGTGTTATAACACATACACGTGAGTGACGGTTCTATTAAGTTTATATGTCACAACTGCAGTATGAACCTTAGTAACACTTTAGTTTATTGTTTTTGAGAAGGTTTTTATATAGGGAGAGTTTAGAATCAAGCGGTAAAAGCTGATGTTCAGAAGAGAAGACCAACATTTTATTGAAAACCAGATGGTTTTTAAAGGAATCATTTTATATTGTAAAATATAATTTGTCCAATGTTATTGTAAATGACTATTTGTGCATCAGTCCCTAAATACATTTTTAATCTTGCATAATCATATAGACAATGTAGTGGAATACGGAGGTATACTGTTGCCTGGGACCTTCTCTCAGGTGATCCATGTCTATATACAGGGAGAAGAACAACACATAGTTCGCCATGAGATTTGAACCTATGGGGGCCAGGTGATCTTAAACATATCTTTAACCACTAAACTGACTTTTTTTTGTTTGTTTGTTTATGCTAGAAATGAATACATCTACAATTAAATACAAATAGCATGATCAGTTACAGATTAACTCTAATAAGTAGATTCTTGCTTATTAGACTTTATAGTTGGCAAAGTGTACTTTAATCCTATTCCATTGGGGGAATAATGCAGCAAGCTAGCCAATACAATACCATTTTATTATTTATCATAAAAAATAAAAAAATGTGAGGGGATTTGAACCTGCAGCCACAGCATCAGCCAGCTGCATAATTCAACGTGTTATAGCTCAAATAATCTGTTACAAGGATAACAGACATGTAGCTTACATATACACGGTCTAGAATCGGCTGCACTGCCTCAAAGTCAATTTAATATTCATTACCAACATCCAGTGCAAGGCTCATAAGAGAAGGAAACCTTTTTCCCACCAGCTTTTTCACCCTCTAGCCTTCATTGTTTAAGTGACCATACATTATTCGATAATGTCCTATTGTGGCTTTATTATCCATTTATTTTCTACAAAAACTTCCTATAGCTTTTAGATGGATATTTCAGCTGGAAGTATATCCGCTGTCCAGAGGGAGTGTTTTCAGAACACAACTTTCCACCAGTAATGCTTTAACTGTCATTAAATGTAATTGTGGCTATTTAAGTTGTAACTGTCTCTTCCTGCATGCGTAATATCCGACTGTATTGGTTGTTGCCTAAATACTCGAGCACGTTTAAGGAACTGTTTTACTGAGTCATAAAAGAAAAATGCATGACGCACACTGGTTGGCATTCAGTACATGCCTGTCCTTTTATCTTTGCATACCATACGTTCCTGGCATGCTCACGGAAGAGTAATATTACACCATTTAATTGGATGGTATTGCAACAGACTATATATATAGGTGTGTGTGTGTATGTATAATATATATATATATATATATATATATATATATATATATATATATATATATATATATATATATATATATAATTTTATTTTTCTACAGAAGTTTTTAGTTGGTAAACTTCTATCCAAAAGCAAGGTTTTCACTAACTAAAAACTTCTGTACAAAAAGAAATATGCTCTGTGCTTATATAGAGCCCTATTCAATTGGCCAGATCGCAATTGAATGTGGCCCCTAGATATTATAGGGAGGAAAGGTCTTGGTCTGAATACAATTTGCATGCTTGTATCTGAATATAAAACCCTTAAGTTTGGCTGTAATAGAATACTCTTAAAGGGCCAGTGTAAGCAATTTACATGTTAAATCTATATTGTCTCTATTTTTGTTTTTAATTCGCAATTAAAAGGCTTTAGCAAGAAAATATATGTAAAAACACATTTTGGCTGCACTCTTTACCCCTACTTCCCTCATGGACTTCCACAACAGTGTCAAGCACAAACAAATCCTTATAGATCACCTTAATTAATCATGCAGGCCAGGGGTATGGGATTGCAGTCCAACTTCTAGCTGTACCTCTATCCCAATTAATCCATGTCTACCTCTCTTCTTTAATCATTTCTGCTTTATATACTGTACAACAAAAGTTACACTCTGGATTTTATAGACTGTGGTAAACTGTTCCTTTTGTTATAAATGGTATTGCATTAAAATACGTATTCCTGCCATTTACGAATTATCATAATGTTCAATGGTTTGTATTTTGGTTTTTTCTTTCTTACAGGAACGCCTATTTTAGACCATGAAACTTTTAAAGCCATAAAGCCGGGATTGTCTGCTTTTGCCGATGACCCAAATAAGGTCAGTACAACTAAAAACTAGATACTCTGTCTTATATGTTAACTTTTGGATTATTGCACTTGATTTGGGAGGGGTTTGTGTGGTTTTGAGGCAACACGTCACTGGTTCCCACCTGGTAGATACCCTTTTGAACAATAAATGTAATACAAAGGAGGGGGTTGCCAAGCTGTTGTGATGTATAGGATGGAATCCTAGTGTACCAAGTGGTTCCATTGTAGAGATGCCGCTGCTGTGGTTTTTCTATGGAGGAGCTTTGGGAAGGATTATAGTTTTATTGCGAAGAGTATGATTGCTTAGTGAGTGGCTGTGATGTCCATATGAGCCATGTTTTGTCGTACGGTCAACACTTGGTGTACTTGCCATGACCCAAGTTAGAATTTTATATAATATTTTTCTATTGTGATGTGAAGATTACCATTTTGTAACGATAATATCTACAGATTAAAAAAAAAAAAAAACGTCTACAGTTTAAATCACTGCTATAGTTTGGGAGACAAAAGTAAAATTCTCTTTAAAAACATGTTTTCAACAGACTAAATGCTGTTCTTACTGGCTAGGGCTGTGATGGGCAACTCTGCCCTATGAGGACCTCCAGCAATGCAGGACTTCATGGTCATTCTGTATGAAAGCAGGAGGGTGAATCGAAATTTATATAACAAAGTAACCCAAATATTAAATCTGAGAGAACCTGAATATAAAGATCTTGACACCCTGGTGACTAATCCTGGCAAGAACAAAAGCAAGTGCATTTCCCGACTTAAACAAAGTTGAAAATACTAGTTAAAAGTTTGAGGCTGAATGTATATCTTAACGTTCTGAGTAACATATTTTAGAACTTCTTGCTGTCAATGTAACACGTTGGTGGTCCATTCTAAGTGATATAGGTGCCAGTTAATGCTTGGAACAGACAGAGGAACAAGCAGTGACTGCCTTCTGACCTATATCCTCGAACATTCAGAGTACATACATAGTTTATGTACATAAATAGAAGCAGGTTTTGGAAAAACACTTTTTTTTTTCTGTAATTGATCAAAGGTCTTGTATAGTGCACTGCTTGTTTCCTAGTATATACTGACTGAATGAATATCTCCACAATTTAAAATATGAACACCGACACTAAAGAAACAGGCTAGTTTGTCATCACTGTGGCTGACCATTCGCATTAAGATTTATCAGTCGTGTAGTTCCTCTCCATTGCCTCTTTAAAAAAAAATTTTTAACATTCCTGAAAAATACAGCATCGTGCGGGTAATGTGTGACTCAATATACTAATTTGCGACTTGGGGGGACCTCTTTTCATGCTCTGTAATACCATTAAAAAAAAACTTGCTGTAAAATATTTTTTTGTTTAATATTGTGTCCCATTAGCTATAATGGGTTTTGTAAGGAGTACTGTTTAGTTTGTATGTCTTTTGTTTTAATTACACTCCATACAAGTGCATCCAGCCAACTATTGATAGAATTATGGAATTCAATATGTTTTTTAGTAACCGTGTCTTTTTTAAAAAAAAAAAATTTTTTTTAATTATTATTATTTTATTTTTTTTAGAGTGCTTCAGGAATAAATGAGCTTCTAAATATTGCAAAGAAGGAAATACCGGAGCACCTATGGAAATCTACACCACTGGTTCTCAAAGCCACAGCTGGGTTACGTCTCTTGCCAGGAGAAAAAGCCCAAAAACTACTAGATAAGGTAACAAAATCAATCATTGCATTGGGGTAAAATGGTGCTTTCCAATGTAAATGAAAGCCATTTGAAATCTGAGCTTTGGGCATCTGCTGGAGAAATATTTGCCCGGTGACATTCACTCACAAAACGAACAATCCCCATCTCACAGGTGACCAGGAATGCATTATTGTGTTTCCCACTGTGCTTATTAATTATCGCATTTCAATAAACAAAAAAATAATACGTCACAGCCAATTTATCTTTCAAGGTCTTCTATGTGGCCATGTTTCTCGTTGCAATCTGGTCCATACATGGTTTGCTGAACTGCTAACCATCTGTGTTTATCATTGGAGATGTGATCCTGAAATTTGGCTACTCTGGTAGGTATACTACCAAATTATAGCCACCTTTTTGTATATCCATATATAAATCTAGAATGTTAAATAACATGAAGAGTTTGGTGCCATTTTTGTTCTTTGCTATTTTTGAGAATAGCAATGTTGCATCAAAACAAAAGTGTATGAGCCAATTGCTGACTGTGATCTCCGCTTTGAGCCTTATACATGTCATATGTATGTATTTTAAATTACCCTTCATTTTCTAAATGAAAAGACTTGAGGCATTACAGTAGTCCTTTAATATTTAATATTTTTGTCACACTAATGTAATGGAGCTTTCATCATATAATATTTGATGTTTGACACGCAGGTCAAAATGAAATTCAAAAGCAGTAGTATAAGTTCTTTTTACATGTGCAATCCATAAAGCCATACTGGGACAACTCCTGTAACATTTTCCGTTTTCACAGCAGACAACCAATACAGGGGAGTGATTGAGTGGATACTCAGATGAAACTACTTTAAAGGATATAAATAACTTACTCTAACATAAGGGGTTTGAAAACTCTGTTTTATTGGCAAAACGAGAAAGTAAGCAAATTAAAACTAGGACAAAGAAAATAGGAAAGGGGTAGGGTGGTAAATAATACCATTGAACATGATATACTATTTCCTTTCCATGTACAGACCAGGACTGCACTAAGGAGTTGGTAATCAATATATATTCCTTCTTTGCTTGCCCGTTGATTTCCTGGAGTCGGAGCCAGTCTGAGACTCTTTCCCTAGCCACTTATTTTGATAGTTGAAGTGTTAGTTTAATCTCTTAATGGATATTGTGTGAGAGGAATCAGGCCACCCCTCCCAAATTTCCTGTAATGTTGGGTATGTGTCCTCAAGTAAATGAGTCAGCCTCTCATGTATAATTATATAGTTCAGTTTATTAATTATTTCCTGTAGGCCAAATCTTGGGTTTTCTTTTTTTTTTTTTTTTTTTTGCTAAATGACTTGTCAGATCGCATAAGAAATTGAAGCCATTTATTTTGATTCTTGTTTTGACATATAGAGCAATCCCACCAGATGTGGCGGAAAGTGCCTATGTCTTGGGAAAGCCTGAATCATTTGGGGGGGGGGAATTTGAGAATAAAGTTTGTGCAGCCGGTCAGGAGTGAGGTATGCTCTATGTAAAACTTTCTAGTGAGCTGAAATACAGGGAGCCCTTAGTCACACCTGAGCACACTCTCTTTTCCATTGTACTCCAAGTCAAATTCCCATTTCTTCATAAATTTAGGTTTCAAATTATCCGGTGGGGAACCTTAGAATTGAATAAAGAGATCCCAAAATACCTCGAGATAGTGGCGCTTTGTTACAATTACAGGAGAACCAACCAGATTGAGGAGGGCCCCATGTCCGTATTAGGGAAGCGATCATGTGTCTGATTTTCTTGTAATTGAAATGTTTTTAGGGGTAGATCAAATCTACCTTTTGAATTGCTCAAACGTGAGCATTTGGTCACATTGAAGCCATGAATCCAGCCGGTCTAGCTTATTCATGAGCCACCAGGTTTTGAAGTTTTCACTTTTGCAATTTAATTTTGCTGTGTCTAGCCTATAATTGAATGTTTGAATTTATTTAATATGACGATTATTGTTAAAGCCTTATGGACCAAACCCTCCTACCCCCTGATGACCTTATCAGTGTTGAGATAAACACTTGCCTTTGAAATTGATCTGAATATTGCCTATATATATATATATTGCCCTGCGGCCAGGCAAGGAGCGCAAAAGGCGCTGGTGGAGATGAGCTCCATAGGCGCTCCTCCCTACGACCCTGTACAACTTAAGCATCATACCTACGGCCCGCGGGACTACAGATCAACAAAAAACTCAAATTCACAGTGCAAGACCCGTAGCGCAAGAAAATTGCCTGCAAAAAATTACGGCCAGTAACGCTTTGAAAAGGAAAACGCCACTTAGAGAAAAAAAATACGACCCTCAAAAAATACGAAGTTAACAGCCGAACCGCGCACATCGTAAAACACAGAAAATACAAAACAAAAAAACATCACACACAGCACAAGAGGGGGGGGGGGGGGACGTCTGGGAGGGAGGTTGCACGCAAATTTAAGTCGGATTTCGCCACTCGCAAATTGACTAGGCAAGAAAATGGCCGCCGAGAAAACTGTTACCCAGGAACGTACGAGCTGCAAAATGCACTCTTAGGAAGGGAAAATGCTCGAGACCGGCGTAACACATACACACTCGCCACCGTTTTAAAACACTAACCTAAAACTAATAACATTACCATTCTAAAATGGCGCTTTACACAACTAAACAAACTGTCTAGCCTCGCACACGCATCCTATTTATACTGCACACTTGCCACATTGTTGACACTTTCTCCTCCGGTCAGAAACCGTCCAAATGTACATTGTATGCTGCAACAAAAGACATTGTTCGCTCTTCAGCATATTGATTGCTGCATATATTAATTACCTATGGGTAAAGTATATTTATTTATTTAATTATTATAACAAACTATGTTATATAAAAAAAAAAAGGGAGAGAGGCTCGCAATGATTGCCGAGGGTGCTCAGAGGACTAAAAGCCTTACACTGTGTGCCAAACCGCATTAGCTGCCTTACAATTTTATTGCTGTCATTTTTTGATGGGCAAGTTGCTAGTGTGTGTAATATATCTATATCTAGATCAATGTAACTAACTACTAGCTTTTCTCATTGCAGCATTAATTTGCATTTAACTGAAGATTGTATTTAGATCCCATGTGATCTTTTTATGGTACAACTGCCTGCCCCAATATTGATATAAACGTCCTAGCAGAATTAACTAAATTGCAGAAATAGATATAGAAGGTATATAATCATTGATGTGTGTTGTGGAGAAGCTGTGGACCCAGAAGAAGCTGACCCCACGTGAAAATATAAAATTCTCGGACGTAATCTCATTTTGAGTAGTGGTAGTTGGTAGCATTAAATATATATCTCACATTGTGTTTTAGGCGCAGGACATTTTTCAGTCTTCTCCATTCCAAGTAGGAGAAGACAGTGTTTCTATAATGAACGGAACAGATGAAGGTAAGAATAACCAGTTTATAAATATGCTTGTACTGTTTTTTTCTGAAGCTTGATATAATAAATGGAACTCCTCTACAAGAAAGAGAAAATAACATTTATTTAAAGAGCCACCTAATGAATAATGTGATTTTGAAAAAAAAAAAAAAAAATTTTGTGTAACCCCAGAGCCCACCCAGCTCCAGAGTTACACTATAATATAAATTACACACACCCCTTACAGGAACCTAGATTGTACGTCTACAATTCAGTTTTACCTGGAAGGAGACCGGCATAAGTGACTGAGCCAGTGCAGTGTTGGGGTCCCCGGGTTCAGCACCGACCCCCTCCATCCAAACTTACCTGTGTGTAAGTGAGGAGTGAAAGCTGCTTCTGCTGCTAGAACCGCCCTCACTGACAAAATATACTTAGCAGAGCATCCTATGTGCAGCTAATCTAGGCCTCTTTTTATATGTAATTCTCAAGCAACCAGAAACTACATTTTACCAGGCACCTGCCAATCCCTGTGGATAACTGAGACTACTTTGTGTACACGCACGCTTTCCTTTTTCTTTTCTTTCCGAATACTTTGCACCATTCACTTAACCACTGAGGCATCTCATTGTTTTCCAATATTTACTCTGGATTGCATACATTGTTGTGGTTTTTTTTTTTTTTCCTATTGCAAAAGTTACTGTTCCTTCCACATTTCATGTATTCTGACAATGCAAGGACAGATTAAAAGTTTAAAAATGCTGAGCCTCATTCAGTTGGCCAAATCGTAATTACATGGGCCCATAGTGTAGCCCGCAAATGCAACTGATATTCAGTTGGCTACTTCTAGCTACTCTCATTCCAATTGGAAGTTACAGGCTCAAAAGCACTGCGGTTGTCAAACGTAACTCTGTCCTATCTCCTTTGTTTCAAGCCTGTAAATGATACCAGTGCTGAAGACGTAAAATCAATATTGAATTCCAACCAGCCCACTTGTGCCTATAACCCACTTGCGAGTCCGATCTAGTAAAATAGTTTTTATACATTTGCGATTTACAGGTTTAAACACCTGTTCATAACACTGCAAAAGCAAATAAAAATACACTACTGTACTTCAAAATACTGAGAAAGCAATAAAAGACATTGGGATTAATGGCAATTATTTCTAACTCATTTCTGTGTTATGTATTTACCCCCTTGTTTTCTGGACTCTATATCAGGCCATCCACATGGACTTAAGCAATTTTGAAATACATTAAAACATCTGTATGAGTGCAACCCGATCAGCAAACATTACTTATTATTCGTGTATTAATGCTTAGCCTGCAATTGCAGGTTAATTATAACCTCCACGTTTCATCATTGGCTCTGTCTAAAAAAGTAACTTACGGGATTGCTTAATTATTGCCAGATCACATGATCATGCCCCCGGAAATCTTACTTACGAGTTCATGGTTTGCGTGTGCAAGCTGTGAGACCATTGCGAAAAATGTAACCCGCAGCCAAAATGTCGGGTTACAGGTAATTACAGGCTTGCGATTGAATGAGGCTCATTATCTTCAAACACTCCTAACTGAAAGCATTTAGCAGCAAATTTAAAGAGGAAGGCACTTCTGTATAGCCTTCCACCCTCTGTCAGATGGTGCCGACCACACATAATGATGTAAGGTCGTATATAGACATGTAGTACTTTGAAAGGGATTATAACAAATGTAAATGTTGCTGTTTCTGTAGTGATTGTACATACATGTGTTTTATTATGGGTAACTAGTGCTTTACTTATAATGTTAAAAATATAATTACAAAATTAAAACCCTGTAAGGAACCTTGTTGTGAAAAGTAAAACCTTTTTCTTTCAGGGATATTTGCTTGGATCACTGTAAACTTTTTGACTGGTAAGTGTATTTGTACGTGCGCTTTGTTCTGTAGTTCAAGTGTGCAAAAGTATTATACATTATATATTATATAATATAATATACAGCTATACCTCCTTTAATGCTGTAGATAGGTTCCAGGCAATAGGAGTTTTAAGCGAAACCGCTCTAAATGGGGCAGTTTAACATGGAAAGGATAGGGGAACTCATGGGAAAAAAACCCACCTAATTTCAATTGAAGTTCATAAAAAAACAAAAAGTTAAAATTTCAAAGAAACGGCAAACCTAACACAAACTGAACATTAGCAAAAATATAAACTTTTTAAATTATCGATGTTGAAGCTTCTGGGTCATCCTGGATTCTGTTTTCTTTGGAGAAATAAAGTGTTACAGCAAATCAGAGCATTAAAAGGGGTCTGGCAGGCAAAAAAACTGCGCTATATTGGGGCAGTGCTATAGACAATCGGAGGTTTTAGCATTAAAATCCGATCTATATCGAAACCACTCTAAACAGGGAAGCTTTAAGCGGGGTATACGTATGTATGTATATAAATTTGGGATTCGGTCACCACAAAATAAAGTTGTTTTCATGGTTTATTCTTAAAGAGGCCCCCCTGCCCTGGTTACCCTGAAAACCAAACTGGAGGTACTTAAAATATGGTTGTATTTACAAAAAAATTGTACATGGTTTACACCTGTCTGTACAAATATTACATTTGCAAGTGGACAGAAAGTCATGTTTGATATGGAGCAATATAGTATTATTATGAGTTTGCTTCATACAATCCCTCCACTCAGCTGCTTCAGGGACAGTTCGAGCATTAACAAAGTTTGTGATCTTCAGCTTGGTTCTCTTAATTATTTCAGGTAGTCTGACAAATCCCAAAAAGAAACACTCTGGAATATTTGATCTTGGAGGAGGATCCACACAAGTGACCTTCTATCCCTACCTTAAGGTAAGAACAACAAACAAGATGATCATGTGATACTGCAACTGTCATTAGCATCATCCAGATAGTTCTATTCTGCTCTAACAGCCAAGACCTACCTCACAGATTACCACTAAGTAATTGCAAGTCCGAATAATGACCACTTGCACTAATAGGAAGTGCTATGGTTTTAAGGATATTAAATCCGAGTAGCCACCTCCAGTCTTCATTTTGAGATCCCTTTTAGTTAAACTGGACAGCACTCCAAAACAAGATTTATTTTTTATTCTTTTCTATAAACTAGTTAATGGGACACTGACATTTTTAGCATTTCTATCAGGAATTGGGCCCCCTTTTTTGTTTTTTAAGTTCCTAAAAACTCTTGTATGGTTTAAAACCTCATTAAAGCATCAAGGTTACATACCCATAATGCAATCTTTATGTAAGATCAGCAGCTTTCTTACTCAAGCCAGGAAGAGACCGGGTCCATATTAGTGCGCTTGTGTGATCTATATAAAGTTAGTGGTTCATTATTTTGCAAAACTTTAATTTATTATACTGATTATTTCTGTCATTGGCTGCTTAGACAATACCTCTATTTTGTGTGTTTTGCTTTTTTTTTTTTTTTTTTTTTTTTTTTTTTTTTTTTAAATCTGTGTTTTTTGTTTTTGTTTGTTTTTTGTAGGATACATTCACTGCCGCACCTGCTGGATATATCACTGCTTATCATCTTTTTAATACAACTTACACACTTTATTCACATAGGTGAGTATTTATTTAAATTCCCGCGCATCTTTTCTGTATGCTTACTATGGGTACTAGCTTACCAAAGCCACCCCCCCCCCCCCCTGCAATCAGTTCAGTTAATTTGTATTCATATGTTTAATATATGCTATGTACATTTTATTTAATTTTTTCTACTGTTTTTTTTAAACACTACATGAAGTTTGAGAGTCTGTAGTCGGCTTGATCTGTATACAATTTCACTTTCCTTATAAGAGTATTCACAGAAATATATTTTGTTTTTTATTGAAAAGCTATTTGGGACTTGGATTGATGTCTGCCAGACTGGAGATCATGGGAGGACAGGAGGGCAAACCTTGTAAGTTGACTGGTATTTGCTTATTGGCCATTAATTTATACCTCCGTCTAATTTTGCTGTCTTGACAATTCGTTTCCTATTTATTTTTTTGCCAGTGAAAAAAGGAGAACAATTAATTACTCCCTGTTTGACACCCAACTTCATGACCACTTTTAAGCAGGCAGGAATAGACTATGAAATCAAAGGAATTGAACCCAGTAAGTATGTAAAAATATTTTAAGGGACAATTGTGCACCGAAAAATATTCACTAAACCCTTAAATAATCTCCCAAAGCCTTATAAACAAATGTTATGCAAACAAGAACATTGTGCTTGGTCTTGCATATGGCTTTAGACTGAAAACTATACAGACACACACTAGGTGATAATTTGCAATATTAGAAGTAATTCCCTTCAGAACAAGATCACAATGTTTTGTGATCAGATAAAAACCTCTGACTTCAATGTATGTATACAATTGGAATTGATCGATTTGAATGTTAATGGGGGAAAAAAGGTAATGCTTATTACCTATAGTCTTAATTATTCTATGTTTGTAATATTCACTGTGTCCCTTTTTGGTTTGTTTTTGTTTTATTTTTTATTGATATAGCCATATTTTTTTGTTAACTTAAGTCATGTTTGTGGGGAAAAAACAAAGTTGACCACTTTAGATAATTTTTTTTTAAATAAACATATGTAAAAATACATCTATTACATATTGGTCTTTAAATCTTGCCATTTCTTTCTGTTATTTTAGAGGGGTCTCTTTATGAAACCTGCACTAAAAGAGTATTGAAGATGCTAAACGGCAAAGTGCATAAAGCCAAGGAAGTAGCAAAGCAGTACTTCTATGTGTTTTCTTACTATTTTGACCGGGCTGTTGATGCTAAATTGATAGGTAAGTTACATTATAATAATCGGACTGGGCTCTCATATTGATCCTTCAGATCAAAACATATTCTATATATTCATGTTTAGTTAGCTATGAGTTCAACTCTGCACTGCCCTGTGTTCCTTATGCATGTATGCTATAAAATAAGTGTGAGGGAGTAATGACTTTTTACAGTCCGTTTCAGAGAGACTGCTCTAGGACCATTGGTCTGGTTCACAAAATTCTCCAAGCTTTAAATCCATGTCAGAATGACTACAAGACCCAGGTTTAATCTGGCTTTACTTTACACTTTCTTCCCCCAGACCCTCTTACTCCAAATAGCTGACTTGCTCTGTAGACATGTGTATCTATATGAAATCTTCCCATTGTTTGCCAGCTCTCCTTTCATAAGACACTTGACTTGCAGTATGGTCTGCTTCCAAAATTGTATTCTCCAGAGGTACCTTTTTGTTTTGTTTGTTCTGCCCAAGTTTTTGCTTGAATTGATTATAAACTGTATCTATTTCCATCCAGCATCTTTGTAAAAGTCAGCAGTCTTTATTTTCCCAGGGGAAACATAAACTGTGCCCATGCTCACATGAAGTAAATTCCATCTGTATAATTTATTTTTAATGCATACTTCACTATTTTTGTTCCCATTTTTTTATGTCCTCCAGGATTAGGAGTTTTTGTACACTAGGGGTCTCATTCAATTGCAATTTGGCCAATTGAATAGGGCTTTAAATAAGCACGTAGCATATTATTTTACAGAAGTTGTTAGTTGGTGAACTTCTATCCAAAAGCAAGGTCTTCACCAACTAAAAACTTCTGGGGGAAAAATTGCTCTGTGCTTATTTAGAGCCCCATTAAATTGGCCAAATCGCAATTGAATAGGGCCCTAGGTCTATTTCATCCTAAAGTAACCCCAGCAATTTCCATAAGGTCTGATGCATGATCTAAAAATAGATTCTATTTTTATTTTTATTTTGGAGTATGTATCACTCCCTTGGGATTGGACTAGTAATCAAGAGCCACATTTAATTGAGCAATTGTAAATTACAGTAGCCCGTAATGGAGGCTGTAATTTGATAATCAATTGGCGTTGTTTTGCAAGCAGCAAAAGGGCTACGGGTTACAGACTTGAAATCCTTTCAGTTGTTACAACCGTAACTTACAACCCATCTAAGCCTTTGATCTTTGAGTGCAAGCCCGCAGCGCATCCGCAGACATGCGGACTTCTAATTGAATGAGGCTCATAAACTTCTCCTATTTAAGGTATTCACAACTCTAGCCAGCATTCTCCCTTAAATTACGAATAGGGGCATAACTAATTGGTTTGATAATTGTATGGTGTTGAAAAATTCAAGCTTTCTTAAGACTATCATTAAATCCACAAAAAAAAACTGTTGAAACATAAAATGTATACATAGAGTGATGCATAAAAGTAATAATATGGGAAATTAATATTCCAGAGGGATAAAGGTTTATCGGTCATCCCACGTATCCTAGATGGATATATAGGAATTAACACCACTGAATTCATCCGTAAATAGATCACAATCCCAATAACGTTCTATTTGCTACCATTAAATCACAGTGCTGTATTAGACCAGCAATAAAGCTTAATAAACCAATTTACAAGAGGCACAGAGTCCCAATAACACAAACTACTGCTGCCTGATCACATAACTGTCTAATCAGAGTCCATATTCAATAGAAACAAAGTTGTGAGTCTGACTTGTCTCAAATATACAGTATTGGAAGTAAAGCTATTTTGTATCCATATATTCTATTGTCATATAGCATCCTGGTAGGCAGATATCTAGGAGCAGGAAAATCCTATTATGTTATAGATCTATGGATTACCCATCCTCCTACCACTCCAACAAAGGACATATATGAATTTATTTACTCGAAGTATAAAGTCGCTTAATACAGTTGTGTAATTTTGAATAGATAGAGAGGTATTGATGTATGCATTAACCAATTTATACATTTTTTTTATGTTTTTTTTTTTTTTCTTCTCAGTTTTAGTATATGCGGATTTACGAATAATTTGTCCCATTCAACTTTCTTGGTACAAAAGGGAGGATGCCCCCACTATATTGTCTTCATACCAATACATTAAAAATATACTTTTTTTTTTTTTTTTTTTTTTTTGTCAACCTTAATCTTCTTAAAACTTGCCAACCCTAATGGGACAACCTGTGATGAGCATAAATTATAAATAACAATTTATTCTCACTTCCTTCCCAAGAATTAATTTTGTAAAAATAAAACTTGATTTCCACACCGCTAGAGCTGCTTACATAGGCACAATGTACCTCCAAATAGAAACCCTGCATTTGGGTACAGATTTAAACCCTTTACTAACCTTCAAGCCAGCAGCAACTCAATGCAGGGATCTACAGATATGTGTCTTGCTACTCCTGCTTCCTTCTACTGGGAGACTACACATCCCATGATTCCTTTCTGCACAAACTTTCATCGTGATTGTTACGATGTATTGAAATATATTAGCTGTGTGTGTGGCCAAAATGAATTATGAATTTTATGCTAATTTTAGCAGAGATCCACAAAAACTGCTTGCACACTTGAAAGATTTAGCAAACATCAGAGTTGAGTTTAAGTTTTTTCATGCAAACAAATGTTTTCATACACTACTGATTCTCTTCTATCTGATGCATTCATAAGCCAGAAAACTTAGATATGCTTTTAATAAAGTTTTATCTTAATAAAAAAGTTGGAATTTTTTACACCATATGATTAAGGAACACATTTGTTATGGCCCCTATTAGCAATTTAATGCAGAGTGCTGGACTGAAATTTGCTCTGTTAGCCTTTTCATGTAAGGCTAGGATTATCTACCATAGCTTGCACATTTGTGCAACGAATGATACTGCTGTGAATGCCTTCTGGGTGGAAAGCAGTATATAAATGTAGTATTGTTAATATAAAATAGCTTGCATTAACCTGTAGGGGACCATATTTTGCAGCTCTTGGGTACCAAAGTTAAACTAGAAGTACATGCTATAATTACACATTTGGGGTGATCACACTGATATTCTGTATTCTCAGTTGCTAGTCTGTGAGAGGTAGATTTGCTTAAGACTACAGCAATAACAAGGAAATATTATGCTGGAGTTTTAGTTTACATTTAAATGTTCCTTTTGCTTATTTCCTCTGTTCTGGGTGACTAAGATGAATTCCTTTTTTATGAAGTGCTATAAAGCTTCTGTTGGAATGTCTCCCAATCAGTCATTTGAATCTGATTGTTAAATATTAATACTTATAAATTATAATGATCCTGTTTACCATCACCCTTTATTTTATATTTACATAGAATTACAAAATGGCTTGTTCTCACTTTGTAATAAGCTAGCTTTTCTTTTTTTTTTTTTTTTTCTCTTATTTTGGTAAAGACTCAAATGATGGAATTTAAATTTTAAGCCAAAACCTTTTTTTTTTTTTTACATGATATTCAGAATTACATTTATTTCTCCCCTCCAGATCCAGTGCTGGGTGGCACCCTAAAAGTGAAAGATTTTGAGATGGCAGCTAAAAAAGGTAATTTTTTTTTACATAAGATCTAGTCTAATTGCTCCCTACAGTCTAGTATTTTCAGTTAGACTGACAATAATTAGTAATCACGGTCTGTAGCTATTAATCACGGACTTGAAATAGATATCAATCTGTGATCAGTAGGTGGAGCAGAAAAGATGATTCACAGGTAAAACTGAGGTCTGTTTACTGTTATCACCTATAAATTTAAATTACACCAAAATCATGTAATCTCAACTGTGTGCATTTTGCTATCACTATGTATCTATAATCTATTTTTATTTCTCTTTTCCTCCAGAATGTAATAACATACAAAACGCACCAGGGGAAAATCCATTCCTGTGTATGGATCTTACCTATATAACAATTCTCCTGGAGGAGCTGGGCTTTCCAAAGGAGAAAACACTGAAGGTAACCTACATATCTCCTAAATATTAGTGCGTCTTTTTTTTCTATTAAAAACTTATACATTGGTGCCATCTGTGTTTGCTTGAGGGTCACATTTCTGGAGAGTTATGGTTGCATCCTTTGATGCAAAGTGTCTGCTTCTGGACAGTGAGGGAGGAAGTGGTATGGTGTCAGTTTCAGTTGCATAGGGTTGTCAAACTAAAGCTCTGGACTTCTACCAGTTCCTGCCTCTCCCAACCCCAACATTGATAACTACAAACGCATCCCTCCTCCAGCTCTCTGGATGTACCCAAATAACCACAAATGTATTCCTGTAATTAAACATTTTTTGTAACATCTTGAAATTTTGATGTCCCTGGCTTATACAGCTGCTAACATTGTCAGTTTAGGACATATGTGACAACTTTTTTTTTATTTTTTTATTTTTTTTCATTTGCTGTGGTTCATTAAGTTTGCTTCTCAAGTAACTGCAGTATATCTGAGGCTTCATGGTAAAATGGCAACTCATGAGCAAACTGACTTGGGAGTTATTATAATCTTTGATTTTTAAAAGTAGACAAGCAATTGATGTGTTGGTAGAGGAATTTGCAGCAGACTTAATCTACTCTAGAGATACCCTAGTTAGACTGGGACAACACAGTGTTCAGTAGCGAGAGTATATTTTGAGTGTCCAAACAAAGGCCTTTTTAGGAGCTTTTGACTAATCCAAACAAAAAATATTTTTTTATTTTTCACTTTTTATATTGATCAAGATGTGTGTGTGTGTGTGTGTATATATATATATATATATATATATATATATATGTATATATATATGTATATATATATATATATATATATATATATATATATATATATATATATATAATCTGAAATACATTTCCTGAAACTTTTTTCCCGTATTTTAGTGCTTTATTTTTGTTTTTTTAATCTTACCTATCAATCTACACTGAGTATGCTAATAAAATGTTTTGTTCTTGTCTCAACAGCTTGTTAATAAAATAAACAAAGTGGAAACCAGCTGGGCTTTAGGAGCAACATTTTATTATATGAATAAAATGAACAAAATTCAAGTATGAAATAATGAAGAACTGTGAAGGCATCTGAGGAGTTTACCAGTGTATTTCCTGTAACTGTGAAGTCTTAAGACCTGGAACAATTTTTTTTTTTTTTTTTTTTAAGATCAGAATACCAGGACCTTTGCTGAAATGCCATAATCTGTGCCATGTTTACAATAGGATGAAGCGAGTTTTTAATTGTTGTCTTTTGTTTAGCAGTGGGTGGTTATGCCATTGAATTCAATAATGAGTTTTCTGATTGAGTTATGTCATG
Source organism: Discoglossus pictus (assembly GCA_027410445.1). Lineage (NCBI taxonomy): Eukaryota > Metazoa > Chordata > Amphibia > Anura > Alytidae > Discoglossus > Discoglossus pictus. The sequence continues at coordinate 97,295,851 of CM050165.1, forward strand.
CAATATGTTAAACGTATTAAATAAGTAACCTGATCATTAGGCTGCATTACAACTTGTAATTTATTTGTACTAGGATTTTTATTATTATTGTTCAGTAACTGAAGCTTATAAAAATATCCAGTTCTTTTGTTGGCAGTAAATTGCACATGATAAATGGATAAAGAAGGGATTATATTCTGTGCTATATACCTGTAATTTACTTGAAAGTCTTATGGAACAGCCTTATATGCCTCTGATTTATGGTCTCCCAGGCCGTATCTTTAATAATACACACACAAACTACTCTTTTATGCTGAAGATTGTGCTTGGTTACCCCCCACCCTGAATATGTAAACTAGGATGGATATTTTTCTCTTTCCAAAAAATGTAAGAATATTTTGCTATTATGTCATGGAATTTTGTTTGCTTTATGTTTCATAAGGAATGTGATGTATCAATCAGGACTATTCTATAAGAATTGCGGTTTCCGAAATGTCTGTGGTTTCACAATTTATGTATTTTATGGGATATTTTTGTAAGCTCTTGAAGTGAAATAGGTTAATCAGTCCAGTTTTAAACTATAGCTGATTAATATTAAATTCATAAATACTTTCTAAGTAGGAACATCTTATAATAAACTTTCACATTGAGGTTTGACCAGTTGAAAAACTAAAACAATCAGCTATGATTACATTCTAACCTTGCTTGGTGAGTGGATCCAGAAGGCTAACAGATTAATCTCTGAGGGCCATTGGACTTGAAACCATTCCTAGCAACAATCTGGGCACAGAGAGTAAGTAGCAATGATTTGGTGTTATGCTAGCACAAGTAAAAGCAGCTGCTTCGTGCCTGGATTGGAAAGGTTGACTGACCACTAATCATTACAAACCTCCTATGTTTTATTACCTACAGTTACAAATCCTACAAAATTTGCTGTCCCCTATTTACAACTGCAAATAGCCACGAGTAGATCAACCTTCGGATGCCATTAAAAATGGATGGGTTTAATAGTCCCTTACGAATGACGTCTATTTACAAGTGCTTATTGTATCGGTATATCTTCTTTTGACTAATATTCTGCCTTACTATTTATATTGTTAGTCTTTATTTTGTCTTTTCTGTGTGCTGCATTTATGATCTCAGGGGTAACATAGTGGTACATCACATCTTTTTAGATTGTCTTTTGAATTAGACAAAATATGCCATTCTATTCAGTTGAAAAACCCATTATGTGCCTGAGCACATCTGCAATTTTCTTGAAATGGTTACAAGTGTACTTATCTACTGGTTTGCAATGCTGGGAGGAATACAAATATTTGGCCTTTTGAGATTTAAAAAATAAAATAAAAAATGCCTGAATATTGGTAAAAAGTGTAATTATAATGGCCCCTTGTTTCCTAACCTTTGTTAATACCCAGTAATGGGAGTGTGTTCGAGAGTATGTTTTTTTGTTTTTAATGTTGGTCATATGTGTTTTTTTCTAAAATATTCATGTCAAAATATTTAAAGCTTTTCTAGAGTATCTGGCCACATGCAACTGGATGATTTATGAAACAGATGATAAATCAAACCTTGTCAAATATAATTTTGGTTTTCCCATTTTTTTAAATTTTGTAAACTTCTATTTAATAAATTAGTGTACTTTTTGGGTTTTTTTTTTTTTTTTTTTTTTTTTTTTTTTTTTTTTTATGTGTGATTGAGTCATTTGATCCATGCAACATGTATAATTTCAGTGTGAAAGATGTAATTTTCCACAAGGTAGTTTCATCTCCTACAGTAGAAGATGGGTATAATCTCAAACTATTTATCAGCCTACACAAGAGGGTTTGACAGACACAGATTTTAATCAATAAAAATGTCATCTCAAGATTAAAGCTAGGAGCTTAATAGCTTTTTTTTTTTATTATTTTAAATCTACTGACCAGTGCAGGAAGAGGTGTGGGCTATTTAAGACACTGGAAGGAGGGTTCAGTAATTGATACCAATCCCTTGCCCCTAGCCAAGCTTAGACCTAGCTTGCAAGACACTCACTACATTTTAGAGTAAAGGACCACTGCTCAATGGGGAAAAAAATATAGGTTTGTAAACTTAACATCCAAGACTACAAAGAAGTAGGAAAAAATCATGTAGCTTGCTGTTTAATAATAAAAAAAAAAAAAAAATATATATATATATATATATATATATATATTTTGATTATTCTGCAGGACCATGGAGGGATAAGTGTGTGGGATTTTTCCATTTTCTAGAGTTCTATGGTTGCATCCTTCAAATAAACATCCTGTATCTGGGGGCTTTCAGGGTGTGATGCTTGAACTGCAGTATTCAATCCATCCATCCATCTTCCTCAACGCAACTACAATATACAATTTACACTTAATTTAGCGGACATGGTAACATGCAGCACGCAAGGAGGCCCAGGGCTGGATTTATGTCTCCGGCATCCCTAGGTGCAACTAAAACTCTAAAAGTGCAAAAATATAGAGTAAATATAAATTGCTATACTTAAAACAATATATTCACTCACAAGCAAGTGGAATAACAAAAGCATGATGAGGAATGGCAGACAAGTCTGATTTTAATTTGCAAGGGAGCTTCCAGTTAGTCCCTGAGACAGATGAGCTCTGTGCTGATTCAGATAGGTTGTGGAGGCGCAGATTAGGGAGGTTGTAACATACAGACCCCTCATGTGTTATGTCAGTGAGCACCAGATACTGACCTGACAATGCCCCACACACTTCCCTGTTAATATAACCGGACTGGAGCTATCTTGTATATCACAACCTCTCCTCATAATCCCAGCTTTGCAGAAACCAATGAGGTTTGTGTGTGTGTGTGTGTGTGTACAGTGGATATAAAAAGTCTACACACCCCTGTTAAAATGTCAGGTTTCTGTGCTGTTAAAAAAATGAGACAAAGATAAATCATTTCAGAACGTTTTCCACCTTTTAATGTGACCTATACACTGTACAACTCAATTGAAAAACAAACTGAAATCTTTTAGGTGGAGGGAAGAAAAAAGAAAGAAGAAAAATAATGTGGTTGCATAAGTCTGCACACCCTCTTATAACTGGGGATGTAGCTGTGTTCAAAATAAAGCAATCACATTCCAAATCGTGTTAAATAGGAGTCAGCATACACCTGCCATCATTTAAAGTGCCTCTGATTAACCCCAAATAAAGTCCAGCTGCTCTAGTTGGTCTTTCTTGAAATGTTCTTAGTCGCATCCCACAGCAAAAGCCATGGTCCACAGAGAGTTTCAAAAACATCAGCGGGAGCTCATTGTTAAAAAGTATCAGTCAGTAGAAGGGTACAAAAGAATTCCAGCTGAAGAAAAACCGCCCCAAAGCATGATGCTGCCACCACCATGCTTCACTGTGGGTATTGTGTTCTTTTGGTGATGTGCAGTGTTGTTTTTGCACCAAACATATCTTTTGGAATTATGGCCAAAAAGTTCAACCTTGGTTTCATCAGACCATAACACCTTTTCCCACCTGCTTTTGGGAGACTTCAGATGTGTTTTTGCAAAATGTAGCCTGGCTTGGATGTTTTTCTTCGTAAGAAATGGCTTTCGTCTTGCCACTTTACCCCATAGCCCAGACATATGAAGAATACGGGAGATTGTTGTCACATGTACCACACAGCCAGTACTTGCCAGATATTTCTGCAGCTCCTTTAATGTTGCTGTAATTTTGGAGGGAGCTCCAGTTCTTGGTAATGTCACTGTTGTGCTATATTTTCTCCACTTGATGATGACTGTCTTCACTGTGTTCCATGGTATATCTAATGCCTTGGAAATTCTTTTGTACCCTTCTCCTGGCTGATACCTTTTAACAATGAGATCCCTCTGATGCTTTGGAAGCTCTCTGTGGACCATGGCTTTTGCTGTGGGATGCGACTAAGAACATTTCAGGAAAGACTAGCTAGAGCAGCTGGACTTTATTTGGGGTTAATCAGAGGCACTTTAAATGATGGCAGGTGTATGCTGACTCCTATTTAACATGATTTGGAATGTGATTGCTTAATTCTGAACACTGCTACATCCCCAGTTATAATATAGTGTGCAGACTTATGCAACCACTTTATTTTTTTTTTATTTCTTCCCTCCACCTAAAATATTTCAGTTTGTTTTTAAATTGAGTTGTACAGTTTATAGGTCACATTAAAGGGGGAAAAAGTTCTGAAATGATTTATCTTTGTCTCATTTTTTTACAGCAAAGAAACCTGACATTTTACCAGGGGTGTAGACTTTTTATATCCACTGTATATATATGTATATATATATATATATATATATATATATATATATATGTGGAGGGGCTGCAGACACTGAGCGTTTAATACGGTAGATGAGTCTAGCAGAGGCATTCATTATGGATTGAAGGGGGGATAGATGGGTGGTGGGTAGGCCAGCCAGAAGTGAGTTGCAATAGTCAAGATATAGAGATGATACTGAAATCCAAAATATTTTATTAATGTGCCAAGTGAGGATGTGTAGATGGAGAATAGGAGGGGGCTTAGGACTGAATCTTGGGGTACACCAACAGACAGAGGGTGAGGAGAAGAAGAGGTGCCAGGGAAGGAATAGTGGGTATGGAGGGAAATGTGCACCAAGAGGAAAGTAATATGCCAACACTACCACCATGTCAGTTGCCAGGTCGAGGTGTGTGACTGAAGTGAAAACCACCATGGGAGAGTGCAGCAGGGTAGGCAGTGTCTGATGGAGAGAGCTAGGTTTCTGTGAGAGCCAGTAGATTGAAAGAGTTAAAAATGAATAAATCACGGATGACGTGAGTTTATTGCAGATCGATTGTGCATCCCAGACTGCACAGGAGAAGGGCAAAGAAGATGGTTTGTGGCAGGAGATAGGTATTAAGTTGGGATTAGGAGATATATCAGCAGAAGATAGAGTGAAAGGGGCCTAACCTAGGCCAATCACTCATTTCCACATGCTGCCAGCCACGTACAGCCCCCCCGGCAGCAATCACCCAAAACACCCATAATTTAATATCCATTGCCTATCACAAACCATGTACCTTGCCCATCTCTTGTGACTGGTCTATTTGCAATAAACTTACTTTCATTCATGGCCTATTTATTTCCAACCCCCCTTAACTACTGGATATCACTGAAACCTGGCTCACTCCATCCGACTCTGTCTCCTCTGCTGCACTCTCATATGGTGGCTTACGCTTCAGTAACACTCCTAGACCTGAGAACAAGCAAGGTGGAAGTGTGGGCATACTACTTTCCTCTTGCTATACTTTTTACTGCATACCCTTGGTCCCTCCATCCAATTCTCTTCTTTTGAAATTCACACTATCTGCCGTTTTTTTTACCCATCTATCTGCGAGTAGCTGTGATCTGTCGCGAGTCTGGACAACCCCCTCAATTTTTGGATCATTTTGCCGCCTGGCTCCCTCACTTTCTCTCCTCCCTTGGTACCCTAAACATTTTTTGGGGATTTCAGTATTATCTATAGGCAGAAGACGCTCAAAGCTACCTCTTAGCACCAGATCTATCCCCCTCTCTTTTAGCAGAAGTTGCCAACTGCCTCTCAAACATATCATTATGGATGACCACCAAACAACTGAAACTTAACATGTCAAAGACTGAGCTCCTAATCTTTCCACCCTCTACTACAGCTTCCACTCATCAAATATTCTTCATTGTTGACAATGCCATCATCACTCCCACCTTCCAGGTCAATTGTCTCGGAGTTCTACTGGACCCTGCTCTCTTTCATTCCTCACATACAATCAATAACAAAACTTATCAGTTTCCCATAAGAACATTTCCAAAATTATTTTCTTTTTGTTAAACTGGATCTAAAATTCCATTGCACCCAATTCACCATCAGATGTGTTTGTTGAGAGAAAACTGAGATTGCTCAAACTTTCTTGCTGAGAGGTGGCTTTGTTGTGTCCAGTCTGAGACAGTTTGTGTGATTAAATCTCTCTCTGTTTTGAAAAATAAACTGTTGAAGTTTTTTTGTATTAAATAGTGCCCCTAGGAAGACAAAATTCTGGTTACAAGACACTGGTTCTTATCCAACTATAATTTGTTAGGTTTTTAATAATAATTTGTTCCTGATGATTCAGCACACTTGGGCTCTGATTAAGCATCATTATGTCGCCAAGGAATGGAAAATTCTTAATACACTCAGTTTCTCTTTTGTTTATAAGTAATTTTCTAAGCAATATTAGGGGAAAAACCTATATAATACAGGACTCACCTAAGTCCCGTAAGCAAGTCTGTAAAGTCTATAAAAGTATATAAAATAATAGAATAGAAAATGTTATTTTAGCCACAACACATTGTTGGTAGCAATTATTGTAGTATTATGCACCCAAAAAAATATTACATAGTACAGAGAAGAATTTGGTAATGGGCCAAGAGTAACCAGTATCATTCAGCCAGTCGTAAGTCAGGGCTATGATTATGAGAGCTAGAAAGGAATGAATGATAACTAGCCCTTACCCTTATAGGAAGCTCACTCAGGTCCACCAAAAGAGATACCAACTTCTCAGACAACTGATATCTATGCTGCTAACAAAGCATATATCCTAGAGGTTTGGTGGGGTGAGGAGTGATGTAAGTGTTTGGAAATCTTTGACCCAATGTTATAGTGGCGCTAGCCAGTTTGTTGGGAAGAAAACTAAGTTTCAGTCCTTGCTCCATGTATGTACCACGAGAAGTCAATGATAGCACCAAAAACAAAGTAATCATAAAATATACATATATCACTTTCTTTCCTCACCAGGAGCCCATGCTACCTCTTCCCTTTATCATTATGCATTATGGATGGAGAGAGGTAGACTATTTTCTTATTTTACTTGTTTTACTTTTATAATGCATAGATATTCAACCTTTAGTAAATTTAGTCTCCTTGCCATCATTTCCATTAAGTTATTAGTACAGTATTGCTTTTACCAGTTATTTGTAAAGTACCAACACTTTACGCATCTCTACTCACTTGGCGAGCTCAGGCCAAGTATTCATATTTTTCTAAATGTGATTAATTCATAGCCAGCATACTCTCTTTTGGATTGCTATGACTTTTTGGAACACAGATACAGGGGTATTGTCTACTCTTGTCTTCTACAGCCAGAAAACTGTGTTACTCATTATGCTATGCAGTATGCATAACACGAAAATGTCACTCTTCTCTGCTTCAGATACGCAGATGACTTACTGTTCTGGCTTCACTTATCTCATATCAAAAGTCAACTCCTTGAAACACCAAATTTGACTTTAATTCCCATTTCTCATCCCATTGTCAGTGCCCAGTTTTGCTCAGCCATTGTTTCAGAGACCTGGATCGCTACCTTGGTGTGGTCATCCAATATAGGCAGGTCATAGCAGAGAGGTCAGACAGCTTTGCTTGTATTAATTTAGCCCACACTAACCAGCCATAGATCAATATAGGTGGACTGGATAGCCATTGCTATTTCCACGACTTGTAGGAGAGTTCTGGCTCTCATACAGTACTCTACTCCACTGTGGTAAACCAAAAACCTTCAGAATCTTGGTAGTTCTTCCATTCTATTCTGCAGACCAGATTCAGCCTTTCACACTCTTAATTTCACGATGCACATCGACAAGTTTTGTCATCAAGACTTTATCTAGACATACATGTAGGGAAGCTCCTCTTTAGCTTAAATACCCTAATAGTCCCTCCAATGCCATCCAGACCAAGGGCCTCATTCAATTGCGATTTGGCAAATTGAATAGGGCTCTATATAAGCACAGACCATATTTTTTTTACAGAAATTTTTAGTTACTGAAGACTTTGCTTTTGGGTAGAAGTTCACTAACTAAAAACTTCTGTAAAAAAAATATGGTATGCGCTTATATAGAGCCCTATTCAATTGGCCAAATAGCAATTGAATGAGGCCCCTATTATATTAGTTCTCTTTACTTGTTATCTGCTATTCTTAGATTAAGTCTTTCTTACTTTTAATATGACCATTTTCATACTGGCTTAACCTAAATATAGTCTCATAATAAATATTATAATTATAATGTAATACAATCGTGGACAAGTATTTAAAATTAAATAAAAATGTAGAAATGTTTGGGAATTAAAAAAGTAAATAAATAAAAAATATAACAATTGTATGAACACTCATCTAGTTACCGTATATACTCGAGTATAAGCCGACCCAAATATAAGCCGAGGCACTTATTTTACCACAAAATACTGGGAAAACGTATTGACTCAAGTATAAGCCGAGGGTGGGAAATGTGCAGCTCCCTGTGTCCCTCTTGTGCCATCTGTGGCCCTTTCTTGTGTCCCCCCTCTCTCTCCCCTGTGTCTCTTCCCCACTCTCCCTCCCCTGTGTCTCTACCCCCTCCCTCCCTCCCCTGTGTCTCTCCCCCTCTCCCTCTCCTGTGTCTCTTTCCCTTCCCCTCCCTTATCATCCTCCTCATCCTCCCTTCTCCACTCCCCCTCAACAGCCCTCCTCATCCTCCTTTCTCATCCTCAACCCCCTCTTCATCCTCCCTCCTTAACCCCCCTCCTCAACCTCCCTCCTCAACCCCCCTCCTCAATCCCGCTCCTCAACCCACCTTCTCCACCCCCTCCTCATACTCAACTTCTCTCCTTAACCCCCCTCCTCATCTTCCCTTCTCAGCCCCCCTTCTCAACCCCCCTCCTCATACTCAACTCCCCTCCTCAACCTCCCTCCTCAACCTTCCTCCTCCTCAACCCCCCTTCTCATCCTCAACCCCCTCCTCAACCTCTCTCCTCAACCCCCCTCCTCCTCAACCACCCTCCTCATCCTCAACCCCCCTTCTCAAACCCCCTCCTCAAACCCCCTCCTCAACCTCCCTCCTCATCCTCAACCCCCCTCCTCAACCTCTCTCCTCAACCCCCCTCCTCAACCCCCCTCTTTACTTTACCCCTCTCTAATTACCTCCCCCTCTCCCTTTCCCCTCACTTACCTTCCATCAGCAGCTGCTCCTCCGCTCCTCCTCTCCTCCGTGCACCTTCCGGTTGCGTCGGGACCCGGCCAATGCTAATGACGTGATGCGCATGTGACGCGCGGAGGAGCAGCTGCTGATGGAAGGTAAGTGAGGGGAAAGGGATAGGGGGGGTAATTAGAGAGGGGTAAAGTGAAGAGGGGGGTTAAGGAGGGAGGATGAGGAGGGGAGTTGAGGTTGAGGAGGGGGGTTGAGGTTGAGGAGGGGGTAGAGGAGGGAGGATGAGGAGGATGATAAGGGAGGGGGAGGGAAAGAGACAAGAGGGAGAGGGGGAAAGAGACACAGGAGAGGGAGAGGGGGGAATAGACACGGGGGTGGAGAGACACGGGGGGGAAAGAGACACAGGGTGACTCGAGTATAAGCAGAGGGAGCCCTTTTCAGCATTAAAAAAAGGGCTGAAAAACTCGGCTTATACTTGAGTATATACGGTATTTTACTAAATATGATACCTTTTATTAAAACATTACATTTTATCAGATGTTACAAATCTCTTTACAACCTTTTAAGGAGCTTTCCTCAAGTAATAAATGAGCTAATTAACTTTTTAATATTATTAACATTTGGTATAAATCAATATATATATACTAGCGAATTGCCTGTCAAAAAATGACGGCAATAGAATTGTAAGTCAAGGAATGGTGTTTGGCACACAAATTAAGTGTTTTGCATGTGTGAGTAGTTTTGGCGCTGATTGCGAGGCTCGTGGTGATCGCCTTTGGCCTTTATTGGGATCGTGTGGTGTTTTTTAAAGTTTTCTGTCTATGTATTTTTAATGATAATTAATTAATTAAATCATTAATTAATATACTTTACATATTTGTAATGAATATATGCAGCAATTTGCTGAAGAGCTAACAATGTGTTTTGTGTTCTGTTCCTGCAGCATCCAATGTAGATTTGCATTGTTGGTGACCTGAGGTGTAAGTGTCATCAATGTGTACAGTGTGTAGTGTAAATAGACTGTGTGCGCGAGGGGAAACCGTTTGTGTAGCTCCGCATTTTGTAATGTTAATGTTAGTATGTGCAAGTTAGTGGTGTAAAATGTGTATGTGTTAGGCGGGTGTGGATGATTTTGCGTCCTTCGTAATACTGTATTTGATAGGTTGTACGGTTCTGTCTAAAAGTCGTATGTGTGTGGCGGAGTTTTGCGTGTTAAGGGATCTTGTAGCCTTTTTTTCGTTTTTTTCTGTGGCCATTTTTTCTCTCGCTTAGGGGATTTTCGAGTGGCTAAACTCTGGAAATTGGACGTGTAACATCACTTCCAGACATCCTGGGTGTCCCCCCTTCCTGTGTGTGATGTTTTTGTTTTATTTTTGTTTGTATTTAGTGTGGTTTTTGTGGTTTTCTGTGTGCACGGTTCGGCCGTAAAGGTCGTATTTTTTGCAGCTCGTATTTTTTTTATGCAAGTTGCGGGCGTATTTTTTTCTGCCATTTTATCAAAGTGCTACGGGTCTCGCAGTTTTAATTGTGTATTTGAGCTTTGTGTTCATGTGTAGTCCCGCGGGTCGTAGGTATGATGGTAAAGTGTTGTAGGGATGAGCACGTACGGCGGTCATCTCCACCAGCGCAGGGGCCTGGTAGGGCAATCTGAGCAGCGCTGAGGAAGTCAGAGTAGTGCTGGGACGACGCTGGTACATCTCCGGAGGTCCCCCAGCCACAACACAGGGCCAGAAGGTTGAATCAAGCACTACACAGCAACGGCCACATTCATCTGGGAGCTGAGAAGAAGCTCCAGAAAGGTGAATCTATGCAACTAAAAGTAAGGAGGTAGTGGCGCAAAGAGTTGGGGATGATAGACACTCTAGCTGGACTTGATTTCTGGGATTGAACGTGGCAGGGATTGCAGCTATTTCCCATCTCTCCACCCTATACAGCCCTTTTACGCTTGCACCCCACACTGACCCTTCATACTTATTGCCACACTCACAGATATATTATTTAATTCTACTTAACAATTCAAATTGAGCTATGAATCTAGCTCTATTTCAGTACAACCTAGAGGATTTATATAAGCAATAAACTTTGGAACAACTTCAGATCTGTAGCTCTCCACACAACTATCTCTCAATATTGACACAATAGTTCCACCTAGTGGCAACTAACAGGGGTGTACCTTCGGCTGTCTAAGATTATTTATGACTGGATACACAACACAGGACTGTGTGCTCCTAACTCACATCATTTGAGATAGTTGAAAAAAACAAAGCTTCAAAGCTGTATAATCTGGATCTCCTGCAAATGCAACCAAGACCTATCTTATGTTACTCACTCTGGAACTGTTGTGCAGACTTATTTATACTTTACTGCGACTAATAAAACCTTGCTCAAACCTAAGGTTCAAAACTCAATAGCTCAAAAATCCAGGTTCTGGTGCAACACACACAATTACCGACTCTGCACTGCCATCTGGAGGCACGGCCTCTAATACTATCTACCGCATCCTGCCCCACCACAAGGGTCTACCAGAGATTGGTAAGCAACCTGAACAGTATATTTCATACTATGACCTTTATGAGCTTATCTGCCTTAATAAATAAAAGTTTCACTCAACTGACTGGGTCTCAGCTCCGCCAGCCCACCATGCAGTAAAGAAACTCTTATCTAGGGGGTTCGGCCCTTCTAGGGGATCCAGCAATTTCTTAAAACATTCACAGGATTATGATATAAGCATACTGCATACTCTATTTATTCTATTTCATACCTGACTTTGCATCTCTAGTACTTCGTCAGAGTTACAAGGCAACATCTGTAAGTCAATGCCCACTGTCTGACTCTAGCTCTGGCAGAACAGATACCTCAGACAACGAGGGTTCAAGGGCCTGGTTTGAATCACTCCTAAAGTCCCAATTGTCACTTGCGTTTAATGAGCTTCGAAGAGACATGCATGACCTTGGTTAGAGAACCCGTGTCCTTGAATCCACGGTTGATAAAATTCTGGATACACAAACACAGGACAGAACAGACATTGATTATAATACCACAAAAAAATCCTCACTGCAGCTTAAGCTTGAGGACTTGGAAAACAGATTGCGAAGGCATAACATCGGCTTCAGAGGAATTTCCGGGAAGATTATAGACTTACTTCCATATTTAAAGGACGTTATAAGAAACATTCTCCCAGATGCCACAGACAGTGATTTAGAAAGTGAAAGGGTGCACAGAGCATTAGGTACAACTATGTCTCCTAATTTTTCTAAAGATGTTATCGCTCGATTTCTTCGCCAACAAACAAGAGACCAAATCTTATTTGCCTCCAGGAGATTGAACAGAATTGTAGGTCCAGATGGTTCTACCATCCAAATCTATGCAGATCTTAATCCTTCAACTCTAATGAAGCGCAGAGACATGAGACCAGCATTGGACATTTTGATAAAACACAAAATCATGTTTTATTGGTCATTAACTTCTCTAATTTCCGTCCCATTTAATAGCAATGTATTTAATACAAGTTTCACACTTCTCTCTGATCAGGACAGGTACCCTTCTTGGACTCCCAAGCTCCATTTATGGCTCTCCTCCTACTCACAACTTTCAAGGGTAAGTGGCTAACTCTGGCATTTCACACATATTTTTCCCAATGAATAAATCAGACTTTGTCTTCTTACGTAATGTCAAGGTTTTTGATTCTCCTTACAAGAGACGCAAGGCCTTTATGACATACAAAGACCAACATGCACGCAAGGCCTTTATGACATACAAAGACCAACATGCCTCTGTAAACTTTATGCAGGAAACAAACTTTGAAATTAACAAAATCCCCAATTATCTTCACAAACATTACCTAACTAGCCATGCCTCCAAAAAGGCAGGGGCCGCTATACTTTTTCATAAGGACTTTCCTTTTACTCTTGAGGAAGAAAGATTGATCCACTGGGTAACTATCATAGTCACAGATAAAATAATAGAAACTAGGATTAAAGTGTAAAGAGATTCAATTCTCCAAGAAACTAAAGCAAATTAGATCTCAATTTGCTAACTTAAACCTAGTTGACCCCTGGAGGGAACATCAACCCATTTATAAAGAATACTCCTTTTATTCCCACCCTCATGGGTCTTATTTCAGAATAGACTATCTATTGCTAGACTCCTCCTTACTAGATCAGGCGAACCACTCTCTGGTCAAGCTTACACTTGACTTACAGATAGATAATAAACCCCCCTTCTCATGGAGAATCAATGAGATGCATTTAGCCAATCCGATCTTCCAAGATCGTATATCACAAAACCTGGAGTTATACTTTAATTCCAATCTAGGCCATAATACAGGGATTGGATGGGGTTGGGCAGCACATAAGGCCTACATTAGTGGCACATGTATCAAAATGTCTGCTAATTATAAAATTACAGGAAACAAAATTGAATAGAGAGTTACAAAGGCTGGAACAAATTAACCAGACAAACCCTACCATCCCTAATAGGCTCCAAATTGATAAAATTAGGACTGAATTGGATGTACTTCTTTCTGAAAATAACAGAAATTTTACAATAAGGCTAACAAACCAGACGCCCTTCTGGCTAGGAAACTAAAAAATAAACAATCACAATCAGAAGTCAGAAAAGTAATTCGAAAATCTATGATAGGTAAATCTCCAGGCCTGGCGGGTTTACTAATTTATATTATAAAAAATGTATTGACCATCTGGCTCCACACTTGACTACTTTGTTCAACTCAATCATGGTTAGCCACCATATACCATCTGAACTTAATATTGTCGAAATTGTGTGCTTTCCCAAAGAGGGTCACTGCCGGTTAGAGACCATAAACTATAGGCCAATTTCTCTCCTAAATAGTGATGATAAATTCTTAGCAAAAATAATAGCCGATTTCCTCCCTAAACGTATCCATAATGACCAGGTAGGGTTTGTCCCTGTTAGGCAAGCCGGTGACAATATCTGAAAGGTCCTTAATCTGATTCATTACACTAAGAAAAACATGACTCTGGCCTGCCTACTTCCCCTTGATATAGAAAAGGCCTTTGGTTCTCTGGAATGGCCTTATTTACTAGCCTCCCTCGCAAAATTTGTTTTCAAAGGTCAGTTTATTAATTTAATTAAAACGTATCATAATTCCCCAAAAGCGCTCCTAATACTCCCGGGACGAGAAAAAACAATCACATAATAACATTATTTTCGCCATAGCTATGGAGCCTCTAGCACAAGCGTGTAGAGCAAATATAGATGTTCGAAGAATTCAAATAGGTTGGCATCAATTTAAAATTTGCGGATGACTTGCTCTGCTCTCTCACAGAACCTGTTCTCTCCATTCGGTTTTCCTTCTTACAATAGCCCATTCAAACTTATATCATCCTGCTTGGATTCACTATAAAGACTTCCCCAAACTTAATTGGCTCTCTAGAATAATAGGGGATCTTTATGATATATTTAACACCCCTCTCAATACTGTCAAAGTAAAATATATTTTGGATTGGGAAAGGGATTTAACCCTACACTGGGATATGGCTGATTGGGAAGACTCGTGGTCCAATATCTTCAGGGGCTCCCTTAATTATAGCATACTAGAGACCTCTATTAAGGTTCCCCATCGCACCTATATAACCCCTGATAGGCTGGCTAAATGGAGGAAGACAGAAAGTGCAAAATGCTTAAGGGGATGCCCTGATATAGGATCATTCATCCATACATGGTGGCATTGCCCAAAAGTGGAACAGATCTGGAAAGATATTAGTAAACTAGAATCCGACTTATTCCCCCTTCCTGTTAACTTAGCAGCTGAGACATGTCTTTTGGGGATACCAATCAAATCTCTTTCTACTCCTCAGAATAGGCTTCTACAATATTTGGCCCTAGCCAGAAAGAACCATTTTGCCAGAAACTTGAAATCGGATAATTTAGACTTTCAAGCTATAAAAGCCAAAGCCAATTTTATTGTAAGCAATGAAAGGATAAATCATTCCCTGGCTGATACAATTCCCACCTTCTTGTAAATATGGGGCCCCTGGGTGGAATATACTGGTATACACCTATCTTGTGCTACATAGACATATCTTTTTTCTACTTAAGGGTGATATAATGGAGGACTGAGCCGGAGTCCCGGGACCACTGGAGGAGGAACCCAAGAAAGATGGGATTTCAAAGGGACGTAATTTTAGCCATCAAGAATATATTATATCAGACCATAGGTTTAATTATATTTGTTACTGTTTTACACTGTTTCAGTGTAAATGTTATTTTTTGTTAAATGAGAAGGCGGAACTTCTCAGTAGAAGATATTTAGCTGTTCTGCTATGTATAGTTGTGTATTTCTTGATAAGTATTAAAAATCCCAAACTTTTCTCTCTCTTCATAAGAAGTTAGGAGGAAAATAATAGAAAATGGAGTAGGTAGACGTCATAGTTTCTTTAGCTAATTACCCAGATCATCTTGGCACTGTTTTTGCTACATCCGCATTATAGTCTTGCCCTGACTATCACTGTATAATATTTTCTACATGATACTGGTAATCATATCAAAGTGTATTATTGTATACTATGTTGTCCACTCTTAATAAAACTAATTTGAAAAAAAAAATATGAAAAATAATTTAAATATCAATTTATCTATTAAACATTCTCATCTTACAATAATTCCAACAATGAAAAATATCCAAAAAATACAATGTAACGCTAGTAGGTTTCTGTCTAACGCACTGAACCAAATATTGTATTATATGCAATATACGGTAAGTAAGGAAATACAATCTGAGAAAGCAGATAAAAAGAGACATACAATATTATAGATACAGATGGCATGGAGGGGGGGGGGGGTGTTTAGGTAAAGAGGAATTTTGATAATGAAACACAACAATGTGCTGTGAATTTCTTTGCGTGCAAGACTGTATCTGGTCCTACAGAAGTTTCTAAAAGAACCACCAAGCGTCTGAATGTCATCAGTTGCCACTTTGGAGAAGAGGAAAAGGTGAGAGCCTGCAAGGTGGGTGAGGAGGTGATAAGAGCTTTCCAGTAGTCCTATAAAGGCAGACAAAAACTGGTTAACACAGGCCAGAAATAATATTAAGTATCATTAAAATGTATTGTCACTAAGAATTGTTTGTATGAGTTTGCAGATTATATTTATTCACAAATATAGAGGTAATTCTGCAAAAAATATAAATTATACCAGATTTAGAATATATGTACAGTATGGCCCTAGTAACATTTACCTACTCTATCAATAATCCTCATTACTTGTTTAGATACAATTGTTGTAATCGTTGTTTTCTGTATAGAATGCATATTTTGAATGAACTTGAAGCACACATCTTTGAAGGATTTCCTATTTGCTGTTTACTGTATGTGCTATAATTACTGTAATTACAACCTGTATTCCAAATACTGTTACTTTTTGTTTAAGAAAGTACCACGGAACCTTCCTGGACCTCTCTGCTGCCTTCGACACAGTTGACCACCCTCTTCTAATCCAAACTCTCCATTCATTTGGCATCCAGGGCACAGCTCTTTTATGGTTCACATCCTATCTAAAAGATCGTACATTTAGCGTCTCCTTCTCTGGCACCTCTTCTTCACCTCTCCCTCTGTCTGTTGGCGTTCCCCAAGGTTCTGTCCTAGGCCCCCTCCGCTTCTCCATCTACACCTCCTCCCTTGGCACCCTCATAAAATCCTTTGGATTTCAGTATCATCTCTATGCAGATGATACTCAAATCTACCTCTCTGCACCCGATCTATCCCCCTCTCTTTTAGCTCAAGTTTCCAACTGCCTCTCTAGCATATCCTCCTGGATGTCTACCCGTCAACTCAAACTCAACATGTCTAAGACTGAACTCCTAATCTTTCCACCCTCTACTACAGCTTCCACTCCTTAAATATCTCTCACTGTTGACAACACCATCATCACTCCCACCTCCCAGGCCCGTTGTCTTGGGGTTCTACTGGATCCCGCCCTCTCTTTTATTCCTTACATCCAATCGATAACTAAATCTTGTCAGTTTCACCTTAGAACATCTCCAAAATTCGTCATTATCTTACACAAGACACAGCTAAAATTCTAATACACTCTCTCATCATATCTCGACTCGACTACTGCAATTCCCTTCTTGCTGGCCTCTCCATCTCTCGTCTGTCTCCCCTCCAATCCATAATGAACGCCTCCGCTAGACTCATCTTCAATACCAAATGCTCAGTGTATGCAGCTCCTCTCTGTCAATCACTCCACTGGCTTCCCATAGCTTCTCGAATCACATTTAAAATCATGACCCTAACACATAAAGCCCTCAACAACAGTGCACCCCCTTATATCTCTGCTCTTGTCTCAAAATACTCTCCCAACCGCCCCATTCGTTCTGCTAACGACCTTCTTCTTTCCTCCTCTCTCATCACCTCCTCTCACTCCCGTCTTCAGGACTTTTCTCGTGCAGCCCCTACTATTTGGAACTCCTTGCCTCGCTCCATTAGATTAACTTTCTGCCTCAAAACCTTTAAAAAATTACTAAAAACACACCTATTTAAAAAATCATATCACCTTCAGCCTTTATAATTACAACTGCACACTCCACAGCTTAATAACACTCCCACCCACAATCTACAGTACAACTCACAGACCCCTCCAATTGACTAAACAAATTGCATTCACGTTGCCATTTTGTATTTGTCACCCTCTTGTATCACACCTAAACCCTTAGATTGTAAGTTTGCGAGTTTTCAATTGTGTGTCTGTGTCTTGGAAACAAGCACTATGCACATTTGATTATATGCTCAAAAACAGGGCCCTCCATTCTTTAAGGTGTTAAGTTTGTTTTTTGCCATGTACTAAACCCCTGTACAGCGCTACGGAATATGTTGGCGCGATATAAATAAAGATAATAATAATAATAATAATAATAATAATAATAATAACCTACTCCTATTCTACATATCTAATAATGATAATAATAATAAAGTTCCTGTATTGTTAACAGTGACTGTTTTTTTTACAAGTAGGGGATGAATACAGTTCAAGGTACTTTCAAAATAAATATGATTTGCCAAAAACTAAAAGATCACTATCATTTGAAATATTGCAAAACTGTTACAAATGGTCTCACTTCTAAATATAATGGAAAGTGTTAATAACTATTTTATTTTATAGATTCTAGTTATGAGATTCTGTTTATATTGTTGCTGTTGATACATTTATTTATACATTATGCTATGTCTCCATCTACTGGGTAAAGCATGTATTCACTTTTTTGATTTTACTATTATTGTTAATTTAAAACAAGCCAACATATGGTTCCAATTCATGCCTCTGTTTTGCAGATTTATGAGTAAAATTAATGTGTTAATCTGTTATGAGCTAGCACTTCACACATCAAAAGAACCCCTATCACCTATAACCATGGGGGTCCCTATAGACCCTCGTGGCATCTAACCCCTCTACCACAAAGACTGAATCAAATGCCTGCAGCATCTAAAAATTAACTTCCAACATCGGGGTCTCTAGTGGACCCCTGTGGCAGTTAAAATTCCCTGCAAGGGAGATCCTTAATGAACCCCCTTGGCATCTACATATGAAGCCTTTCCACCCAGGTCATTTCATCTATAAATTAATCTGTGCAAATTTTGAGTGCTTAGAAATTGAACCCTACAAATGTTGAACTGGATGACATCAATTACTCTATTCTGTTTGGCAGGAATATGATTGACACATATTTTAGCTAATCAGAATCTGCAAATACTCTATTTAAGGACAGAAAGAGCTCCAAAAGTGATTAGTGGGGTCAGGAGCCACTCCTATGAGGAGCTCCAATAGCAGTTGTATATTTTTTTAAAGTCACAGGTTTTTTAGGAGGTGTCTTATTTCAAAGGGTCAGAAGATGAGGATCATGGACTGAAGAAAAACAGAATTCTTCAATCACCATTGATAGCCCGCTTATAGAAGGCACAAAATGGAGGACAAGGTCATTGTTGATCATTGATGGAGGATGGCATAGGGTAGGTACGTATACCTTTCCTCCTTAAAGATTTTATTATTTATTTATTTATTTTATTTTTAGTAAGTCATTTTTTATGTGATGTATTTTTCAGTAATTTTTAGTCATAGGTGTGTTTATGGAGCTTACATGGCGGTCCAATATGGACCTCTGTGGTGCTAGGTGGGGTGCCATGGGAGTCCTTGGCACATGGGTTTAACATTGGAGGTTAATGTTATGTGCTATGCAGCACCATGAGCACCACCACCATGGTACGGGGTTTATGATTGGTGCCATAGCACAGGGGTTAATTTTTAGAGGGGGACCTCTGTGGCAGGGGTTAATATACAGGTGCCAGAGGCAGTCGGTAATGACCTCTGTTGCATGGGGTTCATTATTTGATGTCATAGGGGTTAACTTTGGGTGCCATGGGGGTCTATTGGGTCCCCATGGTTATAGTTTGATAAACCCAGAGCTGGATAAACCATTAAACAAAATAAGCACATGCTTAGGTCATCAAGGGATGGGGGGCACAATAAATACATAAAACACACACATAAAAAGCTTACCTACAGCAAGAGGGAGCATCCAGGACCTCACAAAATTAAGTTACACCTCAATTTAACTCAAAATAAAAGAGTTTAGACACTAAACAATTCTCTAAGCGAGAAAAAAAATGGCCGCCAAACAAAACGAAAATGAGGCTACAGGACTCTAAACACTCAAAACACCACCAGAAACACGCAAAACACCACAAAACAGCTACGGATATTCCGCCACAGCTGCATACCACACATTAGCCGCCATTTTAGAACAATAACTTATACAATGCGGAAGTACACAGCTACGCTAACGGTTTTGTCTCGCGCACGCACACTATTACACTACACACATTCATCACGCTTACACAGCAGCTCCACACCACTAATGCTCCAGCAACATCAAAAGAGATTGCCAGCTCTTCAACACAATGCTTCCTGCATATATTACTACAAAATAGGTAAAGTATATTACTTTATTAATCTATTAGATATTTTAATATTATACACCAAACAGCATTAGCTCACTTACAATTTCATTGCCGTCATTTTTTGACGGGCAATTCGCTACTTAAGATATAAATACAGTTACTTGTTTTATAACACTATTGTAAAAAATACATATCAACTCAGTAAGTCACTGGAGGACCATTAGTTGCAGTAATGATGGAAAATGAATCTTAGTACTGAACCAAAAGCCATTAGAAAAGAATTGGCAAAGCTGAAGGCTCATTTTTGCTGAGCATCTTATTAAAATAGTCGATTTGAAACAAAAACAAAATGATATAGAAGAGGAAGATATTGTGAAAAATACACAAAGTAGAGCACAGAAACGATGGCCCCATTCAACTGAGGTTTCGGGTGATCCAGTAGCCAGTAAGTGAGGTCGCAAGTAAACTTGCTATTCAATTGGTGCCTTTTTGCGGGCTCCTAACGAGTTACAAGTTATAGCCATGAAAAAATTGCATTAAACCTGTAACATACAGTTTCCATAAGCCTTTGATCTTTCACTTTTGCAAGAGTTACAATGGCTAAAATCGCAATTCGATATTAAATTGCTCAATTTCCCCAAGCCAGCAAATGTTTTCACACCCGTAAATGGCAAAAGAAGGAGAAAATCCTACGAGTGCTAGAGAGGACCTGCAAGGGGGTTAAACACCTATTTATAGCACTGTAAATGCAAATAAAAAATCAATACTGCACTGTAAATAACGGGGAAAGCGATGAAAGACATTAGAATGAATTGCACAACAGTCTCAAGCTCGCAAATCGGCAGGAAATTAAATGTATTTTTATGTTTTATTTCGTGGTTATATTGATCTCGGGTATCAATAAGTTAATACGTATCAGGCCACCAATATGAACTAGAACAGTATTGCCATTCATTTTCAAAAATTCTTTATTTTGCGGGTTTGCGAGTCTGATCGTATATTGGACCCCCGAACCTAATTGATTGACATGTAACCTCCATGTTTTACTGCCGTAATAAAGATTTCTCATTTTCTATTGGCTAATTCAAAATGGGAGGTTACAGGGTTGCTCATTTGATCATGTTCCCGCCCTGAACTGCTTCGAACCAATGCATGGTTTACAGTTTGGGCTTTGGGACAGTAACTTGCGGGCTTGATCAATTGAATAGCAACGTAATCGGAGACCAGCGGGAGCCCACAACACACCCGCAGACATACGGCCTACATCGATCGAGTTGCGGGCTTGGAATTGAATGTGGCTCTATGTTTCTAACATGAAAATAGAATGTCTTGGAAAAACCTCCTACTCCTACTCAGGGCAAAGACCGCAAAACAATCCAAGGCCAGTCATCTTAAAAAGTTTAAACTATAGACATAAAGGCAATACAGAAATGGGACAGATTTACGATGTTGTGCGTGAGGACAAACTCATTTTAACGCAAGATAACACACCAACTCCTGCTATAAAAACACAAGAAATATACTACATTCTGCTCACAATCCATTGAGAGAGAACAATTCCTGATCTATCCAGTAAAAGTCCAGATGCAGAGTAGAAATGGTCCTAGAATGCTTGATAACCCAACTGACGTTGACATTTACCTAAAACCATGTGAAGAAATAGATGAAATTGATGGTAATCTTACACAAATTGAAAATGAGCAACCACAATAAGAACTAATTTAATATATTTCCAGACAAATCACACTAAATTAAAGGACAACACACTGCTAATAAACATAATCTTAGACTTTAGGCGGGTCATACTACTTTAAAGCAATCTAACACAATAATTTCCATACAAAACACGTCTTCCAACAAATATAGTTGCAACATTGGGTTAAAAATCCTATATTGATTATATTTTTAAAATAAATTGTTATTTTTTTTGTTATCTAGCGCTACAGCCTCACCGAATCATAGTCTCAATGTTAATTATGTTTATAATTATATTGTTCACATTTCTATATCAAGCCTTGTGGATTATACAAACCTCTGGTCACAGGGGGTCCATTCACCACCTCTTTTTCCTTTTTCTGTTCCCCTTTTCCTAATTTTCCCCAACTAACCAAATTAGTCTTTGGAGCCTTCGTGTTCAGGCACTTTTATTCACAGTCCTTGTACTCCTTGGATTATCAGTTCCCCCCTTGTCTCCCTCCCCCCTACCCCATTAAAACCAGTTCAAACTTAAAATAAACATACAACTTCAATTCAACTGTTGGCAGCTATTAATCATCCTAGGGAGCCCGACTTCTTCCCTCCCATGTCGATTTCCCCTCTGTAGTCTTACCTCTCTGGTGCAAAGAATTCTTGGGTATATCCCCCGGTCTAGCTTCCCCGTCCCCCCCCCCGGGACGGCTGGCTTCACGCCTCAAGCTATCTTTGTTGTTCTTGATATGTGACCCAGGGTCCCCATATTATCAAAAACATGTCTATAGTATCTGCTAATGTGTGAGATATTCTTTCATATAGCATAATTTGACTTAGTTTATTGGCTATCTCTAATGGCTCTAAATATTCTGCTTTCCATCTCTTAGCTATGCAATTTTTAGTCGCTAAAGATATAAATTGCATCATTTTGTTTTGGGTAGCCGTTAAGGCCTTCATGCCCAAGCCCAGCAAACATACCTCTATCTGGGCCTGCAGATCCGTTTGAAAGATATGGGATGCCAGACGTGCACATTCCTGCCACATCTTCTGGGCTTTGGAGCACGTCCATTACATATGAATGAACGTGCCTCTTAAGTTACAACCTCTATAGCAATTAGGATTCTGCCCCCCCCCCCCCTCCATTTTGCAATCCGGTCTGGGGTTATATAGGCTCTATGCAAAAATTTTATAGACGTCGCTAACAGACTATAATTTAGTGAGCCTCTTGTAAGTTCTATCCAGGATTTTTTCCACTGGGTTAATTCCCAGGTGCTTCCCATATCCTTCTCCCATTCTTTCATAAATTTGTCCTTGGGTTCTATTTTTGGTTTATTAAATTCTGAATAAAGCATGCCTAGTATTCTTCTTGTTAAGGGCACTGTACTGCATAGTTTCGAGAACCAAGTATATTTCGGGATACCCAATTGTTTGATCAAAGAATTCGCTAGATGACTAATCCTGCAAAAATTGTAATGTTCCTCCAGTGGAAGATTGTATTTATCCCTCAGTTGCACATAGGAGAGAGAGCCCTGTTCTGCCACCCAGTTCCCAATTCTGCCTAAGTCTCTTGACGTCCACCATTCCCTAGAACGTTCAGATAACGGAGTCCGGAACTCCGGGTGTGGTATCAGGGGAGCCAAGGGGGAGAACTGACCTAGAATCCCATGGTGTGTCTGAGCCCATTTGCAGCACTGCAGTGACAATCTGATTATCGGGTTTTGCAGCCTTCTCAGGAATGATTGCTAATTGAGCTGCACGATAATACTGTATAAGATTAGGGCATGATAGGCCACCCCAACTCTTATGTCTAGTCATTATCTGTTTTGCTATTCTATGCGGTCTATATTGCCAAATGTATTGGAAAATTGCTTTTTGGAATTGTCTTAACTCCTTTTCCGGGCATCTAACCGGTAGGGACCGGAACAAATAGAGAATTCTTGGTAGCAGGTTCATTTTTACAGAATGTATGCGTCCTGACCAAGATAGTTTGTGTTTTTGACCATGAGTTCATGTCATTCTTTAATTGTTTGATAAGAGGTTCATAGTTAAATTTAGAAAGGTTCCCCCAAGTTTTTTGTAAGATTGATCCCTAGATACCTAATATGGGTCTTTGGCCATGTAAACCGATACTTTTCTCTCAAAAATGTCTCCTCTTCCTGGGTTAGGTTCACCGCTAGTACCTCTGTTTTGGTCGTGTTTAATTTAAGACCTGATATCAAACCAAAACTGTTGAGTATTTCAAATAAAGCCGGAATCAATGTTATGGGGTTGGTGAGTGTACATAACACATCATCCGCAAACCAACTGCTTTTAAGTTGTGTTGGGCCAGCCTGCATTCCCCTTATCTGGGTAGATGTCCTAATTTTCTGGGCCAGCGGCTCCACTACCAAGGCAAATAGTAGAGGAGAGAGTGGGCATCCTTGTCTAGTGCCCCTCTGTATATCTATAGTTTCATTATTCGGACCAGACAATTTGATTCGCGCCCTTGGCTTCTGATAAAGTGTTTTAAGCAAGTTTATAAAAGTGTCCGTGAAACCAAATTTTGCCAGCACCTCCCATAAGAAGGGCCACTCTACAGTGTCAAAGGCCTTTTCTATATCAAGGGCCAACATGCATAAGGTAGAATGTTGTTGCTGGGCCATATAGATTAGATTAGCTACCTTGCGGATATTGTCCCCCGTCTGCCTGTGGGGAATGAAGCCTACCTGGTCTTGGTGGACCAACTTGGGGAGAAATCTTGCTACTCTGTTGGCTATAATCTTTGTCAAAAGTTTTAAATCAATGTTAAGTAATGAAATGGGTCTAAAATTTTTCACTTCTAGTTTATCTTTACCCTTTTTTGGAAAAAAGACCAATTCGGCTTGGTTAAATTCCGCTGGGATTGATTTGCCCTCGAGAATATAGTTAAAGAATGTAGTTAAGTGTGGGGTTAGGGTGTGAGAAAAAGTCTTATAATATTGTGCCGTAAATCCGTCAGGTCCGGGGGACCACCTTCGCCTCCTGTATATCCTGTTCCTCCTCCTCTAGTGAGATTTTGGAGTAAATCAAACAATTGTCCTCCTCTGTCAAGCCGGGGAGGTAACATGAATGTAAAAAGTCCCTTATGGGGGCTTCTCCTGTTGAGCCTTGGGAGGTATACAGCTTGCTAAAAAAGTTTTTAAACACTTCCTGAATTTTCTTAGGGCTAGATGTTGTTTGTCCTTGGGGTTCTTTTATCTGATACATTTTTGATTGGGCTATTTTATTTTTCAGCTTGTTGGCCAGCATGGTATCTGGCTTGTTCGCCCTAGCATAGAACCGCTGGCCCGTAAATCTCAAAGCTCTTTCAGTCTTTTCTGATAAAATTTGATCTAATTCAACTCTCACTAACTCTATCTGTTCCCGTAACGCCATCGTCGGATTTTGTTGGTTCATCCTTTCTAGCGTTGTAAGTTTTTCCTTTGCAGTCCTTTCTTTTTGGCTTTGTTGTTTTTTATGTTGGGCTGCGATTTGAATACATGTCCCTCTAATGCAGGCTTTATGAGCCAGCCACACCCAGTCTGGAGTTATACCTCCAGTCATATTTTCTGTAAAGTATGAGTCCAAAGCCGTCGCTACTCGATCTCTCAGATGAGGTTGGGTTAATAGCATTTCGTTCAGTCACCATCCCCTGGCGCTCCCCAGGACCCCCCCCAGCTGAACTGTGAGGCGTACATAAGAATGGTCTGACCAAGGGCACGGGTGTATCTCTACCCCTTCAGTTTGATCAATTAGGTTTGTCCCCACTAGGAATGTATCTATTCTCGAATAAGTCTGGTGTACCTGGGAGAAAAATGTATATTCCCTGTCCATAGGGTGGCTCTCTCTCTCCATATATCTGTCATCTGCAATCTCCTTAATTGGGTTTGTATTAGGTCCAATTTTTTGGAAAACTTGTCTCCCGAATAAGTCCCTGAACGATCCAGTGCAGGCTTAATCACTAAATTCAAGTCCCCCCCTAAGATGATATGTCCTAATTCCTGAGTCCCTAGGTAACGAAGTAGTCGCAAGAGACAATTATGAGGGGATGAGTTTGTAGAGTATAATGATATAAGTGTAATTCTGGTATCATGTATTGTGCCTGTCAATATAACAAAATTCCCTTCCGGGTCAATTTTCTTGTTACTAAGAATAAAGGGGAAATCCTTGTGCAGCAGGATAGCCGCTCCCGCCTTTCTTGAAGCCTGTGTGGTAGCATATATGCTAGGATAAGTTCTATGCATATACTTAGGAACACTATTCAGCTTGAAATGAGTTTCCTGGAGGAAAATGGCTGCCGGATTATGGATTTTATATGTTAGGAAGGCTTTCCTCCTCTTGAAGGGGGAATTGAACCCCCTGATGTTGTGAGTTATGAATGTGTATCCTACTCTAGCCATCCGTCCCGGGGAAAGAATAGAGCATAAAAATAGTACTCACTTTGAAATCAGGTGGTCCATGGACCATCGAAGAAGCTGGCCCAAGGAAGACCCTTCCTCCTGCACCTTTGAGTTGTAGATATTGATTCTTTGTTACTGCCAAAAAAGTTAATAACCAGAAAATAACACAAACATTTTCAACTAAACTGAAACTTTCTGTGTGTCTTAGGACACCGATGCTCATTCCCCAC
Organism: Discoglossus pictus; assembly: GCA_027410445.1. Taxonomy (NCBI): domain Eukaryota; kingdom Metazoa; phylum Chordata; class Amphibia; order Anura; family Alytidae; genus Discoglossus; species Discoglossus pictus. The sequence continues at coordinate 97,322,005 of CM050165.1, forward strand.
CATCTTTGAAGATGTGTCTTTGCAAGTCTGGCCTGAGGAGGGAGGACCTTCCCCGTCTCCGCCATGCCAGTACGAGGAGTGCACAATAGGTGGAACTACACTAAATTGCTGTGTTATCCCTCCCTTAACGTCCTTTGTTTGCTCTGCTGCAGGGTCCCACCCTTTGGTCTTTCCCACTGCCCCTGCCCTTTTCCTCAGCTAGTTTCCCCCCTTCTATGGTAGCTTCTCATACTCTCACCCCTCTGCTGTTTATTTCAATCCCTCTTGTTACTAAAAGTGTTGTCTGTATGGTATACCCCCTTAACTGTTTAGGAATCTATTAGCAAGGGAACCCCTTTATCCTTCCCCGCTACCCTTTGGTAAAGATTTCTGTTGTCCTCATCTCTCTTTCCTTGTATTCCTCTAACCTTGGGAAATTTCTTGTTCTAACTAGATTCACCGTTTTTATGTCCCTTAATGTGTCCCTTCTTCGTATCCCTGTCTTCATTTTGTCTTATACTCAAGGGGAAATGGGAATTGCTATTTTCAACTCCAGCAGGGCCTCTAAGTCCTATTTTTAGTAAAAATGTATAAGTGTCCCTCTTTGTTTCCGTTATATATTAGAATTCAGTATTTCTTTTTTTTTTTTTTCTCATCCCAACAATTCCAGTTTTTTACAAGGCCTTAGAAGACATATCATTTACCTTTCCCTTCGTTAAGCATGAAACCCCTTCACCCCTTGCTTATAGTCCTTACTCTGTTAAACCGTAGAGATACATTTCTTTCTATTAATTTAAACTTCTCTCTACCATTTCTACCCTCCCAAATTCTAATTCTAGAGAATATGCTGTTTTCCCTAGTTAAATATTTTTGTACCCTTAACCCCTTGACCCCATTGACTAGGTCCTTTTTGATTGGCCATGGATATTTGGAAGTGGTCTTTAATATTTTTGGAGGGTTCTGACCGTTTGGGCTTAACCATGTTTCCGGCCCAGAGGTTGGTCTGTATTATCGGTGTCACAATTCTTTATTTCTACTGATATCGGAATACAGTGCTTTGGCAAGCAGTGACGGCCTTGATAGTGGGGCAACCACAGTGTAGGATTCCTGTTATTTACTGTTCCCACATTATGTAGAAATTCTGGGCTTCTGTGTGGGTCATGAGATAATGGTACATTTGTAGAGTTAGTAGATGGGACCCGGGCTTGCAGCGGTGTTTTAAGCCATGTTTATGATCGCCTCTGCCTCCTTCTCCTCTCTACTGCACCCTTCCATTAGGGCCAGGTTTCTTTTTAACAGCCCTTGATTGTTACAATACAGTTTTGCAGAGGTTTATTTCCCCAGTCTGTGAGCAGTATCTCTGCTGGTTGTGTTTTTGTTTTTTTTCCCACTCCTGAATGCCTGTGTAATGGCAACTTATATTGTGTCTTTGTGGGCTTGTGTGTAACAGTGCCTGCCCTCTTTCCTCCTCTAGGTCTAGACTATTTACATTTATTTATATATCCAGGTCTCTGGTATTATACAGTTCTTGTGCCCAGGGTGAGTCAAAATGGCTCCACAATGAGGCCTATTTCTCCACTCCAAGGTATGTAAAATGGCCGCCGCTCCAGCCACATGTGAGCCCCTGGGCAGACCCTTTTAGCTTGTATGGCGGATGACAGCGGCATCCTAGCGGATCTTTCCCTTCTTCTACTGTCAGACCTCAGAGTCAGCGTCTCACCACCTCTACCCTCCCTAGCAGGTTGACCTCCTTTGTGTACTCACGCTTCCCTCTCTGGGTTGGGGACTCACCGCTCCACTTCTCTTGCAGGTAGTTGTGGACTTGAGGTGTCCCAGGCTCCTCTTATCCAGTGTTAGGGAGATTAGCCTGCGCAGGGGAACACAGGGAGTCTCTCTGTTGAGGGCCTGATGCGGTAGGCCTTAGCCACGGGCTGTAAAGTTCTCACACCCTGTTTGTAATTTTTGTATCTAATTGATCCTTTCTTGTTCCTTAATCATTGTGTCCTATTTTTCAGGGGTTTGTTCCCCAAAATTGGGATATTTTCCCCTATTTTATAGTTGTAAGGTGCAGAGCTGCAGTGGAACATGTCTGCCTGCTCTGAAGGTTGGACACGCCCCCTAAAAACACATTTTAATTTTAATTACTTTTCCTCATCTTACTTCCCATAAATTCCAAATTTAAAAATTTCACTTTTGAACACTCATTACCTATTATAAAAAGTGACTAGCTCATATTACCATCTCCATTCATAAAGCAATGTCACTGGTGCAAAAGACAGTAATCTAGTACATAGGAGGCATCCACTGCCCATTGAAAATTAGAAATTCTATCACTTTTAACAAAACTGAAGAAACACATATCATCAACCAAGAACATAAACTACAATGTAAATAGGTACAAAAAGTTAATTTTCCTTCCACCTAGCATGTTATACCCAATTACCATCCGCAAACAATTGTCTCCGCAAACTTAAATGCCTTTTTGGAGAATATATGCAGGAGAGCTATATTTCTTGGGTCAGGGGAAATACCGTTGGTCCCCGGTTTATGAACGGCCCAACTCTGTAGATACAAACGCGCCTCTTGAGCTAGTTTGTCACATGTGCAAGAGGTTTGCAGATTTGTTAGTGTGCAGCATTGTTCGTTAGTGGCGTGATTAATCTTTAATTTTATTATAAATTTTATCAATAAGAGTGAGATTGTTTATCATTTGGCATTCCATCTCAATGAAAGCCCCTGTTTGTACTGTACTGTACCTACAAAGACTTGCACTACAGCTCACATCCTTGCTCCCATTATATCCAACAACAGCAGCAGCAGCACTGCAGCACAATAGCCGCATCATAGATATTATATCTCTTTCTTTCTATCTCTCATCTCTCACCTTCCCTGTGCTCTCTCTCCCTCCATGTTTCTCTATCCCTACACTATGTCCCACTCTTCCCCTTACAGGGCATTCTGACTGCAACACTTTAGCTTCTCTGCTCTGAAGGAAACTGTGAGCGTTCTTCCCTTCCTCCCTCTCATCCACCCGCTCCTATCCAAATCAAATTTATAGAGACATAGAAATCACATGCACCTAAAAAATCAGCAGTGTATGTAATCCTTATATGCTACCACACCAGCCACCATACCCACCCGGATTATCTCTCAGCACTGTCCCCTGTGCTTGACACAAAACCTGTGCTAGGTAAAATAACTGCATTATAGCACCACTTATTTCACATTCCCTCCTTATCAGATTTATGCTGTCTCCTACTATATGGAAACATTGTTCCAATGCATGCATTTGAACCCCCACAAATACACACACACAATGTGCTCTGTAACAGTCTTTCTCACCTGACTTCCCATTTGCAGATTTTATCTGACCATTAGGGGCAGACAACATATTACATACCAGAGCCTTTAACCTCAAATGATTCTTCAGATCTCATCGCTCTACCACTAAATGATTAAAAAAAATGTGTAGCTTTTCATACCTTCCTACCTAAGCTAACTGTCACTTCCTTCCAGATCCATGCTATTCCTTATCTACATCCCTGAACAGTTTACAACAGCAGCACAGCATCAGCACAGCAACAGCACAGACGCTTATGATCAATCCTCCAAATCAAAAGCCCACTTCAAGTCCAGGTGAGCCTGCAAAGAGAAAAGTGATTACAATTGACATGAAAGTAGAAATAATTAAGCGTTTGGAGAAAAAACATTCACCAACATTCTTTTGGAAAGCATGTGGCTTAAATTGTGTGACTATTGCAACAGTTGTAAAGGATAAAGTGAGAATAATGGAACATGTGAAAGCCAATGCTCCAATGAAAGCATCAGTCATTACTAATCAGCTTAGTGGATTAATCCTTGAAATGGAAAAGTTGTTATTGATTTGGCTAGAAGATCAAGATAAGTGTAATATCCCTATTAGCCTAACATTGGTGCAAGAAAAGGCCTGGAGCGTTTTTTAACAATTTAAAAGCTATGCAAGTAGAAAGAGAACATAGCTGTGATGAAGCATTTGTTACAAGTAAAGGTTACCACTTAAAAAATCAGAGAGCAATTCGCTGCGTTATTGACGCATCTCTTCCAGTTAGTTGGATTGACAAATGTAAGTCCCTGGCTCACACATGCCATGTTTGAAGATTGGCTTTTAAAGTATGTTATTCCTGCTGTGGAACGTTATTGTTTGGAAAGGAAATTCTCTTTCTCTTTAAAATTCTGCTTTTAAAGACTATAAATGATAAGGAGGCTAATTATCTCATACTAATGGGGTTAGTGTTGAATTAAAAGTTGTCACTAATAAACATTTATGCACCTACCACTGCCCCGCGTAATACATTTTTAAAACTCCTGCTTAGACTCTCTGGAGCTGGGTAAAATTATTCTAGGAGGCGACATTAATTTAGTTATACACTTGCATCTGGATAGGTCAACAAGTGGATCAGAAGTCAGATATTCAAACAAAATATTTGCAGCAATTAGGACTAGTTGATGCCTGGAGGGGACACCACCCTGAGGAGAGGGAATATACTTATTTCTCCCCAACTCACAGTACCTACTCAAGAATGGCACACTATTAATTGGAGCCAAGTTATTTTAACATTCTAGTGAGGCTCAAATTATCCCATGCCCATGGTCCGACCATTAGACATAGGCCTGACTTATGAGACTAAATATAACTGGAGGATAAACAAGAGGCTTCTTTCAATTCCCAAAATTCAAGTTCAAATAGAAAAGGAACTTAAATTCTATTTATTTGAAAATGCTATTCCAGAAATGGAGATGGGCTGGTCCTGGGTTACCCATAAAGCCTATATAAGAGGCCCATTCATTAAAATAGTGTCTGCTTATAAGAAAAAGCAAAGCTGTGCAGAAACTAAATTATTGCAGGAATTACAATTATTGGAAAAGTTGAATCAGCCTAAACAATCTAGTACAATGAGAGATAGGATTGATAAAAAAAGAATTGAGCTGGATGAAGTGCTATCTGAAAAAATGAAAAAGGCCATCAGGAGAACTGGCCATAGATGTTATGCCCAGGTTAAAAAACCTTTGCCGATGCTTGCTAGAAGACTTAAATCACAGCAAATGCTATACAAAAAAAAACATATTCTTAAAATTAAGATTTTAAGAAGAAAAACTTAGTATGGACCAATCTAAAATTAGAGAAACCTTTTTGAAGTATTATCAGAGTATATACTCCTCCCACTCTACATCTAGCGAGTTTGATATTCTTGATTTTTTTTAAATAAATATGACTTACCTTCAATAACAAACCAAGAGTTGGAAATAGTTAATGTGGAGGTATCAGATGATGCTAGAGAAATCACCAGGACTGGATGGGTTCTCAAATATGTATTAAAAACATTTTGCAGACATTTGCAGCCTTATTAAATTGTGTTTCTGCAAATTGAATAAGGCCTTATATAAGCACATAGCATATTTTTTTACAGAAGTTTTTAGTTAGTGAACTTCTATCCACTAACTAAAAACTTCTGTAAAAAAAAAAAATATGCTCTGTGCTTAAATAAAGCCCTTTTACATTTGCTGAATCGCAATTTAATAAGGCTGTTGGGTTCAATACTTAAGAAGCTTATTCAATGATATTTTGCAAGGTAAGCAAATGCCTCTGAGTTAAATCAGGCCACTCTTACTGTTTTTCCAAAAGCAGGCCAGGATCCCTTACAGACAAAAACTTATCACCCAATGTCTTTATTGAACGGGGATGTAAAGATTTTGGCGAAGCTAATGTCTGTCCGAATGTCTAATTTTCTTCCCAGATTGATCCAGAAGGATCAAGTAGGCTTTGTTCCCTTTAGGCAAGCAGGGGATAATATTAGGAGGATACTTAATATTTTTTACCTTGCTAAGTGCGCAGGTACTCCACTGTGTACTCTTGCGCTGGATTTAGAGAAAGCATTCAATACGAATTATTGGCCTTATCTACATGCTATATTGACTAAACTGGGAATTAAGGGGGATTTTGTGAATCTGCTTGCAACTTACTATAAAGATCCGATAGCGCATTTTAACTTACCTGGTGAATCCTCAGAGTTTATAAAAACCAAAGGGAGACAAGACAGGGGTGTCCTTTGTCCCCACTGTTATTTGCTATCGCCATCGAGCCCCTAGCGCAGGCCATTCGGTCCACTTCCAAGATCCAGGGACTTACAGGTGGTTTGCACCAGTTTAAATGTTGTCTGTTCGCACCCAACATTTTGTGTACACTCACGGATCCACTAAATTCCATACCTGCTTCAATGGAGGTTTTAGGGGTATTTGGGAAGATATCGGGTCTCCAGGCGAATATGGAAAAGACTGAGATTATAGGAACTCGTATGTCTGGACAGACGTTGGCCTTGCTGAAAAACAAATATGCCTTTTCCTGGCCCAAAGATGAAATTAAATACTTAAGGGTAAGTTTAACTCCTGAGATCATGGATCTCTATCAAGCCAATTATACACCTTTATTTAAAAATTTGGTGGAGGATTTAGAGAAATATGAGTAGGTTCCAAATATCTTGAAAGGGGCGTATAAATGCTATTAAGATGAATATTCAGCCCAGAATTTTGTATTTTTTTCGCTCTCTCCCTATCCATATTAGATGGAATGAATTAGAAAAATTTCAAAAGCTGCTTTTAAGATTTATTTGGAAAAATAAATGGCCTAGGATAAAGAGATTCCATATGCACAGGGGGGGGGGGGGGGTTATCTGCCCCAATTTTAAACATTATTTTAGAGCTGCTCCGATTGCTTTCATACCGCGAGCTTATTCAATAGAACACCAACCGCTTTGGGTGTTTATTGAAAATCAACAAATGGAACCTTTTGAGTGGGATACTGTGATATGGGCCCCTCCAGGCTCAACTCTAGACATTAAAGTACAAAATCCCATGATTAAACTATCCTGGAATAATTGGAAATGGGTTGATTCAAGATATCAACTAAAGCATAGAATGTCCCCTTTAACCCCTGTTTTGACCTCTTCGCGGATCTTGGAAAGTCTGCAGGAAGAGTCTAAAGTGTGGTGGCTCACTAATAAATTAGAGAAGCTAGGAGCATGGATGAAGGAGGAACAACTCCTCACTACAGATCAATTCCTAATGAAATATGAGCTTCCATTAAGGGAATATTTCAATTATAATAAGATTAGGCATTGGATCTCCTCAGCAACGAGATCTTGGGGGGCTCCCCAATCCACCTGGTTGTCCTGGGTTTGCAGCAACCATCCACTTACTAGGGGAATGGTGGGAATGCTATATTCTATTTTGAATATGGCCCCAGAAGATCAAAAGGGTAGGTTTATCAGACATTGGGAGCAGAATTTGGGGGTATCATGGGATCTCCAGAAATTGGAGAGGATCTGTTCAAGAATATCCAGAGGCTCTGTGTATTTTAGGTATTTAGAAACTGCTACTAAGGTTTTACACAGAGCCTACTTTACACCAGATAGGTTGCACAAATTGAACTCTCGGGCGTCCCCAGCATGTTTCAGAGAGTGTGGAGAAATGGGAACATTTTTGCACATTTGGTGGAGATGTGAGATTGCCAAGATATGTGGAAGGGGGTCACTGACATTTCATCTGAAGTATTACACGCTGACATAACTCGGTCAATTGAATGCTGTTTACTAGGGGTTCCCTGTGTACACATAAGTAAAAATCAAAACAAATGGTTACAGTTTATTATGCTAACGGCAAAAAAACAGTTGGTGAGGAGATGGAAAACATTAGTTCTTGATAAATGAGAAGTTGTAAACAGGGTGAACTCTCTCATGATTTATGAAGGAATGACTCACACTCTCCAACACGTTTCCTATATTTAAAGAGATTTGGGGGAGCTGGCTTAGTTCGAGGTATACTATTTCTATAAACTAACATCCCATTAATATATATTTCATGGAATGGGGGGCCGTTTAGGAGGGGTACGCTTGGGGGCTCCGGGACAGACTCTGATATCTGACCATCATGGACAAGATTTGGAATCAGGAAGGCATTGGGTGAGGAGGTGGAGGTATACCATATCTGCAAATCAGTATTTATTTCAGCAACTAACATTTTGGTGTATTTTCAATCTCAATTTAGGGTGTATAATTTTCAGTTTCTATTTGATATTTAGGATAAATAGAGAAAAATAAGTGGTGAAGTCGCATTAAGATGTGTTAGACAAAATTGACAATATTTTATGGATATATTGTTTTTCATACTGTATATTGTGATATGTATTGATTATGTCAATATCCAAAAATACCATCTTTTGTGACAGTAAAGACTAATGAAGTGAAAAAATTCTGCTTTTTGCTGGACAATGCTCCTGGACATCCAACATCTTTAGGTGACCTTCATCCTAATGTAATTATTATTTTTACCACACATTTATTACTTACGCAACACATTTATGCAAGCAGTCAGGACTTCTGAAAATGATTTCGTGACCTTGAAAGAATTCTGGAAGAATTATAACATCTACTATATCATTAAAATATTGCAGATTTTTTAGATGAAGTGAAGCAATCAACCAACCAGGAAAGCGGTGCAGAACAAAATGTGCCCATCCATTCAGTGATAAATGTCTTTGCTTCACAGAAGAAGAAATGGCCAAAGCTAGACAAGCTTTGGTGGATTGTGGCAATGCACTGCAATTGAAAATTATGTCATCTGCTTACTAGGGCTCCACTCCCAAGAATTAGGCAATGAAGATATTATGGAGATGGGAGAAGCAGCTGATAGAAACAAGAGCATGAAGAATCAGAAGATCTAGAGCCAAGAAAGTTTATGACCAATTAGATGAAGCCTTTTGTCTCATTGAAGCAGGATTTGCTAAGATTGAGGATCAAGATCCTAACATTGAGCGGTTTACAAAGGTTTACCATACAATTAGTGAGAACATCAGCTGATACAAGTCTATTTATGAGGAAAAAACGAAGAAGGCTGTGCATTCAACCCTAGATACCTTTAAAAAAAAAAAAACTCAATGTTAAGCTTTCCCCCCTCCAGCAACATTATCAAATCCAGATTATACAGAACACTCTCCATCATCCTCTTCTGATGTAATAATGATGTAACCAAAACTATTTAGAATAAATTGATTATTGGCACAACTGATGAACTGTGAGAGTTGAACCCATAGCTGTGTGCTGCATGATACATCCAGAGATTAGCTGAGGTCTGTGTGGCTCATATATCTACAAACTTAGCCTGTGTGGTCCAAAGCTCCTGGAGACTTAGCCTGTGTGGCACAATCCACAGGAGAATTAGTAACTGCTAGCTACAATGGAACAGCTATAAACAAAGAGGCAATAATAATCATATAGCAATGTTTTATTACATACTGTATTGTACTTAACTTTGGCTGTTCAATTACACAAGTCTTTATAGTATTGTTGTTATTAATGTTACTCCATATGGATCCAACTTATAAACAAATCCAATTTAAAGGTGTATCTAAGTTTCCCTGTTTTTAACTTACATCAGAAATATGCATTCAAATGATTCATTCTATACAAATACAGATTTATTTTACTTCAAAATAAAATTTGCTTTTCATACACCCAAGGCTACTTACATGGACACAGTGTACCTACCAATAGAAACACTGCATTTGAGTACATTTTTTAACCAAAGACTAACATTCAAGCCAACAGCAGCACAATGCAGATATCCACTATAGTCTGAGCTTCTCCTTGCTTCCTTGTGCAGGGGAAAATAAAGACTACACATTCCATGACGCTTTGCTGCCCAAACTACCATAACAGATTGAAACAATGTTATAGCTGCCTGTGTTTAGCCAAACCTAATTTTAGCAGGGATTTTCAGGGGTGTTAACTCTCAAAATCAACTGCTAGCAAATTCAAGAGATTTAGCAAACTTTAGGATAAGTTTCAGGAACAGGTCTCGTTCTTAACCATGGGACCACCAGTACACGTTGTGGCAGGGGACTCTGTATTGTATGTTCCCACTCCAAAAGTCTATCTTCTGCTGAGATCGGCTGTTGAGCAGCATTCTCTATATCTGTAAATATGGCCTAACCGGCAGGAATTCCACATTTGCTAGTCGAGATGATCACATTAGATAAAAAGGGTATTAAAGGCCCAAAGATATCTTTTTAAAATGAAATCCCCTCCCCTTTACCACACTATATTAAAGAAACTATCTCATTGGTAAAATGACCATCTTTCAAAACCTTGCTTATCCATTTTCAATCCACCAACACTAACTATAAATATGACACTATTTGTCCTAAATGTCATGCTACAAATACTACTTTATTATATATTATTTTGGGGTTTGTGGCAAAATAAAATAATAAATATAATTATCAAAGGATTAAACAAATTAACTAGTTTCAGCTTTACACCAAAGACCATCCCTTGCTTATTTGGAAACCTTAAAGAATTGATTGAAAAAGATTATTATTATTACGATTTTACTACCTTTACCTGCTGACAACAAAAAAGCTGTTCTTTCCAAATTGATTAAAGTCTCTTCCCCAACACTCAAAATCACCAATTCTTTATTGTTTCAATGTCTGAGAAACTAAATAAATGACTCTTCTCAATTAAAAGAACCTCATACTAAGAAATGTCTTATGACCTGGACTATCTATATCAAGTCACTCTAATAAAATTCAATACTACATCTTACAGCCCTTCATGAATACGGAATTCTTCAGAGGCAACTGGCCATATACAGTGGGGGGAAAAAGTATTTGATCCCCTACTGATTTTGAACGTTTGTCCGCTGACAAAGAAATGATCAGTCTCTAATTTTAATGGTAGGTGTATTTTAACAGTGAGAGACAGAATAACAAAAGCAAAACAAAAAAAGAGCACGTCAAAAAAGTTATAAATTGATTTGCAGGACAATGAGGGAAATAAGTATTTGACCCCTTCGACTTGGTAGCAAAACCCTTGTTGGCAATCACAGAGGTTAGATGTTTCTTGTAGTTGACCACCAGATTTGCACACATCTCAGGAGGGATTTTGTCCCACTCCTCTTTGTAGATACTCTCCGAGTCATTAAGGTTTTGAGGCTGATGTTTGGCAACTTGAACCTTCAGCTCCCTCCACAGATATTCTATGGGATTAAGGTCTAGAGACTGGCTAGGCCACTCCAGGACCTTAATGTGCTTCTTCTTGAGCTACTCCTTTGTTGCCTTGCTGTGAGTTTTCGGTCATTGTCATGCTGGAATACCCATTCACCACCCATTGTCAATGCCCTGGCTGAGGGAAGGAGGTTCTCACCCAAGATTTGACGATACATGGCCCAGTCCATCGTCCCTTTCATACAGTGCAGTTGTCCTGTCCCCTTAGCAGAAAAACACCCCCAAAGCATATTGTTTCCACCTCCATGTTTGATGGTGGGGATGGTGTTCTTGGGCTTATAGGCAGTATTCCTTCAAACACGGTGAGTTGAGTTGATGCCAAAAAGCTCGATTTTGGACTCATCTGACCACAACACTTTCCACCAGTTCTCCTCTGAATCATTCAGATGTTCATTGGCAAACTTCAGACGGGCCTGTACATGTGCTTTCTTGAGCAGGGGGGCCTTGCGGGCACTGCAGGATTTCAGTCCTTCATGACGTAGTGTCTTACCAATTTTCTTGGTGACTATGGCCCCAGCTGCCTTGAGATTGTTAACAACATCCTCCCGTGTAGTTCTGGGCTGATTCCTCACCGTTCTCATGATCATTGAGATCTTGTATGGAGCAACAGACCGAGGGAGACTGACGGTTATTTTATGTTTCTTCCATTTGGGAATAATCGCACCAACTGTTGTCACCTTCTCACCAAGCTGCTTGGCAATGGTCTTGTAGCCTTGTGTATGTCTACAATCTTGTCCCTGTCATCCTTGGATAGCTCTTTGTTCTTGGCCATGGCGGAGAGTTAGGAATCCGATTGCTTGATTGCTTTTGTGGACAGGTGTCTTTTATACAGATAACGAGCTGAGATTAGGAGCACTCCCTTTAAGAGAGAACTCCTCTCAGCTCATTACCTGTATAAAAGACACCTGGGAGCAAGAAATCTTGCTGATTGATAGGGGATCAAATACTTATTTCGCTCACTGACCTGCAAATTAATTTATAACTTTTTTGAAATGTTTTTCTTTTTTTTTTTGTTATTCTGTCCCTCACTGTTAAAATACACCTACCATTAAAATTATAGACTCATCATTTCTTTGTCAGTGGATAAACGTTCAAAATCAGTAGGGATCAAATACTTTTCCCCCCACTGAATAATTGTGAGGAGGTAGGGCACATATATATAGGGGCAGACAACATATTAAATGCTAGAGCCCTCACCTCTGTTCCTTCTCTCTCCCACTAAATGAAAAACCCTTCTAACTTTCACTCCCCTTCTGACCCTTGTTATTCCTTATCTGTTTAATCTTTCCTGGTTTCTGTCCCTTCCATTCCCTTTAGATTGTAAGTGGCGAGTTTCCAGTCTTCTAGGATGCTTTGGGAAAAAGCACTTTCTGCAAAGATTCTAAGCTCAAAACAGGGTCCTCCATTTTTGGAAGGTTGTTAATGCTGTATTTTTTCTTGTTTTTTTCCCCCTGTATTGCGCTATGTAATATGTTGGTGATTTACAAATAAAAGTTAATAATAATAATCATAATTGTATTTTATACAGTATATGTTTCATAATAAAGCCATTGTTTTTGTACACATACCAAATTCCACTGCATCAGATAAAGTCAGGTACATCCCAGGTATTTATTAGTTATCTCAGAAAATTAACTTCTTTAACAGGTATTTTAACTAATACAGTTCTTCACCCAGTTAAATTGTGTACACAATACAATTTAAGAGCTATGATTCTGGTTAGAGTCTGATGAAAGGCCCTGTATTTTTATTTGTTTAAATTCCTGTGAAATTAGTTATTTACTCCTAGTATGAATACTCTATCTATATTTTATATGCATTAATTTGGTCAATCTCTTTTTGCAGTATTTTTTGCACCAAACTGAAGATATATAATACACAAATTAATCAATATTGTTTTTGTGACTGAAAATGTTATATCTGCCACACTTGAAAAAAACTGTATCATGCGCGCAGCAGATGACGCGGCCTGCAATGAGCCTTCGGCGCTCATTGCGAACCTCTTCCCCCTCTACTGTGTAAGTTATATCTGGGTGCATTTGTGTTAGGTCTGGTTTGAATCCGCTCTGTAAGTCACTGCACAGTTTTCTGTCCTGTTGCATTAATCAGTGTACAGGTGAGTGTGGGTGTGGCTTGGCCTGTGTAAGTTATATCTGGGTGCATTTGTGTGAGGTCTGGTTTGAATCCGCTCTAAGTCAGTGGAGAGTTTTCTGTCCTGTTGCATTAATCAGTGTACAGGTGAGTGTGGGTGTGGCTTGGCCTGTGTAAGTTATATCTGGGTGCATTTGTGTGAGGTCTGGTTTGAATCCGCTCTAAGTCAGTGCAGAGTTTCTGTCCTGTTGCATTAATCAGTGTACAGGTGAGAGTGGGTGTGGCTTGGCCTGAGTAAGTTATATCTGTGTGTATTTTGTTGTTTTCTGTTGAATCGGTTCTGTGGGGCAAGACAGGGTTTTCTATCCTGTGCTCATTTATCATTGTACAGGCGAGTAGGCGGGTCTATTTTAGCAAGGGAAGTGAGAGCTTGGAAGCGTGCAATCATTCTAGTGTAAGTGTAGTTGGTGTGTAGGAGATTAAATAAAAGGAGGAAATCCAAAGAAAAGGGGTTTTATAAGAAAAAACAGAAAACAAACGTACATATTGTTTCTGTTTTGTTTGGTTTAAGGTGTGGAAAAGAAATCTTTATACAAATACATTGATTTGTTTTCTCACTGTATTTTTGTAACTGATAATCATGAGTCAGTCCAGTGGAAACCTCACTCAGTGTACATCCTGCCAAATGTATGCACTACTGGAACAGATGATCCAGGGTCCATACCTCTGTGACAGGTGTGAGCATGTTGCCTCTTTGGAAGCTCAAATTGAAGATCTGGAGAGGAGAATTGCAACACTTCATGATATTGTCACACTGGAAAGGAGGAGGCAGGCCAGTTCTGAGTTGGCAAACACCAACAGATTTGCCAGATTGAGTGAAACTGTTGGGGATGTCCATTCAGGAATGGCAATGCCAGATAGAGCTGTTCCCTCTAAAAGCCGGGAGAACAGTTCTACTGGAGGAGAGGGAGGGCAGAATAGGCAGAGCAACAACCATGTTTTGGTGGTAGGGGACTCTATTATTAGGAAGGTAGACAGGGTAATTTGTCACCCAGATCCCAGCAATCGAACAGTTTGCTGTCTCCCGGGTGCGGCATGTTGGGGATCGGGTGGATAAATTATTGGGAGGGGCTGGTAATGAACCGGCGGTCTTGGTACACATTGGTACCAATGACAAAGTTAGTGGAAGATGGAGCGTCCTAAAGAATGATTTTAGAGAATTAGGAAACAAGCTTAAAGCAAGGACCTCCAAGGTAGTATTTTCTGAGATACTACCAGTGCCATGTGCTAGCCCAGGGAGGCAGAAGGAGCTTAGGGAGGTTAATGCGTGGCTAAAAAAGTGGTGCAGTGCAGAGGGTTTGGGGTTTTTAGAGCACTGGGCTGACTTCTCACTTGGGTACAATCTCTATAGCAGGGATGGATTGCACCTTAATGATGAGGGTGCTTTTGTGCTAGGGGATAGGATGGTAGAACGGCTGGGGGAGTTTTTAAACTTGTAGGTGGGGGGGAGGGACTATATAGAAGTATTGGGGTAAATAGGGTAGAGAGGGAAAGGGATGAATTAGTTACCCATGGGGGAGGAGAAGGGGGAGGGTTACAATAGAAAGTAGGGAGGTATTAATTGGGGCCTCAAATACAGTGGCAGGCACTTCACAACAGCAGAGCCATAGCAACATAAAGTGTATTATTGTTAACGCAAGAAATTTGCCTGGGAAAATGGATGAGCTAGAAATATTAGCAGTACAAGAAAAATGGGGCTTAATAGGCATTACGGAAACATGGTGGGATGAATCTCATGACTGGACTGTTAATCTGGATGGTTATAACCTATTTAGGAAAGATAGGGGAAATGGTAAAAGAGGAGGAGGGATCTGTCTTTATGTTAAGCCTGAATTTAAGCCTATAGTCAGAGAAGATATTTATGCTGGCACTAACGGCATCATTGAATCTTTGTGGGTTGAGCTAAATAGTGGAGAAGCTAATTCTAAACGCATATTGGTGGGAGTATGCTATAAACCCCCAAATATAGCTGAAAGTGAGGAAATACAATTATTGTTACAGATTGGAAATGCAGCTAAGCATGGGCAAGTTCTACTAATGGGAGACTTTAATTACCCTGATATAAACTGGATAAATGAGACCAGCAGCTCAGCTAAGGGGAGCAGGTTCTTGAGTACACTCAGGGATCATTATCTGGCCCAGGTAATACAAGAATCTACTAGAAATGGGGCCATCTTGGATTTAGTCAGCACAAGTAATATTGATATAATATCAAATGTAAAAATAGTGGAACCCTTGGGGAACAGTGATCACAACACAGTCTCATTTGAGATTAAATACAAAAAACAGAGTTGTAAGGGGCCAACAAAAACTCTAAATTTTAAAAGGGCTAACTTTAATGGGCTACGGGCAGCAATACAACATATAAACTGGGACAAAGAACTTACAGGGAAGAATACTGAAAATAAATGGACAACATTCAAATCCTTACTAAATAAACATACTCATCAGCATGTACCATGTGGAAATAAAATGAATAGGAGTAAATCACATCCCATGTGGCTTAACAATGACTTAAAGATTATGATGAGGAAAAAGAAATATGCATTTAAATTATACAATGAAGGAGGCAGCTTTATGTGACAATAAGGAAATCAACAAGTCTTGCAAAAGGGCTATTGGACTGGCTAGAATAGAAAATGAGAAGTCAGTTGCAATGGAAAGTAAGACTAACCCTAAAATATTTTTTAAATATATTAATGGGAAGAAGGCCAGGAAGGAATCGATAGGACCATTACAATGTGACACAGGCCATCTGATAATTAGTGACCAGGAAAAGGCAGATGAGCTAAATAGGTTCTTTTCATTGGTTTACACAAGGGAGGTACCGGTGGTTGGGACACCGCAACATAATGGGGCTACACTACCTTTACTAAATAATTGGTTAACGCAGGAAGTAATACAAAAGAGGTTGGAGAAAAAAAATGTTAATAAAGCCCCAGGTCCTGATGGAATACATCCAAGGGTACTGAGGGAGCTGGGTTCTGTAATAGCCAAACCATTATATCTAATCTTTCAAGGCTTACTCACTACAGGGTCTCTACCAGATGACTGGAGAAAAGCAGAGGTGATACCTATATTTAAGAAGGGATCTAGAGCAAATCCGGGGAATTATAGACTAGTGAGCCTCAGTTCTGTAGTTGGGAAGCTTTTAGAAGGGTTAATAAGGGACAGAATACAAGAATATGTCTATTTGAACAGGATCATAGGTAGCAGTCAACATGGATTTATGAAGGATAGGTCGTGTCAGACCAATCTAATTAGTTTTTATGAGGAGGTTAGTAGGAACTTGGATCAGGGCAATTCAGTGGATGTAGTCTTTTTAGATTTTTCAAAGGCATTTGATACAGTGCAACATGGAAGACTAGTGAGCAAACTAAGGGATACAGGAATTGCAGTAAATATCTGCTCATGGATCGAGAGCTGGCTAAAAGACAGGAAGCAAAGGGTTGTTGTGAATGGAACATACTCCGATTGGTCTAATGTGATAAGTGGGGTTCCTCAAGGTTCAGTATTAGGTCCTCTCCTTTTTAACATATTTATTAATGACATTGAAGTAGGACTCGAATGTAGTGTCTCCATTTTTGTTGATGACACTAAGTTGTGCAAGGTAATAAAATCAGATAATGATGTACTTTCCCTACAAAAGGATTTGCATAAATTAGAGAAATGGGCGGCTAAATGGCAGATGAGATTTAATACAAATAAATGTAAGGTTATGCATTTGGGAAGGAACAATAGCCAAGCAATCTATAATCTTAATGGAGCAAATCTAGGGGTATCAGATATTGAAAGGGATTTGGGAGTACTAGTGGACAACCACCTAGGTAACCGCGCTCAAAGCCAAGCAGCGGCTGCAAAGGCAAATAAAATATTAGCATGTATTAGGAAGGGTATAGAAGCCAGGGAAGAAGATATAATTCTGCCACTATACAAATCTCTAGTAAGTCCTCATTTGGAATATGGAGTACAATTTTGGGCACCACCTCATAAAAAAGACATTTTAGAGCTGGAAAAAGTACAGAGAAGGGCTACAAAACTAATAAGGGGAATGGAGGGGCTAAGTTATGAAGAAAGACTAACAAAATTAAACTTATTTTCGCTACAAAAAGAGGAGATACGATTACCTTATATAAATACATCCAGGGTCAATATAAGGCTTTGTCAAGTGAACTTTTTGTAGCAAGAGATTTTCAACTGACAAGAGGACATCCTTTGAGGTTAGAGGAAAAAAGATTTCACCTTAAACAAAGAAAAAGGGTTCTTCACAGGGTGGTTAAACTGTGGAATTCTCTACCAAAGGAGGTGGTGACAGCGAATTCGATAGACAACTTCAAAAAGGGGTTAGATATATTTTTGAATAAAGAGGGCATTCAAGGCTATCCTAGATAACTAGCAAAGGAATATTGATCCAGGGAGAAATTTGATCGCCAGTTTCTGGGGTCAGGAAGGAATTTTGCTTTTTTTTTCCCTTATGAGACAATTGGCAAAGTTTCAATGTTTTGTTTTTTTTTCTGTTTGCCTTCCTCTGGATCAATAACAATTAACAATAATAATAACTAGTCCACATTAAAAAGATCAATAGAGATCTAAAAAGGTTGAACTTGATGGACTAACTCTTTATTCATCCTCCAATACTATACTATTAATAATTATTTAATCAATAATTTAATTAATAACTAATCCGCATATTGCAGATTAGAGATCTTAACAGGTTGAACTTGATGGACTGAAAGTCTTTTTTCAACCCTAATTACTATGTAACTATGTTACTATGTACTTGACAGACTTCGCGATGAGCACACATTTGTATGATGCAAAGCAACCTTGATCAGTGTGAACAAGCAACAGTATCTTTAATGTTCTCCTTTTATACTCTTCTGCCTTGGATCTCCAAATAGCTCTCATTTATCTTCTAGCAAATTTCCACATAGAAAATATTTCCTTTCCTTAAAAGGCAATTTAACTCACTATAAGTGCTCCTAAGGTGTGAAAGAGCACAAGATTCTATGTTAAAATGATCTTTTTTTTTTTTATTACACTTATAACAACAAACATCTGCAGTCAGGTCTGTTTACAAACACACTGCTGTCTGTTCGGGTGTAGACTTCACAAGCACAAAGATTTTTGTTTTTTTCTCTGAACTTCAGGAATGTACCAGGAGATTTTAACCCCCAACTGTGAGCTGAATCCAGCAGTCCTTCCCCTGTACAGATGAATTTGTGAAAGGTTAACTTTCTTTCTGCTTAAGCTCTCTGCATGTCAATGCTATTTTGGCATTGTCTGGGGGCTTGTCAGAGTCTTGTGTAAACAGAGATTTTATTCATATATTTCAACATGGTGGAAAAGAATATGGAAAATGCTCTTAAAATTGCTTCAAAAATAACAGTTATGACTACTTAATGACCTGCACTGGCCAGAGGAACTAATTAGAATTAGCTTTGGAGATGAAGGAATTCATTCTCCAATATTTAGCGGTTAGATATATTATTTTCCAACAATTCTAATCAATGAAGAGAAATCACCCAGTGGTTAAGAAACTGGTCTGTGATAAGAAACTAGTTTGTTATGATGTAGACCTGGGTCCCACCAAGGGTTTTAATAGTAATTTTTACTTTGGTCAAAAAGTTAAAGTCTTGGTGGGACTATGGGGCCATTTCCACAGGCAGCGCCTTATGTATTCAAAGAATAGAAAGGGAGCTTAGAGACAGCATATAAGCTCTGACTTCAAACAGGCATTACTTATTTTAGCAACAATTCTAAGGAAAGTGCTTTTTCCATATGCTTTTATATTTATCACCATTTATAAAGTTATCTGATAGCTGAAAAACATTACATGCAAAAAAATAGTTTCAGCTTACCTCTGGCACTATATTGGCCACAAATGTACTCATACTCTACATTGGGGTTTTTCACCGTTTACTCTTGCATGTAAATATTCCAGCAACTTCAATATTTTATTAGTTTCTCCTTGACTTTGGCAAACACTTGAGCCCAAAATCAATCAATTTTTTCAAACGACTGTCCCTAAATGTTGTATAGCACTCCAATTCCTACTCATCAGCATTTTAAATTTGTGATCCTTACCTTTTGGCTTTTTCTGCTACACCTATAAATCGTTTGTTTAATACAAGCTATGTTTTAAGGGATGCCCTGTATGAAGTCAGGTAATGCAAGTATGTCATTATGTAATGCAGCCTCCAACTTCTTCACCTGTACTTAAAACAAGGTTACCCTTCAATGCTGTCCTGCTTTGAGTTCAATGAGGAATGAGTTAAATAAAGCAAGCCTATTTGGTATATTTTCCTTGTAGTAACAACAGTATGTTATCTCAATGAACAAAACAAAAATAATTGTTAGGTAAATAAAATAGTCTTTATTGAACACAGCAATTAGCAATGCATAGAACAGAATATATATGCAGTCTGCTCATGGTTGTCTGAGGTTGGGAGGGTGGCAATATTTTCCCCATTGTCCTTTCCTCCTACATTCTCTGTCTGATCTTTTTCTTTATATTTAGGCAGAACAGATATAAAAACCTGGTCAAAAATGCATATCTCTTGGATGGGATGTATCTCTTTGTTGAAAATGAATGTCTCTACCGAGTCTACTCTACATAATTCGCACCCATGCCATACCAATAAACAATAATGAGTTGAGTCAGTTGAGATTTAACTGGAGGAACAAGCCCCCCCCGTTTGTGCCTCTTGTTCATTCCATTAAACACCAGCCAAGCTGGATATTTATGGAAGACTCCCAAATGGCTCCACAAACATTGGATAGAATATTATGATATCCATATCCTGATTCTCTTAAGACCAAATACTCAAACCCGATGATTAACTTGACTCTGAAGGTGAAGGTGTGGTGGAATGGACCAAGTCAGAACATCGGCTAACCCAACTTCTTTCACATCTCACCTTACTTCCAACTCTTTACAACACCTTCACAGGAACCTCAAGAGCATTTTGGGCCTCCCTTAAGCCAGATAGGATAAACTAATGGCTTTTTAACTATCAAGTCATATCCCCGGAGCAAATGCAGCTAAAATATAATATCCCCAGACATGAACTTTTTAATTATATTGAATTATACTAAATTATGGCATTGGGAGGTTAAAATGGTAAAAATATATGGTACACCCAAGGCCTCTTGGCTATCAACAATTTGCCAACACTTACCTCTATCCAAAGGGATCCTAGGATCACTTTATGACATATTTAACACCCCTTCAGTTCTGCAAAAGCCTTCCTTCATGATTAAACTGGAATTGGACCTAGGCCAATCTTGGGAAATTAGCAAATGGAAAGAGGCCTGCTCTAACCTCCCAAAATGATCTATAATTTATAGCCTACTCAAAACTTTAATAAAGATCCTTCATAGAGCCTATTTTACTCCCCTGCAACAATTTAAAATTAAATGTTTTAGAGTGCCAAACAGTGGGCGATTTTCTCCACTGGTGGTGGCTATGTCCTATTGTGCAGGAAGTGGGAACTAAGTCTTTGTGACTATTGTCTAGGTTGCTGGAGACTTCATTGACTCCAACTATTGAATCCTGCCTTTTGGGCATACACCTTAAAAATCTAGATCCACATGGTAACAAATGATTTCAACTGATATTGCTGGCAGCTAAAAACAACATTGCCAGATTCTGGAAAGCCCAATCTATTTGATTCCAAGAAGTAATTAACAAAATCAACTACATCTTTATAAACAAAAGGATATCCCACTCCTATCCCTTATAACTCCAAATTTGGGGCCCATGGCTGTAAACGCCTGAGTGTGTCTCTGTAATTTTTTTAATCTTAAAGAGAGAAAGAAGAAAGAGAACAAAAGGGAAGCAGAGTGTCTTCCTTGGCGGGAAGACAGGGGGAGAGGCCAGACCTGGGAGAGACTTCTAAACCTGACCTCTAGAAGCTATGCCTTTTTTCTTTTTCAACACCCTCTAAAGGGATAATATAAAATAAATAAACAATAAGGAGACTGAACCACTAATCTAAACCTCCACACTTTAGATTTACATATTTTGTTTCCTCCTTCTCCCCCTCCTTTTTTTTCTTTCTACTTTTTTCTTGCTACCTTTGAAATTTTAGCCTAAACTTGGCTACATTAATGGAATTCTCTATATAGAACAACTCCTTCACTTCATTAGATAGCAGAATCATCGAATATACTCTGAGGCATTATACGTTTTTACAATTGAGGAAGGAAGTGAAGTGAGTTAGATTTCTTACCAGTTAGACTAATGTGTTCTATCTAACACTTGTACATCACAGAAAAGCTGAAAATGAAGACTACCTCTTATTTGATGAATCACTGTTAATTTATTACAACTTTGCCTTTATAATAATAGAAAAATGTCTTATGCATATGTTTTTGCTTTCTTAGTGCATTGTTGGCACTGTATAGACTTCTATTGTTGTTATAATTCCATTTCATGGTCTCCTTTAATAAAGCTTATTGAAATAGTTGGCCAGTAGTAGGCAGTTTCTACTCTGAAGCCTAAATAGCACCTGGAACTTCTGCAGAGTTTCGTGCACCCTGTTCTACTCAGCCCCAAATTCACTGGTGACCTAATCCATGTTAGATTAATGTCCACCAAGCAATCTTGGAGACCGTCCATTCTTAGTGAGGGCCTGGATCCACCCATTTATTAGTGATAAACTGGAATCATGCACTTCCTTGCACTTGATTTTGAAAAATTACACATATACTTGTATGCCTTGTATTGTGTCTGTCTGTTTCCCATAATACGTCTAGGCTATAAGGCCCTATACCATATGGTATTACTAAGCACACTAGCTCATATAATTATTATTAATTGATATTGTCACAAAGTGTTAACCATGTGTTTCATGTCTATTTTAAAGCAGTACTATATGTGCTATGTGAAGGGCAAATAAAAAAAAAAAATCCTATTTTTTTTTTGCAAACGTCTTGTTTCTTCATCTTGTGTTGGGAACAGATAATGATTAAAGGTCACACATGTTCTTCTATTTTTCTAAATCCAAAATGCTATACAAATAGATAGGAAGCAAAGTAAAAATGAGACAGTCCCACTCTCAGTCTTCACATTGCTTTTTTCATATTCACCTTCAATTAAGCTTCTTATTTCAAGTGCAGGTCCAAATACCAGAGGAGGAATCTCTTTAAAGTCCACCATGCTGTAGTTGGCTACTATTTCCTCACTTGATATTTTGTTTTTTTGACCTGGGTTTATTTCAGGAATAATTGGTTTTCCTTCCGCTGCTGTATTCGTTTTTATCCAAGATACATAGCTTGCAGTCTTGGTAAATATAATTGAACTTTTGCAGTCTGAAGGTGCAATGCTGACTACACCAGTCAGTGTCCAGGCTTTGTTAACCACATATTGACACAGAAGAGAAGCTCCACCGTCTACCTAGCAGCAGCAAAAAACACTGTCAGACTCATCATACAAAGTGCAGTTTGTACATTTTATATGGACCTACAATATTCATACTTTTCTTTTCCCAAATTTTGTTTGTTTAACACGAACAACTAATATTTATACCTTTATTTATCTAACAGTGGCACTGAACCGACTGTTGTCATAGGACAATTTAAAGGACCACTGTAGCAACCTTTTTTTTTTTTTTTTAGCATACTTCTTGTCTAGGCTATATGCCAAGCAATGTATTACATTTGAACATCTAAAATAAGTTAAAAAAAACATATTTCTTGTTCAGAATACCAAGAAAGTTATTACACTGCATTCCTGGAATCTGGGCAGGGAAATGCAAATAAGCCCTCAAAGGTTTCACTTTTTAATCCAATACCATTTCAAGCATGGCTCTTTTTAAGCATATGGATCATCTATCTATCTATCTATCTATATAAATATACCCGTGTAACCTCTATATTTGTCATTATTCCATTCCTGAGGGATGAAGGGATACTGAATTGGATGAATTTAGAATCACTTTTTTTCTATAAGAATTAACTCAAATTGGAATAATCTATTTCCAGCCCTAAATCTGATACATAAATAAAAAAAAATGTAACCAGAACTGTACCTTCACTGAGGAGCGATGTTGGAAGAAGGTGAACAGGAGCAAAATAGTTATTGTTTAGAAGAGGAGTCACCTTCCATTAATACATCAGGTAATTCCAATTGTGGTGATCATTGTTATAATTGCCCCTTTCCCAACAATTCATTAGCACTCTATTTAGCTAAAAATGTGTCTGGTGTTGTCGATTTTTGTCTGTTTTTTTTTAATTTTATGACTAATATTGGATTTTTGGATGAATACAGAAGCATTTTGTTTTGCCCTAAAACATTTGACTAATGTTGGATTTGACGGGTACAGGAGATGATGAATACAGAGGCTCCATTGTGTGCACACACATTATATATATATTTACATTTGCATGTCCCAGCTCAACTTCCCAGAATGCAGTGTAATAACTGTTTTTCTTGGAACTCTGAGCTGGAAGCGTTTTTTTTTAACTTGCTTTAGACATTCAGGTGTGAACACAGATGTACTTTTTATTTACTGTACTACTGTACAGTGAAGGGCTTCTATCGCTCTTTTCCCCACCATATTATGAATGATTGTTGTGGTGAACTGCCTACTCATAAAGTCCACAACACAGGCTGAGATCCCGCTCCATGCTGATGATAGCCAGTAAGCGTGAAACAGCTGTACATGGATTGGATACTCAGCCTGTGTTTATTCCAACCTTGGCTTTGCATTAAAGGTGTGTAATACAGCATGCATAAGCTTAAAGGAAGCCATGTTTGATAATGGCTACGGATTGAAGAACGAGGCATTTGTGGGCACATTTGCATGTCCCAGCTCAACTTCCCAGAATGCAGTGTAATAACTGTTTTCCTCGGAACTCTGAGCTGGAAGCAGGTTTTTTTAACTTGCTTTAGACATTCAAATGTGAACACAGATGTACTTTTTATTTACTAAGGTGCTCATTCTATTATCGGCCGTAAATCGGCCGCAAAGCTGCGATTCCTTGCGGGGCTCCCGTTACCTTGCAATTCAATTATACAGCGCCGCAAGGATATCCCCTTACGGCCGGCCGTATATCTTGCAACCGGCCGTAAGCTCAGAAATCTTTAAAAGCAAAAATAAATTCAAGACGGCACTGTAAAGCTCTGTAAATGCTAGGGATCATAATGGGGGACATGAGGATTAATAGCAACCCCCTCTCAAGCTTGCACATCAGCCCAAATACGAGATTACATTAACTGTTTATTTTCCGGCCGCAGCGTGGGCGGGTCTGAGGTGCTCAAAGCCCTCTGGACTTTTTCCATGGATATTTGATATAAATTCAAATAAAATGTATTTACGGATTTGAGTGTAGGGGAATGTTGTGCTATGAATGCTAACACCTACAATCACTTATAGTCTCCTCAGAGTGCAGGATGGCTTTATTATGGCTTTATAATGTGTTTAATTGTGTGCCTGCGGGACCTTTTTGCTGCAAGTAAGCTGCGGCTCGGTTTTAGCCTTGCAGAGAGGCTTCCCGGAGCAATAGAATAGCAACCGGGCTTTTCTTGCAGCCGAAACTCTTGCGGCCGTTTAAGATCAAAGGCTTTCCTCCGGCGCGTTCGTCCGCAAGGGATAACAAGGCGCCGGCCGCAAGCCTGTCGGAATCCCCGACCGGAAGGGAATAGAATAGGCTTACTTGCGGCCCCGCATCTCCTACGGCCGATAATAGAATGAGGCCCTATGTGTGTGTGTGAGAGCATGTTTTTTTATGTGAATGCTCATGCCTAGGCTTGTACTCCTTGTATTCCTCCTCCTATATCACATGTAGTGTAGCATGTAAATCGGGTGTGCGTGTGTTTCATGAACCTGGGTGTGTGTTTTGGTCTGTGAAATAAAGCAGAGATAAGAAAACAATACTGTGCTGCCTTTGAGAACTTCATGGAAATGTAGCCATCACCCTTGTGGAGTGAGATTTTATTTCCTTCAGCAACTCTGCTCCTACTCTGTGATAGGCTTCCAGAATTGTAAATCAAAGCCATCAGGTGAGGCACCGTCTTATTCCTGGGATAAAAGATTGTTTTGCTTTGACTTCCTATTCTGTGATCCCACTGCTGGAGGATGCTGTCCTGTAGTAATCACATATGTGCTTTTGCCCAAGGAACTGCTGGCATCAAACCCAGAATCAACATGGCCTTCACAAAAGACATGTTGTGCTGACTTAATATTTCAATCTCTCTACATTTGTTCTGGTTAAAAAGGTTATTCCTGGACCTGAATCAAATTCCAACCATAGAATATGATCCTTTGACATAGAACTAACTGAGACTGCTCATAATTTATAAGCCAACCTGTCATCTGGGACACCTCTATTACTCTTTGAATACTGTGGGTCATCGGTAGGAAATCGTCCAAATATGGTACTCTCTCTCTACTTTGTCTGAGAAAGGCTACTAACACCATCAAAACCTTTGTAAAAACTCGGGCTCCAGGTCCGAAGGGAAGGGCTTCAAATTGCCAATGTTGTCCTTAAACTGCTATGCACAGATATTCCTGGAGCACATTGCCATAGGAATATGTAGATATGCATCCTTTATGTTCTATTATTGGTCTGTAACCTCCAGTAATCTTCGAAACTACAAACATCTTTCAGTATACACCTTGGTAACTCTGCTGCTGCAGAACTGACAGCAAGACTTTTTTTTATTAACTTAAGAACTGCCTCTTTTTTCATTTCTGATTGACTGGGAATGCAGGACCTTCAAAACATTTTGAGGATGTGTGTTCCAAGTCTTTAACCTTGCTGAACAATCTGCAAAACCCAGCAATCAGTTTCTAAACCTCGGCCACTCCCCTGCAAAAAAACATAGCCTAGCTCTCACAGGTAATTGCCACTTAAAGTCAAATAGAGGTGGGCTTGATGACCACCAAGGTCGTATTCTCTACTTGTTTGTCTGACTCTTTCTTTTCTACTTTGAGATAAATAAAATACTGAACATGTATTTGTGTGTCTGAAAGGTTTAAAACCTTCTATTTTCCTTGATGGAAATCTTTAAAGAACCTGTCTTCCTCTAAATGAAAACGGTTTGTCCTGAACAAATGGCTATCCTTAAGTAATTTTGATTTATCCTCTGCCAACTTTTTCACGAGAACATTCCAAATAATTATCTCCAAAAGGCATGCTGCATAATCTTTTCTTGGATGCTGCATCATGCTCAAGAGGCATTGTAGATTTTTTTTGATAATCTAGCCACTGGTACATCAACCTTTAGTCATCTACTTGTGCTTTCTTGATATAGTAAAATGCTGCAGATTTTATCTGGGATAAAAATAACAAGTTGGGGAGTAATTGGAGCTTGAATGAGCAATGTGTGCTGCTTTGTGCCCTGTCAATCAAACCACAATCCAGTACCATCCAACCTGAAATAAGACCAAAATGCCTTAAACAAGCACAGATCCATGCTCGGGCCAGCTCAAGTTCCATTTTAAACCTATATTGTTAAGATTGGTGGAATAAAAATGTTTAGGTTGTTTGTTAGCTGTTCAGTCGTGTCCAACTCTCTGTGACTCTATGGACCCCAGCACGCCAGGTTTAGGGCAAGTCTAATCCCCAGCCTTGTAGATCTGCTTTTAATTTTATATTTGTTAATACCTATTGCTGATTTTTATTCCTTCTATTATTTTAATCAATGTGTTAAAATGTATTGATTTCTAATAATTGTTAATTAAGCTACAGTTGTGGTCAGGGCCTTCTTTCTGATGAGAGTAGCTTGTGGTGTGGAATATTTTAGTTACGTAGTCCTAGCTTGATTAGAGGTCAAAAAGTACATGAGCAATAGGTATGATGAATAGATTTAATTTATTTGGTGATAAAGCTTTGCATAATTTGATAGTGGAAATGTGGATTGAAGATTTCTATCTCCCTAATGTTTTTATGAAGATTTCTATCTCCCTAATGTTTTTATGATATGCACGTGTGTTTGATCGTTTGAAGAGGAAGTGTCAGCTCCAATCCTAAATGAGTGGCCAGAGTAAGAGTATGGATTAAGTCCTAGTTTGATTAGAGCTAAACAGATACAGTGAATGAAGGCTATGGAAGTTAGCAGTTGGATGTATATAGCGAGGAGTGGGTGTTTAGTTGGTTTGGAGAGAGTATCCAGAATATTGTTTATTCTCGAGACTGGCCACCATGAGCCATGGACTGAATATTACGTGATGAGGACGAGGGAGCTTGCTGGTTTTGGAGAAGGGGAACATGAGAATGAAATGGTCAGTTATGTTTTGTCATGATAAAGTTTGTTTAGAGATGGGAGATGGTGGACTCACTGAGACTTAAGAAACCATAGAACGCTAACATGATAGCAGATGAGGTGGTGGTTGAGTTTTCAATTTCAAATGTATGTCTTGACAGAAGATGAGCTGTTTGAACAGGAATCTGTCTAAAGGAAGGCGGTGAGTAGGCTGTGTGCCTTGTTTGATGGCCAGGCCACATGGGTGGTAAGGATAGAAAAGATTTTTTTTTGTATTCGAGGTTTAGAGTCAAGTAGAATTGAACACCCAACCAGTAGTTCTTGCTGGTTCAGTGATTACAACCAAGGTGTGTGTCGCAATGGTCTGTGAACATAAGCATTTTGTGGAGATTGTAGGTTGGCCGGATAGTCGTAATGAAATTCTGAAAAAGGCATCACCATGCAAGGCTGTAAATATTTTTGGTATTTTCTGACACACCTGCCATCATGGTGTATTGGAAGAATGACCATAGATAGTTTAAACCAGGGTTTTCGGTATTGGCAGAAGTAAGCCGGACGGATTTTTTTATTAAGGTGAATGGTTTGGTGTTTTTGAGAGTGGTATTTGAGGGTAGAGATGAGTTTGCATATCAATGGTCGGCCTTGCAGGAGTTTAAAAATTAAGATAATCTAATAAGCCCCAGTATTTGAGGATGTCCCTGCTGCATACAGGTGAGTCAATAATTTCTTCAGTCATCCTGATTGACTAACCTGTGCGCAGAAAAGATATTCTCAAATCTTGGCCTGTGTGGGGCTCTCAAGAATCGAACTTGCTTACCCGTGCTCTATAAGAAGGAACTTAAATGCATTTCGGCTATCTAGTTTGGACAGCCAAGGACTTGGACTTAAGATACATATGATAGTGTCGTCCACCCTGGATCACTGTAGGAAGTACTCATCCAAAGTAATTAGGGCACTGCTGTGATATGGATCTAAAACATTATCAACCAATTGTTTTTTTAAGGAATATATTCAGGTGCTATTCTAATAGGGTTAATATGCCAGATAGGGAGAGGAGGTGTCTGGAAGGAGTCCAGGAGGAAGGGATTTTTCAGTTCTGATGTTAGGAGTGTGTCCACAACCTCAGGCTCCTATGCCGATGATTGTAAACCTGAGGCAAAGCAGTGACCCCATTGTGAAAGCCTTCGGTGAAGATCAAAGGGTGTGGGGGAGAGGCGAGGGAGAGCATTGAGCGGCCAGCAATAAGAGAAGGCCGACTTAAAGCACAACACGCCAGGAAGAGTTGCTACAGACAAAGAACCAGAAACCACTTGCGAAGGTGGAAGCTAGGAGAGGGACCGACACCAGAGGGCGACAGAATAAGGACTGCTGGAGCGGACAATCCAGTGCAAGGAGAATGAGACGGCCACAGGGGCGAAAAGAAAGGCAGCGGGGTGCCAAAAGTAAAGCAACAGACGCTGAGGCAGCAGGACAATAGAGGGAGGAGGCGGCGGGAGCGAGCAAATGTTGAGGAGCGAGGCATGGAGGAAGAAGACAAAAGTCAGAAGGGCAGAGAACGCAACGGTATCAGAAGCCAATGAGGGGCCAGCCACGACACAGGGAGAGAAAGGGGTGCAAGCCCGGAAGAACTAAGTAGGGAGAGGAATGCAAAAGGAGAAGCAGTGAGGAACCAGGCGGCAAAATAGGCCCATCAGGCGAGAAGGGCCAGAGGGCCGACTGAACTGCAGGAGCAAGACAGGAGGACCCATATAAGGGCCTCAGGAGGAGCGGGACTGAGAGGGCGGGGGAAAGAGCGAGAGCGGAGGCTGCGGGATTAATAACAGGCAAGAGACGGTGCATTGAAAGAAGAAGAAGCCTGTTGAATGAGCAGGGCAGAGGCGAGCAGAAGAGAAGGATTGTGAGGGAAAATGAGAATGGAGCCAGAGAAAAGGCGGCCAACAAGGAGAGCAGGAGAGGCACCGGGACGATGGCAACCGAACACAGGAGGAAGTCGGGAAGATCCAGGCAAGGCCAGAGGAGGAGTAGGACAGAAGGAGCTAAGGTAGGCCCGGGAGTGAAGGCCTTGAGGAAAGAAGAGGGGAGAGAGGGTAGGCAGAGAGGAGAAGGGTGTGGGCCTCGCCAAGCTGGAAGAGAAGCGACAGAGGGGTACAAATGGAAATCTGGCCGGTGCTGAGAGAGGAGGCGGGAATGGAGAGCAAAGGGGTGACCAGGGAAGCAGCCAAAACAAGGGGCAGCCAGGAAGCACTTACCTGGAAGAGTAAGCAGGGAAAAGAATACTGAACAAAGAAGAAACAGAACAGCGACTTAGCACAGGTCAGTGTTTAGACTTGTGAATAGAGATAAGTGTTTGTGGTGTATTTGTAGTGTTTTAGGTGGATACAGCCCCTCCCACAACTCCAGCTCAATTGACCTGTCATTTATGTTCACATTTATAGAGCTAAAAACTAGTTGCCAACATTAGGGGGTGTGAAGATCCCAGATAAAATCCACTGATAACGTCTTGTTACAATTTTGCCTACAGTTTTAAATTATACCTTATCTGAAACCTTTGTTATGTCCCAAAATTGTGTTTAAAGAGGTGATTTGGCTGGACTTTTCTGAACACTCATGCACTGATTATCACACACTTATCAGTAAGAGTATTTTATTAAAGGGCCACTGTAATGATCTAGCAGTCTATTGTATACTGTAGACTCAAGTAGGATACAAATCTTATAAAATGTTTAAAATAAAACAAAACACAATTTTCTAAGAGAAATTGTACCTTTAACACCACATTTTTTATATTTTCTTTTTCTGCTTCTCACAGGCATTCTTCTTTTTAACAGTATAACAGCTGTCATAATTTTTGGAGCAGAGAAAACCCTGACCTAGGCTGAATGGATATTTTATCAGTGGCATTCAAAATGACCTGCCTCTCTTTTAAAACTTATTTCAAAATACTGTTACATGATAATGGGGATAAAGACAAAATAAAACAATTTCACACAAAAAA
This sequence comes from Discoglossus pictus, assembly GCA_027410445.1. Taxonomy (NCBI): domain Eukaryota; kingdom Metazoa; phylum Chordata; class Amphibia; order Anura; family Alytidae; genus Discoglossus; species Discoglossus pictus. The sequence continues at coordinate 97,352,440 of CM050165.1, forward strand.
AAAAAAAATGTGGTGAATGTAGAAGTTATTGATATTGATGTTTAGAATTTTTACTGAAATATTCACATTGAGAAGAGTTACATTGGTCATTTTTTCTATATGGTCTTTTGCAAAATACGACCTATTTCCCTAGGTGCCTAACACCAATCTATGTACAATTGTTTTTTATTTGTATAGGAAATAAACTTCAAAAAGGCACCAAATAAAAATGAATTAAACTCTACCAATATAGGAAACTAAAACATCTTGTGCATAAACTACACACTCTTATGTACCACTATATTTGATCCCATGGCATCAATGTATTGTTGCAACTTTTAGAGTATGAGGTTTCTCCTGGTGGTAAATAATCTGAAAACTGATTGTACTAAAGCCAAATATATCAGAAACTAAACAAGGGGCTAATAAGTAAACAACAGCCACAAAGGGTAGTTAATATCCCTAAAAGTATAGTGAGTGGTATGTAAGAGTTTAGTGAGTAGTTTATGCACAAGGTGTTTTTTGTTTCTTCTATTGGTGGAGTTTAATTCATTTTTATCCAGGACCTATTTGAACATGATTAATAAAGTTTATCTCCTATACACATAAAACAATTCTATATGGTCTTCTGATAAGTTGATAACTGACAAAATTATTTAGAAAATTAATAAACACAAAGTTTACATTTTAACTTCTCTATGTAATTGTAAAAAAGAAAAAAGGTGTGCACTAAAACATTGATGTAATGCTGCCAAGTCCTTAGAGTAAAAACCAATCTCCCTAATTAGAAAACAAAACATTTAGAACCAATTGGAATATATTGCTGTTTCATTTTGGCTCCGCTGATCTATGCTTTTTTTTATTCTCTATGTAATTATTCTTTATATTGAAGATCAATTTTATTTCTGAATTGACGGCTACTTTTGCAAAGTGTGTCCTTCTAAAATGATGAATGTTCCACTAGTCCTGTTGAAAACACTGGCAGTTTTAGCTGTCCCATTCCCATTGTGAGTGCAGTATAAAAGTGAATATATTAGAGACTATTTTTTTTACATTCCAAAAACATATTCCATTTTTTGAGAGCTGTTCTTCAAAACATATATTTTAATATATGTCTACAGTGGTCCTTTAAATACATTTGTGCTCTAATGTGTCTCCATTGGAGATTTTCCTGCACATATTTTTGGTTTAACTATTTGCTGATTAAATGTGATTTTTAAAGTGCTTAATTCATAAGAGACACACAGTAATTTACCAATTGTTTGCTCAAAATATATAACATACCATAATATTTGAAGCACTTTAATGGATGGGAAACCAAGCTAAACGGAGGTGTGAAGTCCAAAACCTTGTAAAGAGCTGGGATTATACTAGCCTATGGCTCACAGGGATAATTCTCTGTACATGTAAAGAGGAGCAGACACTAATGTGTCAATCTCGCCCACCTATAAACATATTCACTGTATAATTGTACAGTTCCCCAGTGCTGTCCTCATATGGCAATACTAGCTTGCTAATCCTTGGACAGATAATGCTCTAAAATAGATAGGTTAAAAACAAAAACATAAGGATACATAGTAGCACCATATATATAACTTGAATAGTGGTGAAATAGACAATGGGAAAGTATATTTCTGAAACTTTTGTAAATGGCAATATACTCACCAAAAATAACCCACAGCATTGGGGAATTGTACAATTATACAGTGTATACGTATATGTCTATAGGTGGGCGGGATTGACACATTAGTGTCAGCCCACTTTACATGTACAGAGAATTATCCATGTGAGCCATAGGCTAGTACAATCCCATCTCTTTACATCGTTTTGGACTTCACACTTACATTTAGCTTGCTTTACCATCCATTAAAGTGCTTCGTATATAACTAGGTGTTATACACCAGGGAATTTTAAAAGTCACAAAAATATAAAATACCATAATATTAGAAAAGTGTGTAAATGTGACTAAAATGGTTGTGATTTGATTCTCCAATGTTCAATTTCTTACCGTACAATTTGAATTTGCCGGTATATCTAGAGAATATACACACGTTATATGCGTCATGTTGTCATACGAACATTCTGTAAGGTTTACTGACATCTTTTGCAATACAATTTCTTTTGCAGTAGAGTTAACTGAAAAAGAGACAATTTTTTTAAGAAACAAAGTCTATATATTGTTCAGTAAAATAATTTTAGCATAAGGTAATATGATCAGATTTTGTTAGTTATCTTTAATTAAAAAATATATATATGAAGTTATATTGAAACACCTTACCCTAACCTAAAAGCCTCTCTAAAAGCCTTAAATGCTTAACCTGGCCTAATGTACATTTCAGGCTTTGTTTGAATAATTCCCATCACAAGCCTTTTATTCCTCTACTCTCATATATCTGGCCGCTTATTACTTCTTCCTGCTTAAACATCCAAAGACATTTTACATGCTACCGCCTACATTTTCAATCATGTTCTATAGCTTTCAGACTCTTTCCAGTTCTTTAAACATTCACTAAATAATACAAATTTGATTTTGTTTCTTATTGTAATTTTCACTTTCTAGTCATCTTTCACAAAAATAGATGTTGTTATTCCATGTAAATACTGTTAAATCAATGCATCTACGTGGTAGGTTAACTGAGCTTCAAATTAAAAGATGATAGTTTAAAATAAAATGAAGAATTAAACTAATGTCAATAAACCAGTGGCTCAAGTGAGCAGCCGATAGAGGCCTAGAATATATTTTTTTATAAAAAAGGAATCCTTGTGAAGTGTAATAATATTTATTTCTGGTAAAAGTGTTGATAAACGTATCTGCAAAAATGGGATCAAGGCAAAGGTAAGCAAACAATGTGAACTGTTGGGTGCTGTAATGGTGACTTGAAATCAAATTCACTGCAGTTCACTAATGTATCCCATAAGAAGTGCACATAGATTTTTATGAACCTGTGAGTAATTTGGGTTTAGGCTAATTCAAATTATTAATGTCTTGGACAAAGCAGCTGTTTGAAGCTATCAATGTCCAGTGAATGAATTAAGTATTATAGCATCCACTAAAAATCACAATATAACAAATTACATCTAATGATTTAATGGTGGATTTATCACTACTAATGTGATAATATGTGATATTATTTGAAGATCAGTTAGAGCTACTCCATTAAACAGACCCTTTGCAATGGAATACTCCAGACTTGGTAATACTTTAATGCTTTAATGCAAAAAGAAATACCAACAACAAATGGAAATTGCAAGGAATAAAATGCATCTCCCACTTTGCTTTTCCATATTTCCAAGTGATGCATTTAAGCATAGGCCAGATAGGCACATCTTATAATGCAGTAGGCAATAAGCTAGAATCAATGCTTCTCCATTCATGTTTAAAATATAGCAAGATAAAGTTTTTAAACACAGTAGGAAAGGGAATAAAGGAAACAAATAAGAAAAAAAAAAGACCAGGCATTGGGAAGAAGAGCAGTAATAAAAATAAATGACTAGAATGGACAGACAGGTGGGTAAATACCTGAAAGAGCATAGGATAGCAAAAAGGCTAAACATTTTTTGGATAAAGCTCTTTTTCCCAACATACCTGGCCAGTATGTCTTTCATTTTGTTTAACAGTGTAATTTTCCCAATATACAGAGGTTTGAGATATGCTGGAGCTTGGTAACTTACTAACCAAACAAAACTGAGATATGATAGGGCTTGGTATCTTACTGACAATAATATTATCAATATTAAAAACATATTAATTAATCAAGAGCTAATGGGTTATTTGTAGAAGAGTACCTTACACCAACAGCATGGAGGTCAGGAGGGCAATCAATATTTGGAAAGAAAGGATTCTAACATTTTACATGATACAGAAAGGAAAGAAGGGAACATATTATGGAATTGTCATTTCAGTTTCATTTCACTAGGCTTACTTATTACGACAATTTGCATACTTATGATGTGATGAGTAAGATAGTTTAGACAAGTTTGTCCACCTTAAAATTCAAGACAATCAATCAATCTATGATAACCTTACGTAGGGGGCCTATACAGGAGACACTTTTTGCTTGAATTAACACGTATGCTCAAAATATGCAGACTTTTTTTTATTTAAGCATACATATTTTATAGGAAACAATAATCATGTATGTGGATGTTACACCACCAGATTTGGGGAATACGCTCACCCCAATTCTCTCTCTCTCTATGGGTCGCAACTTTTTATTCAGATATTGGCACCAGCAGACAATTCAGATGCCAGCATAATTTCTGAAGAGGCAGGCACCATCAGACCCCTTTTCTTAGGATCTCAGAATCACACGCTTGATTAGTACAAGCAGACTCCGACACCACCGTTATTTCGTGTGTCCAAAATCAGACAGGCACTTTTTTATTTTCAAAACACATTTTCAGATGACACAAAACACCAAAGACTTCCCTTAGTTCTAACCCACCCTCCTGGGCAAATAACTTGCTATACCCCCACCCACATGATTTAGAGATGTATAGAGGGGTCTGGGTTTCTTATTCTCATCACACATTGTCTATGCAGTGTTATCTGTTTAGATCACTAATAACCCAGGCCTGTGTTTTTGCTCTCCTCTTACAGAGCCATAAAACTAGCTTCCCCCTTCATGACAAAATCCATAGGATTCATGCATGGCTGCCTCAAAGCCATATCAAGTATTTAGAATCTTTAACCCTTTGTATATCCCAGATATGACTGCATTAACTTTATATTATGTAAGCATAACCTACTAACCTACTTCTAATACAGATACATTACGTTAATGTAAAACAATGACAGTACTATATGCACTTATTACATACATGGTATAACTACATGTATGCATTACACCCATGATATAACTGTTAAGCAAGTCGTTAGCACCTTCTAAACCAACATATAATAAAATGATTAACCCCCAAACCGTGCAGTGGGCCCTTCTGTTCATAACAGTGGAGTACTCCATTCTTGCAATGGTGACAAAAAATTATTTTGATTAAACAATAGCCTATTCTTTTTTGTATTCTACCCACTGAAGTCATTGAAAAAACATGTTTTCATATAGCCTTTTTTCAGTGTCCGAAATGCAGAAGTTATGGTGTAAGTGATCGAGCAAATGGAAGAGTACTAATATCAACAAGATCTGGAACCAGGAGATAAAAATGTATGAAATGTATGAAAGCAAAAATAAGAAGCAAAGGTCATGTAAATACATAAAAGCAAAATGATGGATGTAGCAAGGGCACTAAAATCTAATTGTGGGATACAGGAATGGGGGGGTCTTATATAGAAGAACTGGCTATGGTTTCAGGATGTTAGAATGTAAGATATTCATTGGCAACATTGAAAAATAGTAAAGCCACATTATAAATAACTGTTAAGACTGCACCTACGGTAGTATGTTCTGGAGACCACATATTCTGAAGTATACAAATAAATACAAAGTCAGGCAGTTAACAGATAAGAAACCAATATTATATTTATAAACATGGAAAAGAACAGAGTTTATAAAATGCATAGTACTTTTCCGATTTATGTGAGTAATTTTAAATTCAATTCTATACCCCTATAGGCATTGAACAAGACCCATCTCAACCGTGCAGGTCCTGTGGCATGGCATTCAAAAACAAATTAGTGTGGATTAATTTAGCCACAGATTTACCAAAAATAAATGTCTAGAGACTTCAATAGACGTTCTTTAACCAGCTGCTAAAATTTACCAAGAACAAATATGATTTGTCCCTTCATGGCTTCCTTAGTCGTTTCATCCTTTTTCAGAATTGTATCAACCCCTCACAACACAGACTCCGACAGCATTTTTATATAACTGTACACTACAGTAGGGAATACAGATATTCTAATTTTAAGTGGTGGAGAGATATGTTAAATGCTTTATACACTATCAATTACTCTCTATTGGACACTAAAACAGTACATACTACAATTTATACAATTAAAAAAAATCTAATCCTGCTTAAGTCATACCAATGATTACCTATATTTCTTTCTTTCCATACAAGTACCCAGCAGTTCTCCAGAGCATCGATTTGTAGTAGTTCATTATCTGGTAAGCATGCTGCCTGGACATTATCATTAAATTCAATTTTCTCTGTTGTTTCCAGCAATGCAATATTGTTTTCCGACGTTTCTGCATTGTAGTCTTTGTGAGCTGTAAATGTCTTCACTGGGTAAATTCTTCCAAGCATACGAAGAAAAACTGTTCCAACGTTCACAGACATTGACTTTATTCTTAAATAATAAGCAAAAAGAAAATTACAAAAACTCACATTGGTTAATAAATTACTTTTATTTGCCCATGATTAAATTATAATGAATTACATTATAACTTAAATTAGACACCATTACAAAAATGTAGTATTCATGTTTATAGATGCTGAATATTTGAAAAGTCCCTAAACAATATGTACAGTGATATAATGCAGTGCTTTTTCATTAACATTCTGTATTAATTCACCCACACATAAACCTATGTATACAGATAGGGAGGATGTAAGGTGCTATCCAGAATACCAATTAATTATACTTAGGGGAAAAAAATCACATCAGACTTGTGAAACATCCATTTTAATGGTAAACAGTTGGTCATTTTATGAATACCATTTGACTTAATATATCATCAGCATAGCATTATGCATATACACTGCTTGCTTGAATGATGTTACTTTTTAGAAGTGAAATAAGCAATCTCACTATTTTGATCAAATATCACATCGAGCATTGGTGCTCTGTGACATCACATAATATGCTAAGATAGAATGTTTATAAAATAATGATGTACTTCTAAGCAACATATTAAACGTTGGAGCATCTTAACTGCAGAGGTAGAATGCTCTACTGATAAGAGGAATCAGGAATTCAAATCTATAAACCAAAATACATTAGAACAGAATCAGACCCACTGTCTTTGTGAAATGAAAGAATGTTTGGAATCCATTATTTTACAGACAAATGTTTTTAAGTACAATTGTATTCAAAAGCACACACTACAGGAAAGCACTGAGTTTTAGGAAACGAAAGCCAAGACAAATGTCATAGATAATGAATCCGACTCATCACATATATACTGTAGTTGTGAGCATGCGAGTTGTTGCTAACGCTTGCGGGCTCGCGCAAAGTGAGCCGCGGGCCTCACGTAGCAAGGGCCTTGGCTCGCACAGCGAGCCAAGGCCCTCGCAAAGCGAGGGCAGTGGGCGAGGGCCTCAGTTGCTGGCATGGAGCGCCAAAGGCACTCCATGCCAGCAACTGCGACCCTCGCAAACTTCACGTCGCAACGCAAACAACACGACACACCAATTACGACACTTGCTAAATTTTACGAGCAACGCAAACAACATACGACACACGTTAACACACATTACGGCCTCGCAACACGCGAACATTACAAAATTCAAAACACAATTCATACACACAGCACATACACAAAAAGCTTACCTACAGCAACAGGGAGCATCCAGGACCTCAAAAATGCAACTTACACCTTCATTTCACTCAAAATAAAAGAGTTTAGACACTAAAAAATTTGCTAAGCGACAGAAAAAATGGCCGCCGCACAAAACGAAAACGAGGATACACACGCAAACACCATACGAGACACGTTACCAGACATTGCGACCTAGCAAACATCGAACGCAACACGCCGACATACAAACATTTAAAACACAATAAATACACACAACACACACATAAAAAGCTTACCTACAGCAAGAGGAACCATCCAGCACCTCAAAAAAACAAGTAACACATTAATTTAAATAAAAATAAAACACTTTAGACATTAATAAAATCGCTAAGAGAGAGAAAAAATGGCCGACGAACAAAACGAAAACGAGGCTACAGCACTCTCAACACGTAAAACACCACAACACACTCGCAAAACACCACACGAAACTCGAAAAACACCACGAAGCACCTACGGATAATCCGCAAAGACGCATACCACAGATAACCCGCCATTTTACGCCAATGCGGAAGTACACCACTACGCTAACGGTTTCGTCTCGCGCACGCACAGTATTACACTGCACACATTCATCACGCTTACACAGCAGCTCCCCATCACTAATGCTGCAGCAACCTCAAAACACATTGACAGCTCTTCAACACAATGCTTCAAAATAGGTAAAGTATATTCATTTATTAATGTATTATATATTTGATTATTACACACCAAACAGCATTAGCTCACTTACAATTTCATTGCCATCATTTTTTGACGGGCAATTCGCTAGTAAACGATATTTAACTTAATATCAAAAGAGATTCAATTAAGCACAATTTTTGTTATAGGTAAGTACTATATTTTTGCATGTATTCAAGACCAATGAGAGACTGCAGATACTTACTTTCCCATAAAGCATTTTGCTGAACTCATAACCCAGAAATCACTCACTATGGTAGCAGCACAAACGTGGTCTTCACCATATCTCACAGATACCAGAAACGGGAATTCTCCCAATGTTGACTCACTTTCACTTTGAGCAAAATCCATATCTTTTCGAACACCGCAACCTAAAAAAGGAGACAAAATATTTAAATGTATTGCTATTTCCCACTCAGTCTCTTGGATTTGTAGTGCACTCTAATAATAATCCAGAGTTTAATTAATCTATATATATATATAAATATTTTAATGTTAGCTTTTATTAAAAGGGGAAATCTTTGCAGGCTTATGTAGAAGAGGCTGGCTACCTGTCGCAAGATTATCCTACTAATAGTTTCTCTCCAAGACAGTACTTGTACACAGTGGAATAGTACCAGGCCAACGATGTAAAGGACATGGCCTTGCACAGCTCAGGCAAAGTCTGAAGCCATTAGCTTACTAGACTGGTAGTACAATTAGCAATAGTTCATTGCATCTTATGATGATAAAAAATATTCTACCCAAAGACCACCAAGATATGTGTGCTCACACTGAGTAAATCACATAAAATATGTTATACTTACTGGAAGAGGTTTTCTTAACAATAATCCACATTATTATCAAGGAACAACAACAGCCGAGCCATCTCATCTTGCTGAAAAGGAATTCATTTCCTTAGCTTTCTTGTTGTGCCGTTACTTTGAAAGACTTTGCAATAATAGCGGCATGAGACAGATAACTAAAATCAAGGTCTTTCTTAACATACCATGAAAGAAATGTATATGGGCTGTAACCATTACTTAGCACAGAAAAAGTAAAGGTCATATGCCATCTAGTGTCCTATAGCTTTGTAATAATTATCCTCTGTATAATAGATTATAATGATTTGTGACATGGTCACTATTCTTACAGTAATAAAAATATATTGTCTAAATAAATATACTATGTCTACATATTCCATAAGCCTCTCACTGTTGTAGCTTCCTGTGATGCAATGCATTCTGATGTGGAAATGTTATGCACTGCAAGTATGATGTACCTTTGTGAGATCACAGCCATTATGACAGCATAATGTTCGATAGAACTGGTGAAGATGGCCTGTTGAAGCTGTCCTGTTGGGATCAAAGTAACCATTTATAAACAAAACTGGAGAAGCATACATGGATATTTCATACAAAACAGTGGATATACCACATTTTATTTTATTTTTTTTACTGCTAAAGACCTTGCAGAGTCACACTATGCAATTAAAGAAAGAGCATAGTTCCCAACTGTAGTAGAAATTACACCATTGGTGTTAATAAAAAAAATGTGCAGACTGAACACATATTTCATAAAAACAAATACCGTATATAGATTTCATATGTATTATCAAATTTTCTATTGTCATTTTTTCCTGATCCTTTTTAATAATGATAACATGGCATAAACCTAAAGAAGTTGTAATGTTTTTTTGCTCTTGCAGTTTTCAGCAATTCTTCCAGGTATATAACTTTAGAGAAGTCTGGAAATAAACACTCATTGCAGTCATCACAGGCACCAGCACTTTGTGGATAGGATATAGATTTTTTAAGCAACATATTTATATTGGAATTGGCCCTTTAACACTAGTTTACAAAAGCACTCTTAATCATTCTTTATTTTTCACTATCAGCACTAATTGGTTTTTACTTTAATATTATTTTTTTTATAAACTAGCAGTTACATGAATTGGCACTTTGTATTAGTAGAGCACTGCAGTATTAAACTATTACCACTTAAGATACTGGCTCATTTTTATTTATACATTATTACAGCTGTGGAGATATTTGGGGAATTAGGGAGCAAAGAGCCACTGTAAAGATATTTGGATAAGATCTAAATAGATACAAAACCCAATCCCTCTAACTTGCCGAGAAAAAAAACATTTACATTATTCAAAGTAACAATAGCTCTCCAGAAATGTAAATGCCCTTCTCTCACACACAAATTCTACCAATGTATCATGGATCCCTCCGGGGCTCTGCAGAAGCATCAAAATGTGGTCTATTCAAATTAATAAGTTGATGTATGACTTTGTTCTACCTAAGCATTCGGGGTTAGACTTATCTTTTCAGTTTTTTTTTTTTCTTGTGTAGGAGTCCTTTGAAAGATCACTGTAGTTCATTAAAAGGAATATTCATTTTTTTGTGGTTGGACCTATGCAGATAGGTAGGCATTACATTCAAAGCTGCTCTATAGCTGTTTACTTATGTGTAGAGCATTTTTTTTTCTCTTCTCCACCGAATGCATCCGCAACTAATATTTTCCCCTACAATAAATGCAACTCAAGTTAAAGTACTTTTATCCCATTTTAAATTATGTCACATTCACACAGAAGTACTTTTTTATCAAGTGGTACTTAAGATAAGTACATTCTTTTTGGCGATTTTTATTCCACTCCCAACTACTAAAATAAGTGCCTACAATAATGTATATAGTCTTGCCAACAGTCCTAGATGTCATGTCATATGGTCACAAATCATAGTGATTGCTTGCCAAAATTTATTTTTTGACAATGGGCTGCTATAGGCTTTTGTACATGCCCTCAACCATATTAAATATGTGCAAAAACATGAATAAAAAAAAAAAATCAAAGCCCACCAGACTGTGATGCAGTAACAGATATCCAAAAGAACCATTTTATCATTAAATATTTGGCATGTTTGTGTAAAAGCTAAAAGTGGATTCATACTACCGGAGAAAAGAATTTGTAGGGAAAGTAGACAGTGGCATAGCAAGAATAAAAGTGTGTATGATATTGCTTAAAACACATATTCATGGGATATTTGTGAAAAACATGCATTCAATAAAGATTTTTAACAAAGTTAATAGTAAAATATGTAAGCAAATTTGGTGTGAGTTACAACAGATTTTTTTCAAGTACTACATGTCATCATGTCATAGGTACCAACAGCTGCTCTTTCATATCAGCCCTACCTCTAAACACCACGAGAGAGAGAGAGAGAGAGAGAGAGAGAGAGAGAGAGAGAGAGAGAGAGAGAGAGAGAGAGAGAGAGAGAGAGAGAGAGAGAGAGAGAGAGAGAGAGAGAGAGAGAGAGAGAGAGAGAGAGAGAGAGAGAGAGAGAGAGAGAGAGAGAGAGAGAGAGAGAGAGAGAGAGAGAGAGAGAGAGAGAGAGAGAGAGAGAGAGAGAGAGAGAGAGAGAGAGAGAGAGAGAGAGAGAGAGAGAGAGAGAGAGAGAGAGAGAGAGAGAGAGAGAGAGAGAGAGAGAGAGAGAGAGAGAGAGAGAGAGAGAGAGAGAGAGAGAGAGAGAGAGAGAGAGAGAGAGAGAGAGAGAGATCCATGCCGATGATAGCCAGTAAACTTGAAACAGCTGTACATGGATTGGATACTCAGCTTGTGTTTAATTCAACCTTGGCTTTGCATTAAAGCTGTGTAATACAGCATGCATAAGCTTAAAGGAAGCCATGTTTGATAATGGCTACGGATTGAAGAGCGAGGCATTTGTGGGCACATTTGTATGTCCCAGCTCAGCTTCCCAGAATGCAGTGTAATAACTGTTTTTCTAGGAATTCTAATCTGGAAGCAGGTTTTTAAACTTCTTTTAGATATCCAAATGTGAACACAGGTGTAATCTATATCTATATATATATATATATATATATATATATATATATATATAAACATTTTAAGTACAAGAGGGAAAAACTAGTTTTGTTTCATTTTCCACATATACTGAGTTTATCCAGTATAGTACTGTTGACACAAATGTAATATTCATATTTGCAGCAAGAATTCTTGTTCAGTGTATCTAACAATGAATGGCACTTTTCACGCGCTGCAGAACAGCGAGACGTCATCAGGGCGCAGAGAACTGCGCTCTGATGACGCTCTGCGCTCCAGCCTGTCCATATGGCACACTGTCAGACCCTTACCCTGCCAAGCAGGTCCAGTAAATATCAGATGGGGCTCTCATGCATGAGAAGCCTCTGTGGCAGATAGGATGCAGGCTGGAGCTCAGAGCGTCATGAGGATGCAGTTCTAGGCGCCCTGATAACGGTGCACTGTTTTGCAGCGGGCGAAGGTCAGGGTGACCTAACAATGTCATTCAGACCATGAATTAAAACTAATCCTCAACTACATGGAAGAATGACAGGAAGTCTGTACCATGTATATTTTAACGGAGAGGAAAAACATTTACAATTGTGATCTTTCACTAGTGTATTCCTGCTGGTCATTGAAGATTTTAGCCAATTTTGTCATGTTCAGTTTTAGCCCTGATGCCAATCTTCTACTACATTATCAGGGAAGGAGTAAATATTTTAATATTTAAAAAGGAAGGCAAAGAACAAGTGCATGTGTAAGGAGGTGAAAGTATTCTAAGGATAGATCAAAACATTCATAATTTAATCTCAAATTTCCCAGATTCACATTTACACAAGTCATTATTGCCCTTGGACAAATAGGATTTTTTTATACAGTACATACATAGCAAATTCTCAGAGGGCTCAATCGGCAATAGCCCATACAGTTTGCCCTACCACAAGCTTAATTTGTTTCCAAAGTTTGTGGTATTAGATGGCTAGAATTCAAAAAGTTTATATTCACACCATGGATCTTAACCTTTATTGAAACTTCAATATTTGAACTTAAAAATCAGTTTCCATAAGAAAATGTATTAAGGAAGTTTTAGCAACACGAGGGTTGAAGGCACTTCCTTTCTGTAAAGGTTAGAGAATAATGTTATCCATTTCTCTTTATTAAATACAAAAAGATGACGAAGGCATAAAAAAAGTCTTGGCACCTGCATATTTCATTTTGACTGCATGTAAAAACGAACACAAACAATTTTGAAAGGCATAGTACATCACAGAAAGGATGAACACCACTCTTTTAAACAGGACGAACACAGCTCTGCTTGTCTTGAGTTGGCCCCGCAGGAATCCTTTAGCCAGTCTTTGAAGAGATCATCTGCGTCTTTCCTCAAAACAAGGAACTGCCCCAGAAGCACATATGCCTGTCAAGCAATAATGCATTTAACAGCCAAAATTAAAGTTGGATTAAAATAGTTTACGAAAAATTATTAAAAATGACTTCTCTAATTGTATTTTAGTGGGTTCACATTTCACCACAGGTTGAAAATTGAGTGCTAGTAGTCCACACAAAAAGCTAGTGTTACATGGAAGAGATTACTTGCAGTACCATGTTTTACTTTAAGGATACTTTGTATCAATTTGTAACGGTACAGCTTCATTCGGTTTGCAAATCATTGAAAAGTATACACATTCATTGTTTTATTTTTTGACAAAATATACTAGAAGCACAAGGTTTACTATGGAGTATTTCTAAAGTTACACACATTAAGCATTAGGAGTGTCTGTTGGTTGATTTTATTTCAATGATCATAATAAATGTTATGTTTTATTACTGTAAATGTACCCAAATAGAGTACTTTTTGTCGCAGTAGCCATCCCTTTCTTCCTGCACTCCTATAGTGACTATGATAATTTGATTTGTCTTACTGTATGGTTTTGTGTGTGTTGTATACCCAGTGTGCTTATTTATGTGGAACAATCTATCAGTTTTAATCTTACTAGCCAGTAACAGAACAAATCTTCTAAAAACAGAACTAGTGGCCTAATTTATAATGTTACTTGTATACACATACACCTCTGTCACTGACAACGTACATCTAAAACCTTTAAAAGTTAAAATCTGCATAGTTAAAACTAGGTGTATGGAAATAAATATGAACACTATATGATACCTTCTCGGTTATAAACATTAACAGAAGTATATTCAGGTAAGTTTCATGTGTTACCTTATCAAACCCTTGCTCTTCCAGTTTACCTCCAAGTACTTCCCCAATGCCAGCAAGTGCTGTAATTGGTTTATCGCCCATAGGCTCAGACACAAAGTCCCTGTGCTTCTGAGAAGTGTGAGACATTTTGGCTGTAGAGAGAAAGGTAAATAAGAAACTTTAGTCAAAAAGGAATTCTACTCGTATCAGTGCAAATTTACCCCTGCACCAAGGCCTACCAAGTTTGTGATATTCTGAGAGCTTCATACACATCACCAGCAGTGCTAACTCACCCCTGCACCAAGGGCTGCATACACACCAGCAGTGCTAACTCACCCCTGCACCAAGGGCTGCATACACACCAGCAGTGCTAACTCACCCCTAAACCAAGGGCTGCATACACACCAGCAGTGCTAACTCACCCCTAAACCAAGGGCTGCATACACACCAGCAGTGCTAACTCACCCCTAAACCAAGGGCTGCATACACACCAGCAGTGCTAACTCACCCCTAAACCAAGGGCTGCATACACACCAGCAGTGCTAACTCACCGCTGCACCAAGGCCTACTAAGTTTGTGAGATTCTGAGAGCTGCATACACACCAGCAGTGCTAACTCACCCCTGCACCAAGGCCTACTAAGTTTGTGAGATTCTGAGAGCTACATACACATCACTAGCAGTGCTAACTCACCACTGCACCAAGACCTACTAAGTTTGTGAGATTCTGAGAGCTACATACACACCACCAGCAGTGCTAACTCACCCCTGCACCAAGGCCTGCATACACACCAGCAGTGCTAACTCACCCCTAAACCAAGGGCTGAATACACACAAGCAGTGCTAACTCATCCCTGCACCAAGGGCTGCATACACACCAGCAGTGCTAACTCACCCCTAAACCAAGGGCTGCATACACACCAGCAGTGCTAACTCACCCCTAAACCAAGGGCTGCATACACACCAGCAGTGCTAACTCACCCCTGCACCAAGGGCTGCATACACACCAGCAGTGCTAACTCACCCCTAAACCAAGGGCTGCATACACACCAGCAGTGCTAACTCACCCCTAAACCAAGGGCTGCATACACACCAGCAGTGCTAACTCACCCCTGCACCAAGGCCTGCATACACACCAGCAGTGCTAACTCACCCCTAAACCAAGGGCTGCATACACACCAGCAGTGCTAACTCACCGCTGCACCAAGGCCTACTAAGTTTGTGAGATTCTGAGAGCTGCATACACACCAGCAGTGCTAACTCACCCCTGCACCAAGGCCTACTAAGTTTGTGAGATTCTGAGAGCTGCATACACACCAGCAGTGCTAACTCACCCCTGCACCAAGGCCTACTAAGTTTGTGAGATTCTGAGAGCTGCATACACACCAGCAGTGCTAACTCACCCCTGCACCAAGGCCTACTAAGTTTGTGAGATTCTGAGAGCTGCACACACACCAGAAGTGCTAATTCACCCCTGCACCAAGTCTTACTAAATGTGTGAGATTCTGAGAGCTGCATACACACCAGAAGTGCTAACTCACCCCTGCACCAAGGCCTGCTAGGTTTGGGATATTCTGAGAGCTACATACACACCAGCAGGCATGGAGAAGATTTTGGAAAATGCCTTATCCCTGGAGCCAATGATTTTACTAACATTACTACTGCATGCGTGTTATATCTAGGCAGATACATATTTCTAGCATGTTTTCAATTCCTAACAACTGTTTCCAGTAACCCATGGCTCTCCACCTTCCTCACTCATGGCTTGCATAATTACCTTAACTCTGCTCTTTCTAAGTCTTTCCTGCCTCCTAAGGTCTCTCATTCCTCTATGATCTGTCCCTCAAACCACGTTTCCATTTTATTTCAGTGCTAATTCACCCTGCACCAAGGTCTACTAAGTTTGTGAGATTCTGAGAGCTGCATACACACCAGCAGTGCTAACTCACCCCTGCACCAGTGCTAACTCACCCCTGCACCAAGGCCTACTAAGTTTGTGAGATTCTGAGAACTGCATACACACCAGAAGTGCTAATTCACCCCTGCACCAAGTCTTACTAAATGTGTGAGATTCAGAGAGCTGCATACACACCAGAAGTGCTAACTCACCCCTGCACCAAGGCCTGCTAGGTTTGGGATATTCTGAGAGCTACATACACACCAGCAGGCATGGAGAAGATTTTGGAAAATGCCTTATCCCTGGAGCCAATGATTTTACTAACATTACTACTGCATGCGTGTTATATCTAGGCAGATACATATTTCTAGCATGTTTTCAATTCCTAACAACTGTTTCCAGTAACCCATGGCTCTCCACCTTCCTCACTCATGGCTTGCATAATTACCTTAACTCTGCTCTTTCTAAGTCTTTCCTGCCTCCTAAGGTCTCTCATTCCTCTATGATCTGTCCCTCAAACCACATTTCCATTTTATTTCAGTGCTAACTCACCCCTGCACCAAGGTCTACTAAGATGCTCTCCCTCCCCCTCAGACACCCACCAACCCCAATGCAGATTTAATTTATAGATGCATGGAAAACACCTGACTTTCCTACTTGCAAATTATAGATTCTCAACAGTAGGGGTCAGCCAACATACTAGAGTTTTTCACCTCAGATCCCTCCCCCACTACTAAATAAAAATCTTTCTAACTTTCACTTCCTCCTGACCCTTGCTATTCTCTTCACCAGGTCTCTGCTCTTTTATTCCCTTTAGATTGTAAGTAACGAGTTTCCAGTCATTTAGGGGGCTTTGGAAAAAAACACTTTCTGCAAAGATTCTAAGCTCAAAACAGGGCCCTTCAACTTCTGAATTTGTTGTTATATTTCCCTCTTTCTTATCCTCTGTACATTAAAAAAGCATCAGTCTTGATATGTCCAAGCAATAGGGACCTGCAATCCATAATATTGTTTATATTAAAGTCTAAGTTTGAAGGTTTACTATTACCAAGTATAACAATGCAGTATTTATGAGACTACAGTGCATTTAGATTCATTGCTATAAATGGAGCATATTTAGAAAGATGCAAGACAACTGCAAAAGCTGGCCTGCTGCGTAATGTTAAAAAGCCAAATATCATGGCAAACAGCAATGCCAGTTCCTGCAAACAGATGGTCAAGAAGAGGCAGTGACAGATTTTATTTTCTTAGTTCTCTGCAGATGGTAACCAGAGCCATGATATTAAAAGACTTTTGCTTTTGGGAGGAAAGCTATGGTAAATCTGGACAAGCTATTAAAGAGTAAAGATATATCACTATCAACAACTGCACACATAGTTAGAATCATGGTATTCCAAGCAGTAACATAAGGATGTGAGAGCTGGACCATGAAGAAGTCTGAGCGCCGTAGGATTGAGGACTGAATTGTGGTGCTGGAGAAAACTGCTTAGAGTCCCTTGGACTGGAAGATCAATCAATACTTTAGGAAATCATGACTGTTCACTAGGTTAAAGCTCTGATAATTTGACCATATCATGGGTAGACAGGATTTTTTTGAAGACTGGCGCTGGGAAAGATTGGAGGCACAAGAAATGGACAGCAGAGATGGGTGAGGCAACTGAACCAATGAATATGAGCTTGAGGGAGCTCAAAGGTAGAGTGACTGAATTAAGCAGCAACTATATACGATTTGCTCACAGCTAATGCAAACATTAGCATAGATTACATATATTTATACACAGTTTTTATTATTTTTTTAAAGCAACAAACCAGTTTACAGTCAATATAATTCTGACCCACCACCTAACTGCCCAATCATACAGCACTGAACTAGATTTTAGGCTCAGGATGGTGAAAACAGACACAAACTGAAGAGTTAAATGGCAGTTATCCTCAAATATGAAGCAAAGCCTAAATCCCAAATTACATCGCTAATTAAACAAGTTTTCCTTTCACACGAGGTGGCTTTATTTAGGTTGAAATTATTCTTTAACTCATTTTAACTTTGTATCGTGTAGCCAGACACCAAAAATGGCTGCAAAAAGTGCAGCAAACAAGTGACAGATTAAATTAAACACAATAGTACAGCACTAAATACGAATTATAATATGAAAGGCATGATTTCTGGGTTATTATGAAAGGCTCTGCGCTAGTCTCAGTGACTAAGACAGAGAGAGTAACACTGAAAGTGTCAGCACATGCACCACAAAGTCCAGTCATAAAGCTGCAAACACATTGGGTGATATACCTGCTAAGAACCTGTGTCTATCATAGACATTTATAGGACATTAACGTCAACGACGTAGATGTATTCAAAATTGTGACAAAGTCCAGATTTAATTTACATAACTATCAATTTACATAAATAAAAGCACTACGTACACTGACGAATCGCGGCCAACTACTGTATGTGGAAATACCTACGAGACCGCTCTCACTCCTCTACAGCGTGACAAAGCAGCGCTTAATAGGAACCCGCCCGCCATCTCACTTGTACTTTTATAGACTAGTGTGTGACGTCATAGCACCGGGAACCAATGAAATGAGAAGTCCAAGCAGTGCGTGAAGTGAGCGGGAAAACATATTTTCAGTTGGCAGAATTATGTGGAGAAATTTGAATCCTCCATATTAACTTAGATTAATATGAATTTGGTTCAATGTGTATTTGTTTGGATGAAAGTAAACAGCTCTTTGAAAATAGATTAATATTTGTCTATGTATGTGTTAGTCTTGTCATAAATGTTAGAGTTTCTCCCAGTAAACTATAAGGAAATGCTTTCTTTTTTTAACTTTAATTTCATTAAAGTTTTTAAATCTTTCTTTTAAAAAAATGTATTGTAAAGGCATAAGGAACAAATACATAATAACATTAGTTCAGTACATGTAGTTGGTGATTTATATATTCTCCTCAATGACATATTGTAAAGAAAACAATATAGATTGGTATGCCAAAGAATCATGGTGCATAACACCAACTTAATTTAAATAAAGCAATAAAATTAAATGAGACTTTCGTCCTTTCCTTCTTCACAATCGCAAAATGTGACAGCTGCAGTTCCGCCGCCAGCCGACAGATGGCGTTGTTGATTTAAGCACATAAGGCGCTCCAACAGAAGAGGCCTTGAGATATGAGAGGCGCGCCCGAGGCCCTAGGGGGCTGAGTGTCCGTGCCGAAAATAGCGATGGCCTCGCTGTCGATTCAGCGCCGTCGAGTTGCGCCACGTCGGAGGGGAAAATAGTTCTTTGCCTTCCCTGGAACCTGATGGTGCCTGGAAACTCACAGCGCCCTCTGGTGGATGGCACCTGTAACTGCGCAGGCAAAGAGGGATAGATCCAAGACTTTTCCTTTATTAATACTAGTGATAAACAAAGGCGCTTTAAAAAAATATATATATTTTATTTCAATCTAAAGTGGAAACCAACTAAGGTAGGGACAGACCTTTTAGTCCTTAACGGGATGCTTCCAAGAAAGCAACAACCTTTGACAAAGCCGTTAACTGATGCCCACTATTTGTCCAAACCCATATTGGGAATCCTTCAAGCCATTTGGAGATAAAGTCCCTTTATCAAGGCTGTGGCATTCCTAAAGGAGAGACCTAAGAGTATTTAGGAGATTTAGTAAATACTGAGGCATAGTCCCTTTATTACTGATTTATTCTGTGAAGCCCTGAGTAGGTATTCCTAATCTGTGAAGCCCTGATTAGGTATTCCTTAAAGAGAGACACAAGAGGATTTAGGAGACTCCTGAAATATTAGGCCACAGTTAGGACATGATTGGGTCCTTTCCCTCTTCACCATCGCAAAATCTGACTACTGCAGTTCCTCCGCCGGCCGACAGATGGCGCTGCCGATTTTATCAAATAAGGCGCGCCGACAGAAGAGGCCTTGGGGTATGAGAGGCATGTCCGAGGCCCTGGGGAACCGAGTGCTCGCGCCGAACATAGAGATGGCCTCGCTGTCGATTCAGCGCTGTTGAGTTGCACCACGTCGGAAAGGGGAATAGTTCTTTGCCTTCCCGGGACCTTGACGGCACCCGAAAACTTACAGCGCCCTCTGGCGGATGGCGCCTGTAACTGCAGCTGTCAGTGCTGAAGAAGAAATGCGCAGGCAAAGATGGATAGATCCCATGATTGTTTATTTTAAAGTGTGAATGTGTATATTTTACATACCCGTAAATTAGAGAAAGGAAATTGAATTGATTGTGAATACCAGTATATATGCCAGGGATTGGCATTAAATTATAATAAGAATTATAAAGTATTCATTTCCCTTTCTCATCTATTGTCTATTTATGGATACCAGATAAATTGGAAGCTTCAGGATAGTTGTTGCTTTCTGGTTGGGGGCATCCCATCGAGGAGTAAAAGGTCTGTCCCTACCTTAGTTGGTTTCCACTTATTGATTGAAATAAAATTTCAGTTTTTTTAAAGCGCCTTTGTTTATCACTAGTATTAATAAAAGAAAAGTCCCATTTAATTTTATTTCTATATGTAAAGAAAACAATACTAACAAATGACATGGCAGAATATATCTCAGTAGAAAGAAACTGTTAGAGTTAAACAGTCAATTCAATTAATAACATACCAGAAACAACAATGAAATAAATACCATGCAAATACAATATGCAGCCATAAAGAGCTGCTAATTCTCTGAAAATTAAACAACCAAAATTCGTTTGTGGAACATAATTGTATAGTGGATTGTAGATGTGCTTTATATATATATTTTCAATAATACTAGAAACAACTAAACCAAGTGCAAAAAGCTCCTCTAAGTTTCATTTACATTGTGACTCATATAATTATATGTTTAAATATATCTTGTTTTATACTACCATAAAGTTTCATGGAAAATCTGTGTTGTTCTAATTCCAAAGTTTTGGTTATTTACCCAGACTGACAACTATTGGTATTTTTAGCATTAACGTGATTATAATAATAATAGATATCACATTTATAGTGAATAAAACACTACAAAAACATGCATAGGTCTAAACATTTCACATACATGAAGGCGTACACACTAATCTTTGATGCCAGTGCACGCAGTAGTCCTGCAGTTCTTAGTTCTTTGGACCATTGTCATTTCGGCACCCATGGCAACCCCTCCTCTAGTCTAAGCATCCAAAGCTAGAGTCCTCGAGATTACTGCCTCACAAAAATACTGCTTCACACTTTGCAACAATTTTTAACTCACTACCTTGGAATAATCTTCCAATCCTCTAATTGATTTTTATACACCTGGAAAATTAGAATTGGACACAAGATTGACATGGTCCCATCATCTCTTGTTCTAAAATGTTGATCCTTTGAAATATAGCTCATTGCCATTGTATTAATTCCTGATAAGATTTCTTCTGTGGAAACCATTCATTTTAGTCACTCCTCTTTGTACTATATATAATTTATTTATATTCTCCTGAAAATGTGTGCCACACACAGTTTTCTAGTTTTCCTACATTGTACACTCTAGTCCACTAGCGACTTGCCTGTCAAAAATTACGGCAATACAATTTGAAGGCTGGCAATGCTGTTTGTCACACAATGCAAGGCTCTCCCACCTCTAACTTGGAGGCCTTGTCCATGCTCATTATGAGCCCTACAATGAGCGCCATTTGGCGCTCATTGCGAGCCTCTCCCACCGTCTATTTTACGTGCCTTGCGATGAGCGCCTTTGAGAGCCCCGCAATGAGGGGCTTCGTCTGTGTCTCTTTCCACCCCCTCCCCCCTCTCCCTCCCCTTTGTCTTTCTCTTCTCTGTCTCTGTTCAGGTCTTACGTGCCTCGCAATGAGCGCCGTTGCTTGTATTTTCCAAGTCTTGCAGGGCTCTTGTTGATGGGCTAAGTGTTACAGGCTTCACAACCACCATTTTTTTCCTCGCTTAGCCGATTTTGAAACTCCGAAAAACACTGATTAAGCCTCAAATTAGCTTGCAACCTCACTCACAGGCTCCCTGCCTCTCCCTCTGTCCTGTATGTGAGGTTGTTAGTTATTTTTTTTAATTAATTGGCATCTTTTGGTGGGCTTCCAAGTTACAGGCTTGGAAAAATATCGTCTGTTAAAGTCGTAATTTTTTTTCAAAGTCCTACAGCTTTCGGCACTGATCGCGCGCATCGCCATGAGCGCCTTCAATCTGTTTTCATCCTCCATTAGTGGAACGTCCTTGGGCAACTAACAACTATGATGGGACAGATGGATCTTGATGGGACAGATGGGACCTTGAAATGCCACAATTCCAAGGCCTGCAATGGGCGCCTTCGGCGCTCATTGCAGCAAAGTGGTGCAGGCCTTGCGCTCATCGCAAGGGCTACAATGACCGGCTTCAATGCTCATTAGAGCAAAGTTTTTCGGCCATTGCGATAAACGCCTGCGGCGCTCATCTCAAGGCCTTTTCAATTTGTTTCCATGCTCCATGGGTGGATTGTCCTCGAGCAAATAACAACTATGACGGGACAGATGACCCTTAGAGGGACCCTGAAAGGCCATGATTGCGAGTCCTGCAATGAGCAAAGTCGTGCTGGCCTCGCGATGATCGCCAACGGCGCTCATTGCTCATGCGCAAGCTTGTAACATTTAACATTGCATGACGACAACTCGCAATTACAACAACTATTATATGTGATAATGAACACCTGCGCTAGACTCTACAATACTCAACGCTCTGCAGGGTCTGCAGCACCTCTCTGTCAGTCACTCCACTGGCTTCCCGTAGCCTGCAGAATAACATTTAAAATCATGACCCTAACGTATAAGGGCCTCAACAACAGTGCACCCCCTTATATCTCTGCTCGAGTACTGTTACCAAAAATGTGTTATGTTCATAACTGCTAATATTGTTAGATACATACTTGACACATTTCTTGAACTACAGTGGTCCTTTGATTTGGATATTGTGAAATAAATATAAAGATAATGAATTAGATATTTTAAGCACTAAAGAAATAATATCAATGTGGAAAGGGAAAGAATGCAAATTAGGAAGATCTTTTATCACTGACAATAAGTATAAAACGTCAATTCAAGTTTTGATTCCTCTTTGTTGACAAGCACCTAAAATCGCTATACCTCTTTCTAGACTGGCCAAATTACTTGTTGTTCCTTTGAACCACAGTCACATATATGATCATGAGTCCTAAAAAAGGCTGCACATTAATCCTGGATTAGTATAAAAGAAGTCCAGGGGAGGAATGCTGATTGAGCAAGGATAGAAGTATAGAAAGCGAGGATATTTTATGAGTTAAATAAAGGTGAATGTGTGGATAGTGAGGTAAAAATTATATGTTTTAAAAAAGAACATGGTCTGCTCCAGGTAATATGATAGGACCTTAGTAGAAGACTCTGTTTCAGGCACATTTAGAGGAAGTATATATAGTCTTTTACAAGTCTAAGAGAGAAGAAAGACAGATGTCCATCCACCCTTCAAAGCAGGAAGTAAATGTTGCATGCTTGTGTTTGTTTAATAAAGTTGGAAGATGTCTAGGTTGTAAAATATCTCCTTTGACTTCTTAGCAGAATTGTGTTCTTGGAAATATTTTAGAAATGTTGTCAACTAAACAATATACAGTATATAATATTTGAGAACTAGTAATTTGCCTGTCATAAATGACAGTGTCATATATGTTATAATGTTAATTGTCTGTGCTTTCTCTCTCTGTACTGTCTCTGTGTGCCCTCTCCCTCTCTCTGTACGCCCTCACCTTCCCTCTGTGAGCCCTCTGTCTCTCTGTGAGCCATGTCTCTCTCTGCGTACCATGTCTCTCTCTGTGCACCCTCTCTCTCTCTCTGTCCTTTCTCTGGGCTCTTTGTGCTTTCTGTCTCACTCTCTCCATTCCCCTCTCTCTCCTCCCTCCCTTTCTCTCTCCCTCTCTTCACTCCCCTTCTCTTCTCCCCTCCCTCTCTTCTCCCCCTCCCTCTCCCCCCTCCTCTCTATCTCCCCTCTCCCTTTCTTTCTCTACACCTCCCTCTTTTTCCTCTCTCTTTCTCTTCCCCCACCCTCTCTCTCTCTTCCCCCTCCCTCTGTCCCCTCTCCCTCTCTTCTCCCTTTCCTCTCTTCCGCCTCCCTCTCTTCTCTCCCTCCTTTCTCGCTTCACATCCCTGTCTTCCCCTTCCCTTTCTGTCTTCCCCCCTCCCTCTCTTCTTCCCTTCCTCTCTTCTCCCCTCCCTCTCGCCGCTGTAACACTGTGCATGCTCGACTTTGCTGCGCATGCGCAATTGCGCAGCTATACCACATGTGTAATAATAATGCAGGGTATGCGCAGGAATCTCCCTGCTTGTGCCAGCAAGTAGATGTGAGTACTGCCTGTGCAGTAGGCATCACGCATCCGTTACTCATATCTACAAACTATTATAGTGATATAATGGTTGATATAAGTGATTTTGACTGCATTTTTAAGACAAACCTTCCACGGTGACATCTTGTGGTAAATACCAGTAACAACCACCAGTGATTTAGAAAGTTCATGGAATTGTCAACATATTTAGTGCATATACCACAATGAACTCAAAATTTAAGAGAACAGTTGAGTTCCACATTTTTGGTCTTGCACTTAACAGTGCATTTCTTAAACACATGTTAGAATAAAATAAGTGTCTGACGTACTATAATCTTTTTATATTTTTGTGTACCTATTCAGTAAATCATCTTGTGTACAGACAAATTTTTAAAGCTGGGGCGCAATCTGCACTTGGAGAAGAGAATGGAGAAGAGAAGAATATTTCTTGCTAAAGCCTCCAAAACATATATTGGTACAAAATAAAATACATTTTGTTGTGGATAAATACAAATATCCTTACTTTTTTTAGTGTATATATATATATATATATATATATATATATATATATATATATATATAGAGAGAGAGAGAGAGAGAGAGAGAGAGAGAGAGAGAGAGCATTTTTCACTTTTTGTAACTCTGAACCAGTATTTTTCTATTATAGGCCGTGAGGTATAAAACAGTTAATTATACCTTTTACTTAAAATTAATTGTTTTTTATTCTATAACTGTAAACAACTCCTTCTTCCCATAATAAATTGTTCTCAGGAGACAGTCAACAATTATTTAGCCTAAACAATATGTATTTTGGTAGTCCACAAGGCCAAAGCCAAGATCAACACTTGACCTATGCGCAGAAATAACAAGTAAGAGTGTTTGTTGCACAGATGATGTAATGTACCAGGCATGACTTACCCATGTGCTAGCTGCATGCATTTTATTTTATTGGTCTACTACTATAAATAATCGTTCATTGGCTGTTGTTGAAATGTGTCAATTTTCTAGAAGGGTAATATTGGGATATACAATTCTTTGTCTGTAATTGCTATATAAACTGTGTTTTGTTTACTTTTGTTCAGTCAGTAAGTAAGCAGCAGCCATTTTGGATGTTTTTTGTTTCTGGCCCACATTTTGCATAAATAAAATGTGATAATAAGAAAATTATCTGAGGACTCTATTTTTTGGTTTCATGACTGGGTTCGGAGTAAAATGTGGCTTGTGGGTATGATTTTTGCTATAACAATTCTCTTTTACACGCCTGATAGAAAATGTTCACAGTTTTCCGAGAAACACAGGTTTTCAATTTTAGTAAAAACTATGGAAAACTGGAAACAAGCTGTAACTAAAATTATATTATAATTCAGACTTAAAAATCCACTAAAGTAAAAAATCTAGTTCTTTAGTCACCATTTGCTGACCACACAAGGAGCATATTCTCATTGCTTATCCTAAACATCCTGCTGGAAACTTTTTGGTCCTCAATTAATCTGTATGGTGATGTCCTCGGATGTCCAAACCCCAAAAATACCTTTCAAAAACAGCAAATGAGACCCATGTATAACAAAGCTGCTAACCACTTCCTGTGATGTCCCTACTGCTGATGGAAGAATAGAGATTATTCAAAGGCTTGGTCTATGATATAGGATGTCTATAAAAGCAGATCTCCTGTTTCTGGTGATAATGTTAGTGGTCTAGTTTGGCCTTCAACTAGAAACCTCCATCTTTAGTAATTCTCCGATAAACTGGATCCGCACTTTATTGGTCTGAACAAGATTTAAGAATGTGTCAATCACATCACTTTTCATCTGGAGCTACACATAATAACAGGGCTCAAGTGACAATCATCATTCTATATCACTCTACTCAAGCCTTTAGACAGAAATTGCTAATTAGTTGTACAAAATATTTCTGCATAATACTGCATAAGTTCCATCTGTCTGTGCCAGCTATTTCTGTGGACCACCTTGCTGTGCTGTTACCTTATTCTTGCCTACATGTTTCTGAACCCTCATTTGTCTGACCTTGTATGAATTCAGTCAACGTGCAGTTCTCTACTACACTTGCACAAAAGTCCTACCATCCTCAGGTGTGAACGGATCTAAAGACCACACCAGGACAACTTCCAAGTGTCCTACAGCTTGTTTTCAGGTCTATTATCAGAGCCTGATGCCCAGGGAGGAATTCTATATTAATGTGTCATACCAGATCTTCCCTAAAGTTGAAGACATAGGTAATAGAAGGCTTCTGCTCAAAATTACTTTCACAGAATTTGTAAAATATTTAAAGGATCTCTTATTGTGATTTGTCCGAAACCTCTAGATAAGCAAACTGAAGGTGGGGTAGTGACTGGTCATTTTGGTTTACAATCTGCATAATACTATAAAGCTTCTTCCAGTGAAGTTATAGCAAACTAATAAAAAATATATAAATAAAACAGACGGAATGCATTTCGTGGCTTTTGGATATATACAATTCTGTTTTTTGTAAATGTTGTGCAGTTTACCCATCCAGCTTTACTTTGACCTTATATAGAGATATACAGAAATTGGAGTGTTTATGTCAGTATACCTGACACCTCACAGAGGCAATTTCAAGTATACCTCATAGATCAAAGAAACACACAGTATATTGGGGTGCACTCCGAAAACCATGAAGAGGTCTTGAAACATCCCTTTTGACACCTGTGAGAGAGAATCACATCCAGCTTTTAAGTACCTCACATTCTGGAGGTCACCAAAGGTGAGAGACAACTCCGTAGAACAATATTGTCTAATACTACAAAGAGGCAAAAAGTAATGTGCATTAGGAGTATCTATTGCGCTTTCTCCTCCTCCCTTCTTTCTTATATCCAGTTTACCCATCCAGCTTTACTTTGACCTTAAAAAGGGCATACCCCACATCTGACTGAAAGTCGTTTTCAAACTTTGATGAAATATAGCTTTGCGGTAAAAATAAGACAAATTGGGTAGAAAGAGCGCTAAGTGTGGTAAAAAGAGGAGTGATAGTGATTCAAAGAGATGTGATGTAGACAGAGGAGTAGAAACAGGAAGAGAAAGAGGACTGAGTGAAGTAGAAAGAGAAGTGAGTGATTCAGAAAGAGGACTGAGTTAATGTGTGGGTATGGTAAAAAAAGGAAGCTGGGAGAGATAGAAACAAATTATGAGTGGAAGAAGAAAGGAAAGTGTATGGAGAAGCAAGAGGAGTGGCTATGGTAAAAAGATCAAAGATTAATATCAAGTAGGACTGAGTGGAGAAGAAAGAGGAGCAGTATGGTAAAGAGAAAGGATTTAATGTGATATCAAGTATGAAGGGACCTTTCCTCCTGGTTGGCCGCGTGCAATGGCGGCCATTGCACACTAGGTGGCACGGCCGTACATGTCTGTGAATTTCTTAGGGTTTAATGTTAGGGTTAGGTGTTAGGCTCGGGGGATTAGGGTTAGGTGTGTTAGACTGAGGGGGATAGGGTTAGGCTGGGGAGGATAAGGGCTAGGTGTTAAGGTGAGGGGGTATTAGGGTTAGGTGTTAGGCTGATGGGTTAGGTGTTAGGAAGAGGGGGTTAGGGTTTGGCTGGGGTGATAAGGGCTAGGTGTTAGGGTGAAGGGAGATTAGGGTTAGGTGTTAGGCTAGGGGGGTATGATTAGGTGTTAGGTTGGGGGAGTTACGGTGAGGGGTGTTACATGTTAGGGTGAGTTAGGTTTCTTAGGTGTTAATGTGAGGGGTTTTGTGAGGGTTAGGCTTCAGGTACTGGAAGATTATACACTTTAGACTGAGGAAATTTACCAACACTTTCAGCTGCGCCACCTAGTGGCCAATGGGCGCCACTGCGTAGGGCCATATCTGAATGAAGTTTTAGAAAGGGTGAATAGAGGAGAAAGAAATTAATGGCCATGGAAAGACAGTAGAAGAGAGACAAAACTGTCTGATAGTGAAAGAACATTAGAGGGTATGAGAATATATTAGAAATTATGGGGAGATGGGCATATACAAGAAAAAGAATGATGAGGAAAGACAGACACACAAGTGGAAAGGTTTTCATATTTACTTTATTCGTTTTTGTTGAAGAACTTCATTGCCATTATAATTTTAGTAAGGTAAAGAGAGAATAAATTATTATTTTATTACCTACTATAAGCACTGCTGGACAGCTGCTTTATTACTGTTTGTTTGTCTAGTGAAATGGTAAAGTCCTGTGCAAATAAAACAAATGTGTTTTCTTGTATTTTATTACTCACAGAAACAGCACACTGAAGTGCCTAATTGTTCATCTTATGCTAAGTAATGCATAGCTAATTCAACTTCCCTGTAGTGTATATACCAGCTAATAATTAAAATGTGTTTTTTAAAAGATTTTGCACGTTATTTATTCTAGTTCTTCAAAAAAGGATAGTGTAAATAGGAATCTTAAATGTCGCATTTTATTTGTACATTGCAGCATAATGTCACAAACCTCTCAACTGTGACTCTTTTAGAAGAAAATACTTTTGTCACTCCCAGAATGTTCCTCTTCTGAAGGGAAGTATAACAGTCAGGGTCACATCCTATTCTTCTAGACTCAACCTTTCTATGTCCGTCATTTTCACTTACTGTATATTTTTTTCTTATATTTTTTATATCTATGTCTGTATAGAGAAAAAATAGTGCATGTTTTCAAGAATATAACTATCAATCTTTAGCTACCTGAAATTTTGAAAGATATGATGTTGTCTGAATGTATATAATATATTGATGTCTGGTCTCAAAGTTCAAATGTATAGAGGTGCAAATCTGATTAATTGGCCAAGATCTGTGGCCATGAATATCTGAATCCTTGGCAAGAAAAGCATGAAAGAATGTCTCATTATTGAGAGAGGAGTGTTATCTGTGGGAGTAAATTACATAGTCCCTATCTAGGGACTCCAGTGTGAGAATATTCAAGGAGTATAAAGCCAGTTCTGAGGCCAAACTCAGCATCTTCTGGAGTATATATGTTGAATAAGAATTTCACATTTAAGAGACCTTGTGTGATGCTTGTGATCGGTTTGTGTGAAGAGAATATATGATATGTGTATTTCCTGTTCGTCAGCTGTAGCTATTTTGTTCTAGACTTTTCTTCTTCCTGTCCTGTCTCTAAGCCTTTAACACTTTTTTTCTATCAACCTGGCAAGATATACAACTAGCTTCATCTAACATGTAAAAGTACTTAAGATGAGGGTACAAGATATTTGCACAACTTCTTAATTTCATGTATTACTCTGAAGTTTGAACAAATCTGCTGTAAATATAGAATTTAAAAGAAAATTGCTTGTATGTTTCTTTAAGTTAAAGGATCTAGAAAAACTTCTGATAAGCGCTACTTGTCATAATAACCAAGGAAAAAATTATTATTATAATTCAAAACAGAAATTGTGTTGATTTACTATTCAGAATAATGATTTCTTTATTTGCAGAAACTTTATTTATTTTATTATTGTCTTGTGTATACAAAGATCTATCAAAGATCTATCAGTCATTTATACAACAGAAGAATGAAACTGTTATTTGAAATCTGCATAATAAAAGAAACACAAATTCAATATATTTATTTATAGAACCTCAGTTTTGAAAGCTTAAAGACATATTTAAGTTTCATGGGTTATGAATGCATCTGAGGAGAATCAGTGGTGTACCAAAATCTCCTGAGTTTGCTAGCAGTTAATTTTGACGAAATGAAATTCCCTACTAAAATTAGCATAAAATTCATAATTTGTCAAAACATTGTTTCAATCTGTGATGTTTATGCAGCAAAACATCATGGAATATGTAGTGTTGTTTTAACCCTGCACAAGGAAGCAAGGAGGCGCTCAGACATTGTTGTGTAATTGCGTTGTGCTGCTATTGGCTTGAAGGTTAGTATAGGATTAAAATCTGTACCCAGACGCACAGTTTTTATTGGTAGGTACACTGTGCCTATGTAAGCATCTCTGGGGTGTGGAAAACAAATTATCACATATATAGTTGTGAGCGTACGAGTCGTTGCTCACGCTTGCGGGCTCGCGTAGCGAGCCCGCGGCCCTTGCGTAGCGAGCCGCGGGCCTCGCTACGCGAGGTCACTGGGCAAGGGCCTCAGTTGCTGGCATGGAGCGCCGAAGGCGCTCCATGCCAGCAACTGAGGCCCCTCGCGAAGCGAGGGCCTCAGTTGCTGGCGAGGTCACTGGGCACGGGTCTCAGTTGCTGGCATGGAGCGCCGAAGGCGCTCCATGCCAGCAACTGAGGCCCCTCGCAAAGCGAGGGACTCAGTTGCTGGCGAGGTCACTGGGCAAGGGCCTCAGTTGCTGGCATGGAGCGCCGAAGGCGCTCCATGCCAGCAACTGAGGCCCCTCGCGAAGCGAGGGACACAGTTGCTGGCGAGGTCACTGGGCAAGGGCCTCAAACCCTCGCAAAATTCACGTCGCTACTCAAAAAACACGACACACAAATTACGACACTCGCTAAATTTTACGAGGCACGCAAACAACGTACGAAACACGTTACCACACATTACGACCTCGCAAACATCGGACGCAACACGCCGACATACAAACATTTAAAACACAATACATACACACAGCACATACATAAAAAACTTACCTACACCAAGAGGGAGCACCCAGGACCTCAAAAATGCAACTTACACCTCGATTTTACTCGAAATAAAACAGTTTAGAGACTAAAAAAAAAACGAAGCGAGAGAAAAAATGGCCGCCGAACAAAACGAAAACGAGGCTACAGCACTCTAAACTCGCAAAACACCACAAGAAACTCGCAAAACACCACAAAACACCTACGGATATTCCGATACAGACCTATACCACACATTACTCGCCATTTTACACCAATGCGGAAGTACACGACTACGCTAACGGTTTGGTCTCGCGCACGCACAGTGTTACACTGCACACATTCAGCATGCTTATACAGCAGCTCCACACCACTAATGCTGCAGCAGCATCAACACAGATTGCCAGCTCTTCATCACAATGCTTCAAAATAGGTACAATATATTCATTTACTAATTTAGCTACCTTACTATTTCATTGCCGTCATTTTTTGACGGGCAATTCGCTAGTTTTGAAATAAAATACATCTGTATGTGTATAGAATGACTCCATGCAATGTGTGTTTCTGATATAAGCAGCATGTGTTAGATTAGAAAAACACCTTTAAAAATTACATCTAACAAGTTTAAATATGTTGTCCAATCAATAGTTGGATTTCATTTTAAAATTAGAAATCAGCTACCATTAATGATGATGTTTAATGAATTTGGAGGAAAGTAACTACTAACTTGAATTAGTTCAGTAAAAAATCTACATACCATATTGGTCCGAATATAAGCCGCACCTTTTTTCAGATTTTTGAGCTTGCGAGTTACGGGTGCGGCTTATATTCGCGACCGTAAAAAAAATCATTGCCGATTTGCGAACTTTGCTTGTTACTTGTGCGGCTTCTATTCGCGAATGCAAAATGACTGCCGATTTGCGCGATTTTGAGCTAAGGGTGCCAATTTTCGAGCTTTAGACTGCGGTATTGAATTGCGAATTAACGGTTTTAGTGATTCTAACATCCTGTAAAGCCTGTAACCTGCAAAAAAAGCTACAGTGCTAATTAGAAAGCCTGTTTCTTGCAATGGCTGATCACTTTGAGAGTCTTTTTCTCTACAATTTTACGGGTGCGGCTTATATTTGAGTACTATCTTTTTTCTATTTTTTCCCCTTGAACTTTACGGGTGCAGCTTATATTCGGACCAATACGGTACTTGCTATAAAAGCTGAAACAAACTGACATCAGAGAATTTTTGAGAGTAAAGAAAATATGACAGAAATTATGCTTTCATGTGACATGGTGATTGTGGCTGAGAAAGCCATGCCATTCAAATTGCTTTTAGAGCTAAAGTATCACTAATGGCCTTGTCAGAGCTGCAATGCCTGAAGCTGTGTCTTTTTATTTATGTCCCACTCCACTTTGCATTTCTCAATATCTTGCGTTGACTGTTGTTCTGGAACAGCTAGTCAGGAAGATAACTTGTTGTTAATGATTAGAAAGTGCACAACTCATAACTGAAAATGTACAGAAGAATCGTTTTTTTTTTCTTATTTATGTTTTAAAACTTTTTTTGGTTAGGAAGAAATAAGTTTATCACAACAAACCAACAATTCAGAGGTAAATTAGCTAACTAATAAGAACAGTGTAAATGTTACCGAATGCTAGGCCTCTGTGAGGTATAATATAAACCACTCAATTACTAAAGTCCTATATTTACAGCATAAAATGGGGATATGGGGAAGAGAAGCACAAGGGAATCCCAATAGTGTATTAAAGATTTATTAATCAGTATAATTAAAAATAAGAAACAAAAAGTAATGCACTCACAATTGATACCCTCAGCAAACTGATATATGTATGCAACTCAGCAAGTTCCCATGGTCAATTAAAGGTATATGTAAGTGAGCTGGGTTATTAATGCATCTGATAGAGGAGAATTTATAGTGTCTGAAAAAAAATGTTTGCATGAAAAAAATTCCAAAGTAAAAAGTTAAACCGTTAGCCTGAAGTTTGCTGAATTTCTTGCATTTGCAAAGAGTTTTCTCTCAATGTTGACACCCCCTGAAATTCCCAGGGATAATTAGCATAACGTATACATTGTTTCTTTTTAGCCTGGGGATTATGCAGGCATGCTCAGTTAGGACCTGTAGTCTGCACTACTGAGGGAAGTCACATGATATCAGAAACTTTCCTTTCCTTTAGCCAGTCAGTATGTTGATGTACTGCATATTGGATATCTCACTAAAAATAAGATATCCAATATGCAAATCTCAGTTGTGGGGGTGTCTACATCAACCCCAGCACATTTTTTTCTTTTCTGCAAAGCATGTTTGCATTTTTTCATGCATTTTTTGCTAGGTGGGTTATGATGCATTCTACAGGATGCATTCATAACCCACCTCACTTGCATATACCTTTAAGTAAGGCCGTAACTACCGATTTAGAAACAGCCAATAGTAAATAGTAAAATATGGAGATTAAACATCAATCAATTAGCGTTTAGAAGTCCGATATGCGATCAGACGCGCAATCCGGCAATGTACAAAATAATACAAATGAATGAAGATACTGTTCTAGTCCATGTGGGTGGCCTGATATGTATTAACTCCTTGATTAACGAGATTGATATAACACAGAAATTAAACATAAAAAGTATAATTTTTGATTGCAGATTTACGAGCAATTCATTCTAATGTCTTTCATCGCTTTCCTCGTCTTTTAAAGTGCAGTATTGATTTTTTATTTGCATTTACAGTGCTACGATCAGGTGTTTAACCCCTTGGCGAGTCCTGTCTGGTGTTCTCCTACATTTGCCATTTACAGGTGTGAAAAGAAATTGCTGGCATTGAGAAATTGTACCAATTGAATAGCAATTTGCGATTGTAACATTTATAGGCTTGACAGATCGAAGGTTTAGATCGGTTAGATTTATGCAGGAATTTTCAGCCTGTAACCCGCAGATCGTTTGTGGGCAGCTAAAAAACTCCAATTGAATAGCAATAATATTACGGGCTCCAGTAACTAACAATTGCTCAATTGAATAGGGGCCCAGGTTTGCAAGTGGATAAATAGACCATCCCTCTTAGGTGTTAATCCAGGGGTGGTGGAGGATCTTTCCACATACAGGTACTTGAATTGATGGATTTAATAGTCCTCAAAGTCCCAAGTACAAGTACATTTCTTGGTTAGCAAATGGAAAATGCAATTTAGTGGTTGCTAGTTAATGCAATCACAGATTGAACATATAAATACATGTGAATGTAATCACAAATAAAATAAAGTACAAAAGAAAATATAATAGTAAAACCAAACGAGTTTGCCCTTTGGATATAGGGCTTTATTAATGGTAAAATAAGTATGTGTAAATAGAAAAAGTGGAGTTAATATTTTAACTCCAAATAGAAAAAAAAATATTTACAGCATGCTTTTTTTGAAGAACTAGACTTGATGATTGGCAAAATATTTTTAGCAATCAAATTGAAATAAAGCCTTTTGTTGTAGTGGGACAGTCATTGTTTTGTTTCTTAATCTGTTTTTTCAACTAGGAGAGGATGTTGGCTGCAGATCCATTTGAAGTCACTTGGATAGGTTTTCTCTTAATAGTGCAAATATCTTTAACAGAACTAATTCAGGATTTCCACCAGGTTAAATACATTAAAGCATGGGTGTAGGAACTGATGGGTGGGGGGTGAGGGGGACAAATCCCCCCCAGATTTTTCAATGTGTGTGGTATTTTTATATTATATGCAGTACCCCCCCCCCCCCCCCCCCCCCCAGATTGTCTTAGGCTCCTACGCCCATACATTAAAGGATATATTTTTTACTTAAAAAATACTTTGCTTGTTATTGATTACACTGGACAATGCAACAACATATTTTTCCTGTCACATAAAATAAGTGAACTTTATAGAATATTTTGAGCTGATTTCAAATATGCTTTCCAAATATGTCAATGATTCAAGGTTTTTAAGTGATTGGAACATTTATGTTAAAATGTGTTATTACATAAAAAAAACATGTAAAACTTACCTAAAATGTAGCTGCTGCTGATTTTCTGCTGTACTTTGCTTGTAGAACACCCCTCCTACATGTTCAGTAGTAGTCAGACAGTATACTGGGTTTCCATTTGCCCTGGCATCACTTTTCCAGGGTAGAGATATCCTGATAAAAGTGGTCTCTATACTTATCACTGATAATACCAATGCTTTCTGGGAAAGACTCTAAATGCAAATCTAAGAAATGTATTTTAGTTACCTATATATATATATATACAAGCAATAAACATGAACTTGATGGAGCTCAAAGGGGCAGTGACTGAGAGATGCACCTGGGGTGCTGTGGTCTATAGAATCACTGAGAGTCTGACGTGACTGAACGCCCAGACAACAACAACAATACCTTAGTTACCGTGTAGGCCCACTGATTAGTTCATTATAGTTTCCTGAATCACTAATATAGTTTCTTTAATGTGTAACGTTGGCTAACGCATGCACACTACAGAAACTATACTCAGTAATGTGCAGAGTGTGGCGTTAGCCGCGCACTGCACTGGGGGGGGGGGGGGGGGACGGGATGGAGGGAGAAGGGGAAAGAGACACAGTGGAGAGAGGGAGGAGGGGAAAGAGACACAGGGGAGGGATGATGGGGGAAGATACACAGGGGAGGGGGGAAAGAGACACAGGGGATGGAGGGAGGAGGGGAAAGAGACAAAAGGGATGGAGGGAGGTGGGGAAAGAGACACAGTTGAGGGAGGAAGGAGGGGAAAGAGACAGGGGAGGGAGGAAGGAGGGGAAAGAATCACAGGGGAAGTAGGGAGAGAGAGACACAAGGTAGGGAGAGGGGGGACGAGACACAAGGGTGGGAGGGGGAAGAGTCATGAAATATTATACCGTCATTTATGACTAGTTAAATTTAAAATTTGTTTAAAATTTATAATAAATTAGAAAAATCTTTGGTATATGTAATTTACCAGGAATGGCACAGTCATGAGTCTTGAGAAAAAGAAAACAAATGTTACCTTTAAATATAGTATATAGATATGTCCTCTCCTGTTGTTTCTTGTTTAAAGCACTGGCGGAGCTACCGCCGGTGCAGGCGGTGCAATGCACCAAGGCCCTTCTGGGGAGGGAGGCCCAGTGCAGTTTAAATTGATAGACATTTTTTCCATTTAATTTGTTTTGATTGCCCAACCCCCCCATACTCTGGCCCTCTCCATCAGGCAACCCCTGAGCTATATCAGGCCCCACTGATCTCCCTCAGCTGCCCTCCCCCCACACGGGTGTGCAATTTGCAGAAATAGTGTTCAGAAATTCACAGTGGGAGGTAGGGGTATGAGAGGGGGTAGGGTTGTAAAGAAATAATATGGGTATGAAAAATATATATAATATATGTATGTGTGTGAATATATGTATGTATGTGTGGTGTGTATGTATGTGTGTGTCTATTTATGTGTATGGTGTAGGGTGTGTATGTCTGTGTATATGTCTGTGTATGTATATATGTATATGTGTGGTGTGTGTCTATGTATGTGTGTGGTGTAGTATATGTATGTATATATATATATACATACACACACTGTGTGTGTGAGTTAATTTGAAGGCATAATTGTGTTTTTTTGGTGGACTTTCCAGTTGCATGGTTTGGCCGTTCTACATGCTTTGGTCCTAAGTCCTAAGCCTTCGGCCTTCATTGCAACACCCGTTCAAAGTCCGACAGGCCTCGCGATGATCGCTGGAAATGAGCACCTTTGGCGCTCATTGCAGGGCTGCAACTGCGAGCCTCTCTTAGCGAAGCCCGCAACATTCCTGAGCATTACCAACAAAGTCGCAGATCCACAACTATTATATGTGATATATGTATGTGCCACTGGTTTAAAGGAAAGGTTATAATATTATGAGATAGTATTTTACACTACAATGACAAAAAGAAGTGTAACTTGCAGCTAGTATATGTTATGCTGCACCAACTATAAGCAATAATGCTGCAATTTACAGTTGGGGTGGACATGGGGGACTTGAGTTAAGTCAGCCACATGGGAGACATTAAATCAGCCACATGTACTAAAGCTTGAAGTGTTAACTCTTGGGGGATATTAAATCTTATTGTTGGTGTTTCTGATTCTCCACGATCCTTTGGACTGAAGTACGACAGGCACATCTGTCAGCCGTTGTCCCTCGGAGCTCCATCAAGCGCATGTTCATTGCTTCAATGACCTCATCAATCCATCTCTGCTTCTGCCGCCCCCTTCTTCGTGTGCTTTCAATCTTTCCCAGCATCAGCGTCTTCTCTAGGGAATCCTCTGTCTTCTCATGATATGGCCATAATACAATATATTGAATATGCAACACATAACAGTACAGTTAAAACATGTTAATATAATTGTTGTTGTTTATTTGTTCAGTCATGTGTAACTCTCTGTGACTGTATGGGCCACAGCAGGCCAGGCATATCTGTAAGCCACTGCCCCTCCAACCTCCATCAAGTTCATGCTCAATGATTCAATGATTTCATACATCCATCTCCACCTCTATCAGCCCTCTCTTTGTGTGCCCCCAATCTCTCGCAGCATCTAAGTCTTTGAGCTTAGGCCTCATGATCAAACCTTCCAGTGAACAGTTTGTCTTGATTTCCTGTAGTATTAATTTATTGGATCTTTTTGCAGACCAAGGGACTCTAAGCATTTTTTTCCAGCACCACAATTCAAAGTCATCAATTCTACTGTGCACAGACTTCTTCATGGCTCAGCTCTCACATCCGTATGTTACTAACTATGAAGGCCTTTGTTGTTAATAGCTTTACTTTTTAATAACTTGTCCAGACTTGACATAGCTTTCCTCAAATTACTTATGCAAAATAGGACAACTTAGGAATGGACAAGTTCTTTAAAATGTATCAAAACTACACCTTTTAGTATATCTCAAAGCAACATAATGTTGACATATGCTGTGGAGGAGGGATATGGTGACTAGCTCCAGTTGCACCGCAAAATAAGGTGAGCAGCAGGGGAAGCCACTGTTAATCATATGCAACCCCTATTTCCCAACAATGCTTTAAATTATATACAGTAAATTAAAAAATATAATTCCGATCACACCTGACTCAAGCAGGCCAGGAGATCTGTGTTCCCACATAGTTTCTCATTGAGCGCTGCCTCTAAGGATTCTGGTTAGTGACATGCAATCCTTAGAGGGAGTGACAGCACTGCTCACTGAGACATTTTGGGGGAAATGGGTTTCTTCTTGTGTGCTTGAGACATGTTTCACAATCACTTTTTGAGCCACCTTAGTATTTGACTAGAAATAACAGGGGGGTTACATCAATATAAGCACAGAGCATATATTTTTTACAGAAGTTTTTAGTTAGTGAACTTCTATCCAAAAGCAAGGTCTTCACTAACTAAAAACTTCTGTAAAAAAATATGCTCTGTGCTTATATATAGCCCTATTCAATTGTCTGAATAACAATTTAATAAGGCTGCTAATCTACAGATATCAAACTAATCAACATCACCTGCTGTAACCAACTTGCTTATCTCTAGGACCAATTTGGCAATACGTACTTTTTTACTTCACTTTTTTGGACAAACATACACTGGAAAATACAAGTTTTGTAACCTCACTAGGCTGCCTTCAGGGACATATGGCTGAAAAACAAAAAAACAGATCAGGTTACAAACAAAGGAGCAGACTGGTATATTAGCCTATAGATAATTGCAGTTTAGCATAAAACAGACCAGATAACTTTAGAAGTCGATCTATCTATTGAAAGAGGGAACAAAAGGCAGACATGTTAGTGAAGAAGAATGAGATTAGGCTCATATATAATGTAATTGACGGCTAGTATGCTGTTGATAAATTATAAATTGAATTTTCTGTGAGTTTTGCCTTTAATATCGACTTAATTTAGTTACATATTTTGGACTTTTGTTGTTTTTACACACACATTTCTATACAAATATGTTGATAGAATTATATAGATGTATGTTTACACACACACATCACATATATAGTTGTGGTAATTGCGAGGTTGTGTGTAACGCTCGCAATTACCAAAACTCTCTTCCCCGTAAGTTGCGGGTTGCACAATGTGAAATGCGTGTCAGGTGCCGCACATGTGCAATGCCTTTTGGGAGGCGCCCCTGTGCAAAGCGAGGAGGGAGCCGCGCACACGCAAGTGAGAGAGGGAAAGGAGACACAGGGTAGGGAGAAGGGAAAAGGGGTGGAAACAGAAATATAAAATACTTTTTTGACGGACAAGTGACTAGTATATATATATATATATATATATATATATATATATATATATATCTATACTGTACACTATATAACCATTTCTGTACAGTATCTCAGGCATACAGTACAATGAGGGAGAGGGGGAAAGGAGACACAGGGGAGGGAAGGATACACAGGGGAGGGGGGAGACACAGGGGAGGGAGGGGGGAAGGAGACACAGGGGAGGGAGGGGGGAGAGACACAAGGGAGGGAGGGGAAGATATGGGGGGGAGAAACACAGGAGAGGGAGAGGGGTGGAGAGACACAGGGGAGGGAGGGGGAAGAGACACAGGGGTTGGAGAGCGGGGAGAGACACAGGGGAGGAAGTGGGGGAGGAGGAGACACCAGGGAGCAAGAGGGTAGCGAGACACAGTGGTGGGAGGCGGGGAAGAGACACATGGGAGGGAGAGGGGAGAAAGGAAGGGGAGGGGGGAGAAACACAGAAGAGATGGGAAAGAGACACGGGAGGGAGAGGGGGATGCGACACAGCAGAGGGAGGGGGGAGACACAGGGGAGGGAGAGGGGGAAGAGACACAGGGGAGGGAGATGGGGGAAGAGACACAGGGGAGGGAGAGGATGGAGAGAGAGGGGGACAGACACAGATGAGGGAGAGGGGAGAAAGACACAGGAGAGGGAGAGGTGGAAAAAGTCACAGGGGAGGTAGAGGGGAGAAAGAGACACAGGGGAGGGAGGGGGAAGAGACAAAGGAGGAGGAAGAGAAACAGGAGAGGGGGGGAGACGGAGGGGGTGGAAACACAAATGTAAAATAGTATCCCGTCATTTGTGATGGGCAAGTGACATATATAAGTTTTTCAATTGAGTTGTACAGTTTATAGGTCACATTAAAGGTGGAAAAAGTTCTGAAATGATTTATCTTTGTCTCATTTTTTTACAGCACAGAAACCTGACATTTTAACAGGGGTGTTTAGACTTTTTAT
This sequence comes from Discoglossus pictus, assembly GCA_027410445.1. Lineage (NCBI taxonomy): Eukaryota > Metazoa > Chordata > Amphibia > Anura > Alytidae > Discoglossus > Discoglossus pictus. The sequence continues at coordinate 97,392,530 of CM050165.1, forward strand.
ATCCACTGTATGTGTGGGGTGGGAATCCACGAACAGCACCGAACATGGGACAACAGAATGGTTTGTGGTTGAGAGTGAATGCAGCAGGGTTCAACTTATGCGCAAAGTGCGACATGCATGTGGCCAAGTTGGATGATACTAAGGAAATCAATATTGTTGGAAGAGATGTCGGCAGCCTCTGGTGTGCGGATGATACTGCTCTGAAGGCTGAAGGTGAGGGGGAACTAAAGGGGCTATTGATGAGGGTGAAAGAGAAGAGTGAAAGAGAAGAGTGCAAGAGCTGGCCTGTTGCTCAGCATTAAAAAGATGAAGATCATGGCAAACAGCAATCTCAGTTTCTGGAAGATGGATGGGGAAGAAATGGAGGCAGTGACAGATTTTAATTTCCTGGCATCCAATATCTATTCAGATGGTGACTGCAGCCATGAAGATAAATGGCTTTTCCTTAGGTGGAGGAAGGCTGTGACAGGTTTAGACATGCTACTATAAAGGAAAGATATTACATTACTGACAGGGGTCCGCATGGTTGGAGGTATGGTGTTCCCAGTAGTGACATACGGATGTGAGAGCTAGACCATAAATAAGTCTGAGGGCTGTGGAATTGATGCCTTTGAATTGTGGTGTTGGAGAAAACTGCCTGGAGTCTCTTGGACTGCAAGAAGAAACAATAAATCAGTACTACAGGAAATCAAGCCAAACTGTTCACTGGAGGGTTTGATCATGAGACTAAAGCTCAAATATTTTGGCCATATCATAAGAAGGCAGGAATCCCTATAGAAGACTCTGATGCTGGGAAATATTGGGGGCGCGCAAAGAAGAGGACGACAGAGGCGAAGTTGTTGAGGGCTTTATACTTTTAGGGTCATGATTCAAAATGTTATTCTGGAGGTTATGGGGAGCCAGTGGAGTGATTGACAGAGAGGTGATGCTGACATTGAGCGTTGGGTATTGTAGATGAGTCTAGCAGACACATTCAATATAAATTGAAGTGGTGATAAGCGCTTGATGGGGAGGCCAGCAAGGAGCAAGTTGCAGTAGTGAAAGTGATAGAGTATTCTAAAAAAGCAAGTTTACAATTTATTTTTTTTATAAAAAAAAAAACATCTAATTCCAGAAGTCTTACTCTGAAAATTGAATTTTATCATTCATCTTCTATTCTTGGTCAGCCTCTTGGTCAGTAAGTGCCACTTAATTAGAGCCAGTTGTAACTTGAGTCTTACGTCTAAGAAAATCTGATCTCCGGAGTTCTTGCATTAGATTTGCTTTGTACTAGTAATGAATTGGAAGATTTTCTTTGCCCATTACAGTTAATAAGATTGTTTAAACACTTCTCTGGTATGAAGCGAAAGCATTGTCAATAACATGTAGATAGGATTTACTGCCCAGAAGAGCTCACAATCTAATTAAGAAAATAGTACTGTATGATAGTGAATGATAGTGTACTGTGACATACCGTATATACTCGAGTATAAGCCGACCCGAGTATAAGCCGAGGCACCCATTTTACCACAAAATACTGGGTAAAATGAGCGACTCGAGTATAAGCCGAGGGTGGGAAATGTGCTGCCCCCTGTGTCCCTCTTGTGCCCTCTGTGTCCCACTCTCTCTCCGTGTCTCTTCTCCCCTCTCCCTTCCCTGTGTCTCTTCTCCCCTCTCCCTTCCCTGTGTCTCTTCCCCCTCCCTTATCACCCTCCTCAGCCCCACTCCTCAACCTCCCTCCTCATCCTTAACCTCCCTCCTCATTCTCAACCTCCCTCCTCAACATCCCTCCTCATCCTCAACCTCCCTCCTCATCCTCAACCCCCTCCTCAACCTCCCTCCTCATCCTCCCTCCTCAACCCCCCTCCTCAATCTTAACCCCCCATCCTCAACCCCCCTCCTCAACCCCTCCTCCTCAACCTCTCTCCTCATCCTCAGCCTCCCTCCTCAACCCCCCCATCCTCAACCCCCTCCTCAAGCCCCCATCCTCATCCTCCCTCCTCAACCCCCCATCCTCATCCTCAACCCCCTCCTCAACCTCAACCCTCCTCAACCTCACCCCTCCTCAACCTCAACCCCCCCTCAACCCCGACCCCCCCTCCTCAACCCCCCCATCCTCAACCCCTCCTCCTCATCCTCAACCTCCCTCCTCATCCTCAACCTCCCTCCTCATCCTCCCTCCTCATCCTCAACCTCCCTCCTCAACCCCCCTCCTCAATCCCCCAGCCTCATCCTCAACCCCCCATCCTCAATCTCCCTCCTCAACCTCAACCCCCCGCAACCCCCCTCCTCAACCTCAACCCCAACCCACCTCCTCAACCTCAACCCCCCTCAACCTCCCTCAACCCCAACCCCCCTCCTCAACCTAAACCCCCCTCCTCCACCTAAACCCCCCTAAATACCTCCCCCCCTCTCCCCTTACTTACCTGCTTTTGCTCCGGCCTTCGCTCCTTGACCCGGCGGGCATGTGACGTCACATGCGCGCCGAGTCATTAGCATATACCGGGTGCCGGCACCTGGTATATGCTAATGACACGGCGAGCATGTGACGTCACATGCGCGTCAGCGCCGGGTCAAGGAGCGGAGGCCGGAGCACAAGCAGGTAAGTGAGGGGAGAGTGGGGAGGTATTTAGGGGGGTTTAGGTGGAGGAGGGGGGTTGACGGGGGTTTAGGTTGAGGAGGGGGAGGGAAAGAGACACGGGGGGTTAGAGAGACACACGGGGGGTTAGAGACACAGGGGGGGTTAGAGACACACAGGGGGGGTTAGAGACACACGGGGGGGTTAGAGACACACGGGGGGGTTAGAGAGACACGGGGGGGTTAGAGAGACACGGGGGGGGGGGAGAGTGACTTGAGTATAAGCCGAGGGGGGCCTTTATTGCCTTAAAAAAAGGGCTGAAAAACTCGGCTTATACTCAAGTATATACGGTACTGCATAGGCAACCAGCTAATTTACATAGTTATTGAGGTTGAAAATAAGACTTTTAGTCCATTAAGTTCAACGTTTTTAGGTCTCCCCTGATCCTTGTAATATGTGGATTAATTGTGAATTGATCCAGAGGAAGGCAACAGAAAAAAAAGACATTGAAATATTGGAAAAATATAATTTCATAAGGGAAAAAAAATAATTTCCTTCCTGAACCCAGATACTGGTGATCGGACTCCTCCCTGGATCAATATTCCTTCTTTAATTATCCAGGATAACCCTGAATGTCCTTTCTATTCAAAAATATATCCAACCCCTTTTTAAAGTTATCTAACTAATCTGCTGTCACCACCTCCTTTGGTAGAGAATTCCACAGATTAACCACCCTTACTGTGAAGAAACCTTTCTTTCTGTAAGGTACAATATTTTTTCTTCTAACCTCAAAGGATGTCCTCTTGTCAGTTGAAAACCTCTTGGCACCAAAAGCTCATTTGACGTAGTCTTATATTGACCTTGGGACCTTTACGTGTTGGCTGGCTGCATGCAGTAGGGCCATCGGCCACTAGATGGTGCAGTCATCATTTCAGTTAATTTTCTATGGTTAGGGGTATGGTTAGGGTTTAGGGTAGTGGCAGAGTATAAGCTTTAAAAGAAATTCACTGAAATGGCAGCCACTGTGTGCGGCCAGCTAACAGGAAAGATCCTGATCCTGGATATATTTTTATAGGGTAATCATATCCTCTCTTAGACGCCTTTTTCTAGAGAAAATAAGTGTAATTTGGTTCATTTCCTTCATACCTTAGCCCCTCCATTCCCCTTATTAGTTTTGTTGCCCTCCTCTGTACCTTTTCCAGCGCTACAATGTCTTTTTTATGAAGTGGTGCCCAAAATGATACTCCATATTCCAAATGAGGGCGTACTAGAGATTTGTATAGTGGCAGAATTATATTCGCTTCCCCGGCTTCTATGCCCTTCTTAATTTGAATTGAAACAACAATGAGCAATGGCTGTCTGCCCTGAAGAGCTTGCAATCGTGTGTGGCCTAGAGACTCTGCAATGAGGCGATGTGACAAACACACACTGGCTAATTGTGAGACAAATCTTGTTGTTTTTGCAATGCCCCCTGCCAAGAGCTGGAGCCTAACGTTAGTAGGAGGGGTGGGGGTGTAACTCTGCATTAATAAGTAAGAGAAGAAGTCAGGGACATCCCAGTGTCAGTACAAGAGGCTGTGCTTGGATCACACTGCACATGCGCACTGCCCATCCTTCCCTCCCTCTGCAGCTTTACTAAAGCCTGGAGCACAGCTTGCAGATCACATCCACAGCTTGTCTATACTGTGCCTACCAGACATGGCCGCCCCACTAACAGACAGTGACAAGAGGAAGCAGATCAGTGTGAGAGGCATTGCAGGACTTGGAGATGTCTCTGAAGTCAGGAAGAGCTTCAACAGGCATCTGCACTTCACCTTGGTCAAAGACAGGAACGTGTCCACCCCCAGAGACTATTACTTCGCCTTGGCACACACTGTAAGGGACCATCTGGTGGGGAGATGGATCAGGACCCAGCAATATTACTACGAGAAGGACCCCAAGGTAAATCAGCAGCTGCCCCCCTTTAATACCCATTATGTGCATGCAAATTGCAGCAAGAGGCAGGTAGAGTCTTACAGTGCAGTGCATGCTCAGTCATTCCCATCATCATCCATCTTGTCTTGTTTTGCAGAAGCAATGCAGCATCCCAGGATGCAGGAAAGTCCTCTACCATATACCCCCCTGCAATGTACCACCTTAATTTTTTGCAGTATACTATGCAATTTAATCCAAATTATGTTAAATTAATTCTGGCATGCATAATAAGTTGCAGAGCAAAAAATAATAGTTTGCAAAAACAATATATTCTGTTAACCCTTTCACTGTTGCATTAAATGGTTTAAAACAATGTTGCTCTCAGATAAATACTCCCACTCCCCTATCCCTGCTGGGTAGATTATGTCACAACACTGCAGTACATCTCTAGCTGAGATAAATAACTTCCATACTCATTTTGGCCATTAGACTTAATGAAGAGAATGCATATCAGATTGCATCTTCATCTACTTCTGCACTTTCATTTGGCTCCTGTTGATTACTGCAACATTATTATAGGAAGAGCCTAATTACATGGCTGATATGTTCAGTGCTGCAGGGAATGAATGGAGATGTTTACCAGTGGATGCTGTAAATATGTTTTATGCATGGATTTGCAGATATGTTATGTGCATCTATGTTTCAAAATGTATATGTGTGTTTGAATTTGTGTGTGATTTTATTATAAAAATTCCTGCTGTTTTAGCAGTACATCTATCCTTTGACTTTGCTGATCAATAGATATTCATATGAAAAAAAAAACTATTGATTGATGAAATAGGGACAGTATATTGATTAGTACAATACCTAAAGGTATTTATGTATTCAAAAGAATACTATTCAGGTTATCAATTAGTAATGGGTGGCCTGATTCTATAGGCTGGAGAAGGAATGACATGTATATGTGACACCTCTTCTATCTGACCTTGAACATCCTATATTACTAAACATCTATATGAGATTTAAAACTCTACCATATAAGAGATTATAATTGTAGTATATTTTTATCCAATGCATAACGGACAGTGAAGCAGGCAAGGAAAATATTATTTTTTTTCTAAAACATTTCTTATATGTGTAGTTTTTACTAAGCCACATATAGCTTTTTATAAATATTGTTGACTGATTACAACCCTCAGATAAAAATTTTTTTATTTAAAAATGGCTGCCATTGTAAGATTTAATGACATTTTATTTATTGAGCAATAACATTTTTATATTTGTGGAAATATTAATCTTTTATGGGTTTTGAAATATATTTAGTTATTTCACTGATGGTTTACATGTCGGCTGATGGTTTACATATACACAATATTTCATATTAACATTAACCATTTAAGCAGCCTGGACATAAAGCTAAAAAAAAACTTATTTATGTATCTGCTCCTGGTACAAAACATCTGCAACACTAAAGCAAAAGTGCACAAGAGATGTAACATACACTGATACTTAACAGGATGCTGGCATCACCTGTAGTCTTTCGATTTAATAAAAATACATACAGCTTTATTAAATTTATTAAATTGCGATTCGGCCAATTGAATAGGGCTCTATATAAGCACATAGCATATCTTTTTACAGAAGTTTTTAGTTAGTGAACTTCTATCCAAAAGCAAGGTCTTCACTAACTAAAAACTTCTGTAAAAAATATGCTATGTGCTTATATAGGGCCCTATTCAATTGGCCGAATCGCAATTTAGTAAGGCTGTATGTCGCTAACATACATCACATACACAGATTTCTGAGATGCCCTTTCCTCCCACCCATCTCATTAAATCACCCCAGTTGTATGAAACCTATTTCCATTACCCACTTCATTTAAACCCCTGCTTATAGATCACCTTTCAAACCATCTCATTAATTTCATTAAATACCACATATTGCTACTCACCTGCTCAGATCAAATCCCCTTTATCACTCCCTCTCATCCAAATCTCATCAAGTAACCCACTTTGCATCCCCATTTCATTAAACCACTCCATTACAGCTCTGGTCCCTCATCCAAGTACCACTGCTAACCATTTGCGGCACTAGCTTATTGATGACCGCTAATATTGAAATCCCATTTAAACAGTGACATCATGATCACCCACCATCTCCCTCGACTTTGCAACACCTCGGGACACAGATTTTGTGTGGCAGCTTGCAATAACTTAAGTTTATTGTCAGCTAATCCAAAAAATATCCCTCCTCATTGTAATGTTCCTGTTCTGTGCCTGCCACCACTCCCTCTGAATGTTTGTCAAGCAATATACATGTTTGATTGGGTCGTGGCAACACAGATCACCTTGCTTACACCACAGTACCCCTGGGCAACTTTTTGCCAAGTCGTTCAGTCATGTCTGACTCTCTGCAACCCCATGGACTGCAGCATGCAAAGCACAATCATTATGTCTCAGGTTGTGCTTATCCATAAGGGTTTCTTGGCAAAGATACTGGAGTGGGTTTCCAAATCCTTCTCTAGTGGACCACAATATAAGGGTGATTAACACTATATATATATATATATATATATATATATATATATATACGCAATATTGCACTTGATTACAAAATCCTGAGTGATAGTTAGTCTATAATAATGACACATCTCTTTGGGCAGCAGGAAGGAGCACTCTTTATCATTGCAGTAATTTGTAAGTTGATTATATAGACTCCCAGAATCCTTCAGGCTACCATACAAAGATAATATATTTCTCTATATCTATGTGCCTGTCTATTTTACATCTATCCACCAGTCTGAACTGAATTTCCCGTTGTTGCTGTGTATATAATCACACCTATGTGCCTCAGTCTGATGTAAGTGCAAATATTAAATTGATCCTGACAGCGACAATCATTCATTTATAGACTGTGTGAAGTAAAGAGAGAGAAGCGCCTGTAATGGTTCAGGCTGCGCTAACCCCTGCATCACGGCTATGTGTGATGTCTATATTTGGTATGATGATTCAGCTGTGTTATTGGGTGTATTTTTACCCACTGCGAGAAGAACGTGAGCTTTCTGTTAATTGGTCTCCTCTGTTCATGCTACAAGCTCATTATCTACACTTTCCTTATATAAATGATATTTATCGTGTCACACCTGCTTGCAAGCTTTATTTCTGATATCACCTTATATTTTACTTTTTGCACACGGGAGCTGTGTTTAGATAATAACATTGATGAATGTTCAATATATAATAATAACTATATATAATAGAAAATAGGCTTGTTCAGCTAGTCAACAACAGAACAGTCTCTCTCCCTATACTAACATGAATCGGTACAGCATGATGTCAATGGTTCCAATTCCCACCATGTAAAGAGTGGATTAGGGATACATTGATTAAATTAATTTATTAGTTAACTGTATTCGTAAATGAACGTCGATATCTATTGATTGCCCCCAATCTATCCTGCCTGTCCTGCACCAGTGCCAGGGCTTCAAATTCCCTTCATAAGCCAAAGTGGGTGTATATACAAATTAGGATTATATGGATACCTTTAGATTGTAAGTATGCAAGTTTTCAATATTGCAAGGTGCTTTGGGGAAAGCACTAAAGACACTGGATTCTAAGCTCAAGACAGCACCCCCCCCTCCTTGATCACAACTTATGTATAGCGCTACAGAATATGTTGGTGCATTACAAACAAACTATAATAATAATGACAAAACATTGGCAACATTGTAGCATATTTTCATATAAAGAGTTAATCTTTAATGGCCAGCAAACACAGTATATGTATTGTCTAATATTAATAGTCATTACCAGTGATGAATAAAACAGGGTTTGCCAGAACTGGATTGTGCTGGACTCCTGGTCACATTCTTTACATATAAATTAATTAACATTTTTGTAAAAACATTGGAAACAGATGAAATGTGTATCTGCTAAAATAATGATGTATGGCCTTAATAAATTGCGATTTGGCCAATTGAATAGGGCTCTTCTGTAAAAAAAATATGCTCTGTGCTTATATAGAGCCCTTTTCAATGGCCGAATCGCAATTTAATAAGGCTGTTAATATTTAGTGTGACATTGAAGTGCTTTACTGCTGGATCTATAGGCCCTCACACCCAGGTGACTAGTAATTACTATGAACAAAGTTTGTACTGGAAGACCATCTGTGTGATACCAAGGGTAGCTTATATGTGGAGTGGCAAACCTTTATTATAAGAACCGCCATAGGGTGCATCCTGGTTATAATCCAATAGGGACCAGCTGTGTGATACCAAGGGTAGCTTATATGTGGAGTGGCAAACCTTCATTATAAGAACCGCCATAGGGTGCATCCTGGTTATAATCCAATACGGACAAGTTGTGTGATACCAAGGGTAGCTTATATGTGGAGTGTCAAACCTTCATTATAAGAACTGCCATAGGGTGCATCCTGGTTATAATCCAATAGGGACCAGCTGTGTGATACCATGGGTAGCTTATATGTGGAGTGGCAAACCTTCATTATAAGAACTGCCATAGGGTGCATCCTGGTTATAATCCACTAGGGACCAGCTGTGTGATACCAAGGGTAGCTTATATGTGGAGTGTCAAACCTTCATTATAAGAACTGCCATAGGGTGCATCCTGGTTATAATCCAATAGGGACCAGCTGTGTGATACCATGGGTAGCTTATATGTGGAGTGTCAAACCTTCATTATAAGAACCGCCATAGGGTGCATCCTGGTTATAATCCAATAGGGACCAGCTGTGTGATACCAAGTGTAGCTTATATGTGGAGTGGCAGACCTTGATTATAAGAACCGCCATAGGGTGCATCCTGGTTATAATCCAATACGGACCAGTTGTGTGATACCATGGGTAGCTTATATGTGGAGTGGCAAACCTTCATTATAGGAACCGCCATAGGGTGCATCCTGGTTATAATCCAATACGGACCAGTTGTGTGATACCATGGGTAGCTTATATGTGGAGTGGCAAACCTTCATTATAGGAACCGCCATAGGGTGCATCCTGGTTATAATCCAATAGGGACCAGCTGTGTGATACCAAGTGTAGCTTATATGTGGAGTGGCAAACCTTTATTATAAGAACCGCCATAGGGTGCATCCTGGTTATAATCCCCAGGATCTCCACCTTTTTCCTCCCGCAAGGCATATATATAGAAATATAAACATCATTATGCTTCATATTAGAGTCTATTTTACCAACATTTATTTTCCTTCAGGGATATTTAATATTTTATTGCTTATTCATGCATTTATTTATTTGCAAATAAGGCACAGATACTATTTTTGGACAATGTTATTTCCACAGGGGATTGTTTTCTCACTAAGTTCCTTATTGGATTATGGCTCTTATGTGCTGTACATTATTACACAGTACAGACTAACAAAATGACCTTGGAAGGTTGACCCTATTGAAGTCATTTGCTGGGCATTATGCTTTGCTCATCTATCTTTCATTGTATAGATCCTGTCAGCTACTGGTGTGGGAGCCATTCACTGATCTGTTTGTAACCTTGACAGCCTCACATCTTATAGAAAACAACATGTAAAGTCTAAGGCCCTCATTCAATTGCAATTTGGCCAATTGAATAGGGCCCTAAATAAGCACATAACATATTTTTTTTAGTGAAGGTTTTAGTTAGTGAAAACCTTGCTTTTGGATAGATTCTTAGGCCCTCATTCAATTGCAATTTAGCCAATTGAATAGGGGTCTAAATAAGCACATAACATATCTTTTTTAAAGAAGTTTTTAGTTAGTAAAAACCTTGCTTTTGGATAGATGTTTACTAACTAAAAACTTCTTTAAAAAAGATATGTTATGTGCTTATTTAGAGCCCTATTCAATTAGCCAAATCTCAATTGAATGAGGGCCTTACTAACTAAAAACTTCTTTAAAAAAACTATGTTATGTGCTTACTTAGAGGCCTATTCAATTGGCCAAATTGCAATTGAATGAGGGCCTAAATAAGCAACTTTACAATTTCTTGTTATTAGCAAAAAGTTAATCTAATGAGAGAAGTATTGTATTTTCTTAATTGCAATCAGACTCAGACTCTAAAGGATCACTGAATAATGAAAAAAATATATATCTCTGAAAATATTGAATCTACTTAAGAGAATAATTAAGCAGGAACATGTAATAGATTATTTTTAATTAGAACACAATGATGCTTCTACTGATCCCTGGAGGCATCCATGACTCTGTTGTGAAAGTTGCACATATAACACTGCACATTTACACTTCTGTAGGAGCAGGACTTGTAGTTTACCTTGCAACTGGAATAGGGTAGGTTTCACATTCTTATTTAATAAGTCTTCTTCCCCTTACCTCTCTTGTGATAGTTCAAGATAATCACGTTCCCTAGACTTCAAGCTGGTTTTGAAAGAAGACAAGATGAAATCCTTAAAAACATAACCAAAGTTTTCAAAAATTCAGATTTTCCATAAAAAGAAAATATGCCCATAGCTTACTGAGCTGATAGTAGTAAGTTTGTTACATTCATCACAAACATGCAGTTGTTCCTGAACTACAGTAGTTATTTAAATGTAATAAGGCTCCAGGTCTCCTCCCTCATCAGTCGGCCGTTATGAGAGGGTGTTTCATTGGATGTCTTTCTTGAAACCCTCAATATAAATATTATTAAAAAAATAGTAAATTGCCCATCAAAATTTACATTATCATTTTTAATTTTTCTCTCCCTCCCTTTTGTCTCTTCCCCTCCCTCCCCTGTGTCTCTTCCACCCTCCCCTGTGTTTCCCCCCTCCCCTTTCCTGTGTGTTCCTCCCCCTCTCCCCATCCCTGTGTTTTTCTCCCCCTCTCCCCTGTGCGCACTCTCGCGGACGCAGCTCTGTCTGGACTTAGGAAGTACTGGTAAGTGTGTGCGCTCTCACATAGCGTTACACACTTACCAGAATTATTATAGGTGATAATAACTAGACATAGGCCCTCTTTCAATTGCGATTTGGCCAATTGAATAGGGCTCTAAATAAGCACATAGCATCTTTTTTTTAAAGAAGTTTTTAGTTAGTGAAAACCTTGCTTTTTGATAGATTCTTACTAATTAAAAACTAATTAAAAAAAATATGTTATGTGCTTATTTAGAGCCCTATTCAATTGGCCAAATTGCAATTGAATGAGGGCCATAGTAATTACTACTTAATGTTTCTGATGATGATTACACAGCCAAACATGGAAAATAACTGAGGAGGAATCTGTTTCTGATTGCACTCAAGAAAATGCAATTTTATATTTCCTTTTTGATAGTAACAAAAACATAAAAATGTGTTTATTTAGGGTTTTACCTTGCAGTACTGCAAACTTGGTCTATATTCTGAGCCAGCCACAGTCTAACTACAATAGGAGATACAGTGTAACATAAAAACACTTCTTATCTTTTATCAGTTATTTTTGTAGTCTTTGTTACATGACGTAACTGGCAGATGCAGCTCTTGTATTCCGGTCACATGACGCAGTAGTCAAAATCTGTAAAAGTAATGTCAAGCACATTGATTAATCCCAGAGCGGTGACTTTGAAATAGTTCAGGGTTCAACAAATCCAGAAGACACTACTTTAATTTCTGGATTCAAACCTTTGGTTCATGTACATATAATTAAAGTGCAGAACGACTAAGCTGCTGTGTTGAGAAATATTCAGGAGATTGGCAACAGACTTTTCAAATGCAAACTTAAAGAGCCATTTACCTCACTATAAGTGCTCTTCATGGTGTGAAAGAGCACAAGATTCTAGGTTAAAATGATTTATTTTTATTTTATTACACTCATAACAGATAACAATCCACAGTCTTAGGTCTGTTTACAACACATTCCTGACAATTCCATGCTTAACAACATCTGCTGACACTGAGTAAGCCGTGTAGACTCTGTGAACACAAGATTTATAGTTTTTCTCTGAACTTTAAGAATGCAGGAGGAGACGTGAACCCCCAACTGTACTCTTTAGCTGATTCCAGCAGTCATTTATCTGCACAGATGAATTTGTGAAGGGTTAACTCTCTTTCTGTGGGTCTGTCTGGGGGCGCTGCCAGTGACTCCTGTAAACAGATGATTTTTTCTGTGAAAAAGGCAACTATTTAAAATATTCAAAAAGTAGTTCAATATGTTTTTAGGAGAACTTTACAGTTGTGTGCTCCAAGTTGTGCTGAATTAACTGGCCCTTTAATAGGAATGGTAAGATCTGCTTTAATGACTATTTTTTTAGATTAGTGCACCAGAAAAGTTCTTGACCTTTTAGTCAATGTTGTATTGAAGGTCATTTTGATTTCAACGAAGCAGAATAATCCAGTTCACCTATGAAACACATGTGGGATTCCTGGTAAGAAACATTGGTTGTTTTCCTTATGAAATAACATCATATATAAAATAATTCTTGTTAGTCAAGTTTCTTACTTTGTCCCAGGCAGGTTTATTGCGGAATTGGCAGGGGATTTGGCACCGTATTGGAGTAAATGAGAGCTTTATATCTCTGCAATCAGAGTTGGCACTGTAAACAAAAAAATGCCTCATAAAAACAAGGCACGCTGAAACATACTGTATTTTTTTTAGAATACAAAGATATTTTTTTGCTAGAAAAAATGTAGCATAAATTACATTATATTACAAATATTCATTATACTTTTTTTCCCTTGGATGTGGTTTTCCACAATAGTGATGGGGATCCATTCCACAATATATATATTCTGCGGCTTGGTTATAATTTAGGATTGGAGTTGGAGCCTCAAGGTTGATTTTTAATTGGTACCTGTTTTCACTTTTGTTATATTTAGAGATCAGTCACATTTTTTGCATCAATGGAGGTAGACCTAAAAGTAGTGATAATAGCATGAGTCATCTGCACAAATAGGTCAGTGGATAGGATATCAGCCTACAGTACAGCAATCCCACAGTTCAAATCAAGGTGGCTTCAAAGAACAAAGCAAATGATCAGACGTACAGGTATACATTGTAGAAGACAACTGGACTTCGCAGTGTGTTGACAGTTACAGTCGGTCTCACTTCCACCCCTTCTCCACTCTGAGCCGCACATTAGCATACAGTAGCCGTAAAATCAATTCTACATATTTCAGAAATGATTTACTTGTGAGAAAAACTGCTAATACAATGTATAGCCAGTTTTTTATCCTTTTTAAAATTAAATCAACTTTGTTTTGGGATGAGTTTATTGTTAACCACCAAGTATTCTAGTTTTCATGCTAAAGATTATTATTTAACTCAATTAATGTGTTTATACAGAGGTTTAGTCCTGAAATCCTTAGGTTGCTGTTAAGTAACAAAGGCCCTTTAATAGCACTAGATTTCTATGGTTTATATATTATGTCATATCTAATAGTGACGGTACAGGTATACACCTAAAAAAGCACTGATTCGCTATAGCCCTCTGTTTTTCCTGTAATTCCCTGATTAGCGCTAAGCCCCGCCGATCCCTGTGTCACTGTGCCGCAATATAACGCTGTTTTTTCTACAGGTTATTTTATCTTTTCCTATATAATGCAATTATAGAACACATCTGCAGTTGTATTGATTTATTGGCACCTTTTATATATGCTGTTTCTATTTTAATAGTTTTTTCCTGCTTCTTTAGACCAGTGACCTTCATGTACGGTCAGTGTACCCTGGCTTTGTTCCTTCCAACAACCTCCGATGATGCCTTTAGTGGCGGTTCAATCAATCCAGACCTCGCTTGGCTGTGCTTCAGTTTAGCAGGAAATAGGATGAAAATAGCTTTTTACCTCTCCTGATGTATTGATTTTTTCCAATGAGTTATACATTTAATTACTAGTAAAAGGTGTGCCCTAGTTTATAGGATCAGAGTGTTTAAAGCACCACTGCATAATGAAAAACTGTATGTGCTTGAAAACTTCGAGACTGACCAAGAGCATAATTTAGCAAGAAGAAGTCATACAGTTAGTTTTTAATTAGAAAACAGTACATTTTAATGCCCCTGCAGGACCCTAGAGGGATTCATGATAAATTGGTTAATTATGTTGAAAAATGTCCGGATACATTTGCTGAGGGTAGAGAAATGGAATGGGGTTTGTATGTAAATAGAGAGAGAGAGGATGGAGAATGACCCGGGGAGAGGGGAAGTGGGTAGTGTCTTATAGAGAAAAACAATATATTGATTAGTATTAGTCAATGGAATAGAAATATGATAACCAATTGCAACCACCCTAAGCAATTGTTCACTTGATGTCTTAGATTATACCAAAACAATGAGGGGAGTAATTGCTTTGACTACCATGGCACACATCAAAAGACTGGTCTTATCTGTCAGTAGGTTGTCCCTTTAAGATTCTACTATAATTGCAAATAAGGTAAAAATAATTGCATATCAAGAAACACCATGAGGCATTGGACATTTGGATATGCTAATCCCACAATAACCACTTTGTAGGTTCGGGTAATCATACTGACATCAGTCCTATACAGGCAGAGCTGACAACTCTGTACTTAGTGGGGTACAGCTATTAGCTTAGACCAGGGTAGGCATGTTTGGTCCTGGAAAGTCACACACAGGCCTGGATTTGAGGATAACCCTGCTGCATACAGTCGAGACTATCGCTTCTTAAGTAATCCCGGTTGACTCATGTGTGCACAGGAAGGACATCATCTATTCCAGGCCTGTGTGTGGCTCTCGAGGACCAAACATGCAGTGCCGCTAGTGGCTCTCAACCCTTCCAGTGCCGCGACCCACCAAAAAAACTCCCAAGCCATGGCGACCCCCAACAGCAAAACTACAGGCCAGAATAGACAAAAAAACATATCCCCAATGGCTCCAGGTGACCCCCGGCAAATAGTCATTTGACCCCCGACGGGGTCACGACCCATAGGTTGAGAACCACTGGTTTAGGCAATGTCACTAGTGTCAGTGCCACTAACAAAAAAGAAATACTAAGTTCAACCCAGCCAAAGAGAGCTAAAGTCTTACAGAAAACCGTAACCTGTGCAAATATATTATAAGACTAGTGTCTTATACAAATCTGGGTTAAAGACTGTATCCTGAGGACCACTGTATTCTTTTATTTTTTAAAGTTGCAGTTTATTTATTTGCAGTTGCCATACTAAAGAAGGGTTAAGTTTCACTGGTGACTTGTGTCTGTTGCAAAAATGTTTTACATAAATGTGACCTGAAATAGAAACCAGTTATAGGCTTTGTGTAGCTTGTATGAGAACCCCCCCCCCCACTGAAGACTTGGGGGGGCTTCCTGCAGCTGGAATAACAGTCCGGTCAGAGGTTTTGCTGCTTTACAAATGTATTGGTTGTTTTGAAAAATCAAAACTCTTTTATTTGTGTAACATACAGCCTTATTAAATTGCAATTCGGCCAATTGAATAGGGCTCTATATAAGCACTGAGCAAATTTTTTTACAGAAGTTTTTAGTTAATGAACTTCTATCCAAAAGCAAGGTCTTCACTAACTAAAAACTTCTGTAAAAAAATATGCTCCATGCTTATATAGAGCCCTATTCAATTGGCCGAATTGCAATTTAATAAGGCTGTAAATGATTATTACCAGTAGAATAGTTATTATTCAGTTTCTTATATCAGCCAGTATATGCCTTATGTTTTCATGCTTACGGAAACCTCAGATTTTCCCAGTTTAACATGATATACTTAAAATTTGCACTTCAAAGACAGGGGATTATATTCTCCTGAGTTTGGGGTGAATTTCCTGTTTACCAAGAATAACAGGATAAACAAACCTGTGAAGTGAAAATACCACAACAGATTCTTTTTAGACACATAGGCCTAAATTCACTACGCTTTTTTTCAATGACCCAACAATATAAAAACCTTTACTGCCGTTACATATATATATACTAGCGAATTGCCCGTCAAAAAATGACGGCAATGAAATTGTAAGGTAGCTAATGCTGTTTAGTGTGTAATAATGAAATATATAATACATTAATAAATGAATATACTTTACCTATTTTAAAGCATTGTGTGGAAGAGCTGTGAATGTGTTTTGATGTTGCTGCAGCATTAGTGGTGTGGATCTGCTGTGTAAGCGTGCTGAATGTGTGCAGTGTAACACTGTGCGTGCGCGAGCCCAAACCGTTAGCGTAGTCGTGTACTTCCGCATTGGCGTAAAATGGCGAGTAATGTGTGGTATACGTTTGTATCGGAATATCCGTAGGTGTTTTGTGGTGTTTTGCAAGTTTCTTGTGGTGTTTTGCGAGTTTAGAGTGCTGTAGCCTCGTTTTCGTTTTGTTCGGCGGCCATTTTTTCTCTCGCTTCGATTTTTTTTTAGTCTCTAAACTGTTTTATTTCGAGTAAAATCGAGGTGTAAGTTGTATTTTTGAGGTGCTGGGTGCTCCCTCTTGGTGTAGGTAAGTTTTTTATGTATGTGGTGTGTGTATGTATTGTGTTTTACATTTTGTAATGTTCGCGAGTTGCGTCCGAGTGTTGCGAGTCCGTAATGTGTGTGAACGTGTGTCGTATGTTGTTTGCGAGTGTCGTAATGTGTGTGTCGTACTGTTTGGGTTGCGACGTGAAGTTTGCGAGGTCCTCAGGTGCTGGCATGGAGCGCCTACGGCGCTCCATGCCAGCAACTGAGACCCTCGGGCAGTGCCCTCGCTTTGCGAGGGCCTCGGCTCGCATAGCGAGCCGCAGCCCTCGCTACGCGAGGGCCGCGACTCGCATAGCGAGCCCGCAGCGTTAGCAACAACTCGTACGCTCACAACTATATATGTGATGATATAAATACACACACCAGGAGGGGGAGAGGCACAGGAGAATGAGAGGGGAGAGAGACACAGGAGGGTGGAGACGCAGGGGAGTGAGAGGAGGTGGTAGACACAGGGGAGTGAGAGGAGGGGGGAGAGACACGGGAGTGAGAGGAGGGCTGGAGAGACACAGTGGAGGGAGAGGAGGGGGGAGACACAGGGGAATGAGAGGAGGGGGTAGACACAGGGGAGTGAGAGGAGGGGGGGAGAGACACAGGGGAGTGAGAGGAGGGCTGGAGAGACACAGTGGAGGGAGAGGAGGGGGTAGACACAGGGGAGTGAGAGGAGGGGGGGAGAGACACAGGGGAGTGAGAGGGGAGAGATACAAAAAGGAGTGAGAGGAGGGGAAAAAGACACAGGGGAAGGAGAGGTGGGGAAAGAGACAGGGGTGAGGGGGTAAAAACACGGGAGGAGGAGACACAATCGAGGTAGCGGAGGGGGGAAATGAGACACAAGGGAGGAAGTAGACAGAGGCAGAGACTCGCAATGAGCCCCAAAGGCTCTCATCACGGGGCCAGTAAAGTAGAGGGGGAGAGGCTCCCATTGTGTGGCAAACAGCAATGCCCGGATTTACATTTTATTGCCGTCATTTTTTATGGGAAACTTGCTAGTATTGAATAGTTTTTCCCAATGTGAAACCTCTCCACTTTCTATGATATTCTCTGGAGTCTACTGACTGATGTACGAAGGTTTCTCTCTAAGATGCCACATGTGTAGACGTCTTACCTAATTAAAGGACCACTGTAAACATGTTCATGTCTATTTAATAATTAATTAGCAATAAGATGTGTATTTGAAGAAAAATATTTCATTGTAGCTTTTAAAACATACATTTAAACATTCATATTAAAGACTTCATCAGATATACGTGTTTTCACTCACTATCAGGTATCTAAGGGGGTTGATATGGTCTGAAAGCAGTACTCCACTGCAGATAAGTACTTCTATCAGGACATACTCCTGGGTAATAAAATGGACAATGCATAAAAAACCCAGACCTATAAAAAATGCTGCTTTTGAGATGCAGAATGCCTAAATGGTGCAGAGTTGGGGAACGGTGGGAGATGGCAAATCTCAGTACATATTTCCTTTTGCAAAACCCAGGAAATTAGAGGTTCTTTAACACTTCACCATTTAGTTCATCTGGCCCAGCGTTATTCTTCTGTTCGCTGATTTTTAAGAGTTTTACTGGGGAGACATTTTGCCGATATTTAGCCAGCTCTCTCCTTACTCACGTGCATGATCACATATATAGTTGTGAGCAGGCGAGCTTGCTTAAGCCGTTGCTCACGCTAGCGGGCTCGCATAGCGAGCCCGCGGCCCTCGCGAAGCGAGGGTCGCAGTTGCTGGCAAGGAGCGCCGCAGGCGCTCCTTGCCAGCAACTGCAGCCCTCGCGAAGAGGGCTGCAGCCCTCGCAGCAACTGCAGCCCTCGCGCTCCTTGACAGCATTTGCGGCCTTTGCGAAGAGAGGGAGCTGTGCGTGCACGCCCCTGGAGAGAGGGAACTGTGCGTGCACGCCCCTGGAGAGAGGGAACTGTGCGTGCACGCCCCTGGAGAGAGGGAGCTGTGCATGCACGCTGCTGGAGAGAGGGAGCAGAACTCCATGCCCCATTAGACCCATCAGACTACTTACATTCATTGGAGCATTTCAATTTACCTCCGCCATGTCTCCCCTGCCTGCACATTTTCTGCAGAGGCAGGGAGTTTCAGAATTACGTCACATGCATGCAAAGTCATTCAGGAAGTCCCTGCCTCTGCAGAAAAACGTACAGGCAGGAGATGCATAGTGGTGGATAATTGAACAGCTTCGATGAATGTAAGTAGTCTGATGGGTCTGACTGATAGTGACAGATCTGACTGATCGGGACCATGAAGGCCTGGCCTGGGGGGACATGAAGGCTTAGCCTGGGGGGACATGAAGGCTTAGCCTGGGGGGACATGAAGGCTTAGCCTGGGGGGACATGGCATCATGGGCTGGAGGCCATAAACTAATAAAAAAAAAAACATATATACAACAAAATGTGCACTGGGACATTATTTATATATATATATATATATATATATATAGATATATAGATATATATAGATATAGATAGATATATATATATATATATATATATATATATATATATATATATATATATACTGTATATATTATAAATATATTATAGATTTTATACACACTTATATTATACAGATTATAAGTATATAATATATTATATGTATTGTGTGTGTGTGTGTGAGGTGTGTGTGTAATGTGCAGTGTGTATATATATATATATATAATGATGTATTGTGTGTGTGTGAGGTGTGTGTGTGTGTAATGTGCAGTGTGTATACATATATATATATATATATAATGATGTATTGTGTGTGTGTGTGTGAGGTGTGTGTGTAATGTGCAGTGTGTATACATATATATATATAATGATGTATTGTGTGTGTGTGTGAGGTGTGTGTGTAATGTGCAGTGTGTATACATATATATATATATAATGATGTATTGTGTGTGTGTGTGAGGTGTGTGTGTAATGTGCAGTGTGTATACATATATATATATAATGATGTATTGTGTGTGTGTGTGAGGTGTGTGTGTAATGTGCAGTGTGTATACATATATATATATATAATGATGTATTGTGTGTGTGTGTGTGAGGTGTGTGTGTAATGTGCAGTGTGTATACATATATATATATAATGATGTATTGTGTGTGTGTGTGAGGTGTGTGTGTAATGTGCAGTGTGTATACATATATATATAATGATGTATTGTGTGTGTGTGTGTGAGGTGTGTGTGTAATGTGCAGTGTGTATACATATATATATATAATGATGTATTGTGTGTGTGTGTGTGAGGTGTGTGTGTAATGTGCAGTGTGTATACATATATATATATAATGATGTATTGTGTGTGTGTGTGAGGTGTGTGTGTAATGTGCAGTGTGTATACATATATATATATATAATGATGTATTGTGTGTGTGTGTGTGAGGTGTGTGTGTAATGTGCAGTGTGTATACATATATATATATAATGATGTATTGTGTGTGTGTGTGAGGTGTGTGTAATGTGCAGTGTGTATACATATATATATATATAATGATGTATTGTGTGTGTGTGTGTGAGGTGTGTGTGTAATGTGCAGTGTGTATACATATATATATATATAATGATGTATTGTGTGTGAGGTGTGTGTGTAATGTGCAGTGTGTATACATATATATATATATAATGATGTATTGTGTGTGTGTGTGAGGTGTGTGTGTAATGTGCAGTGTGTATACATATATATATATATAATGATGTATTGTGTGTGAGGTGTGTGTGTAATGTGCAGTGTGTATACATATATATATATATAATGATGTATTGTGTGTGTGTGTGTGTGAGGTGTGTGTGTAATGTGCAGTGTGTATACATATATATATAATGATGTATTGTGTGTGTGTGTGTGTGGTGTGTGTGTAATGTGCAGTGTGTATACATATATATATATATATAATGATGTATTGTGTATGTCTGTGAGGTGTGTGTGTAATGTGCAGTGTGTATACATATATATATATATATATATAATGATGTATTGTGTGTGTGTGTGTGAGGTGTGTGTGTAATGTGCAGTGTGTATACATATATATATATATATAATGATGTATTGTGTGTGTGTGTGAGGTGTGTGTGTAATGTGCAGTGTGTATACATATATATATATATAATGATGTATTGTGTGTGTGTGTGTGAGGTGTGTGTGTAATGTGCAGTGTGTATACATATATATATATATATATAATGATGTATTGTGTGTGTGTGTGAGGTGTGTGTGTAATGTGCAGTGTGTATATATATATATATATATATATATAATGATGTATTGTGTGTGTGTGTGTGAGGTGTGTGTGTAATGTGCAGTGTGTATACATATATATATATATAATGATGTATTGTGTGTGTGTAATGTGCAGTGTGTATACATATATATATAATGATGTGTTGTGTGTGTGTGAGGTGTGTGTGTAATGTGCAGTGTGTATACATATATATATATATATATAATGATGTGTTGTGTGTGTGTGAGGTGTGTGTGTGTAATGTGCAGTGTGTATACATATATATATATAATGATGTGTTGTGTGTGTGTGAGGTGTGTGTGTGTATACATATATATATATATATAATGATGTATTGTGTGTGTGTGTAATGTGCAGAGTGTATACATATATATATAATGATGTATTGTGTGTGTGTGAGGTGTGTGTGTAATGTGCAGTGTGTATACATATATATATAATGATGTATTGTGTGTGTGTGTGTAATGTGCAGTGTGTATACATATATATATATATATATATATATATAATGATGTGTTGTGTGTGTGTGTAATGTGCAGTGTGTATACATATATATATATATATATCACATATATAGTTGTGAGCGTACGAGTTGTTGCTAACGCTGCGGGCTCGCGTAGCGAGCCCGCGGCCCTCGCGAAGCGAGGGCACTGCCCGAGGGTCTCAGTTGCTGCAAGGAGCGCCGAATTCGCGAGGGCACTGCCCGAGGGTCTCAGTTGCTGGCATGGAGCGCCGTAGGCGCTCCATGCCAGCACCTGAGGACCTCGCAAAGCGAGGGCCGCAGTTGCTGGCATGGAGCGCCGAAGGCGCTCCTTGCCAGCAACTGCGACCCTCGCAAACTTCACGTCGCAACCCAAACAGTACGACACACACATTACGACACTCGCAAACAACATACGACACACGTTCACACACATTACGGACTCGCAACACTCGGACATTACAAAATGTAAAACAATACATACACACACCACATACATAAAAAACTTACCTACACCAAGAGGGAGCACCCAGCACCTCAAAAATACAACTTACACCTCGATTTTACTTCAAATAAAACAGTTTAGAGACTAAAAAAAAAACGAAGCGAGAGAAAAAATGGCCGCCGAACAGAACGAAAACGAGGCTACAGCACTCTAAACTCGCAAAACACCACAAGAAACTCGCAAAACACCACAAAACACCTACGGATATTCCGATACAAACGTATAACACACATTACTCGCCATTTGACGCCAATGCGGAAGTACACGACAACGGTTTGGGCTCGCGCACGCACAGTGTTACACTGCACACATTCAGCACGCTTACACAGCAGATCCACACCACTAATGCTGCAGCAACATCAAAACACATTCACAGCTCTTCCACACAATGCTTTAAAATAGGTAAAGTATATTCATTTATTAATGTATTATATATTTCATTATTACACACTAAACAGCATTAGCTACCTTACAATTTCATTGCCGTCATTTTTTGACGGGCAATTCGCTAGTTTATAATAAAAAGCAATGTTACTAAACTGCCTCAAATGATAAAAAGGATTATTTGACTCGATTGCTCTTGGCATAGGTTATGGTTTAATGCAGTTGTTTGTTCTAACAGGATTTTCTCTCTATTTCTGGTCCTGCAGCGTATTTATTACCTCTCCCTGGAGTTCTACATGGGCCGCACCCTGCAGAACACAATGTTGAATCTTGGGCTCCAGCACGCCTGCGATGAAGCCATTTATCAGGTATTGACCACCCACACACATCAGATACAGCCTATAGTTATAAAGCAGCAGGTCACTCTGTTCTTGGAACTGCAGCACTCCCTAATGCAGCGACAACTGAAATGTATGGCACTAGGAGATTAGCGTGGTTGCTGGGAAGAGTTTTGTTTCCAATCCAATTGCCAGTTTCAAAGTCAATGGGCAAAAAATCAAATGTTGAGCGATGTTGATGTAATCTCTATTGATTGCATCTGTTTATTACAGGAATACCTTAAAGGGGAATTTAGTAACTGATTGACAATACAATCAGTGTTGGAAGAAAATAAATTCAATGAGCTTTTCAATTCTTACCTTTGAACTTTAGTATTTCAGGCTCTAGCACATATGCTTCTCTCCACGCCTGGATTTACATCTCCAGCACCCCTAGGCACAGAAGCTTCCTCCCACTTGTAACACTCTAGTTCCAGATGTTCGCCCCCTAGCGCTGAGTCTATGATCTGCAGTATTTCCTTTTTTTTTTTATCCCAGGGAACATTTTGAAGTGTGAAATGAGGTACTCTTCACAGGGAAGCACTTCTAGCGGCTGCCTGATTGGCCTAATGAGAAATCCGACCATGCCTATAAATTGTCCAGGGGATGGGAAAGGCTCTGCACATGAGACTGAGAATGTCATATTATTTCAGACTGATATAGGTTTGTCACTGCAGGGAGGAAGCACATAAAGACTCCTTTCAGGACAGCCTCCTAGGCAGATCATCAACTACTCCCAGACAACTGATTGGGATAGGTAGTTAACAATACATAACTGAGTCTAAAACACTTAACACTACATTTCATTCACAATTGAAGTCATGTATATTCCTTAGCAATCTAATAGTTTGTTAATCAAGATCCATATCTTTGAAATTATATTAGATCATCAAACAGTAATATAAAACAAAATGTATTTTATTAATCTATGCATAGTACAAGGGTTTGTTGGTAGTGTGATGAGCTATGGAAATATGGTGCCTAAATCTCCACAGAATGTAAATTAAGTTGTGCCAGGAACACAAGTAAAATATTTGTTTACAACTTATAAGCATAGTTAGCTTCCTCAAACTGGCAAAGCCCACCATATAATTATATGCAAGAAGCACGCTGTCGTCTCATTTTTTGTTGTACATTCTTCCTGTTAATGGGTAAAATGTTTCAGAAAGTTAAAAACAAATACACAAAGATCACTATAATATTCAGTTTTTACAATACTGAGCTGGTCCATTAAAATAGGGAACGTATTTTTATAAAATAATAATGATAAGAAATCGATATTAGAGATTGTTTTCAAAATTGTAATTAAGAGGATTTTTATCATATACATAACACTTCTTTAAAGTAGCATAATATAAATAACAAACTTCAGTGTGCCATTAATAGTTCTTCAAAATATAATTTAAATATAGGACTACAATGGTTCTTTAACCATGTCACTGCCCTTCATAAGCGTATTTAGGTTTAGGTTTTATGCTGCCCTAAGACGTTCACCTTTATATGACCAACTTCCAGGTTCTCCTTTCCCCTTTCTATATCTCAAATCATACGTTGAAATATATACCGGTATATAAATATACATACAATGCCATTTTCAGGTAGCCCGCCGCTCTCTGAAAATAAGCTTGCCTAGGGGGGCAAAAAGCCCTAGGCAGAAACATGTCCCCTGCTGCGGTGTCTTTCTAAAAGGAAAGCTTTTTCAATCAATATATTTTCCTGCAGTGCCCCATGGCTCTGCCAATCAATTAAAATCATAAAAGCTTTTTAAGCAGGGATGCCAACTCTGTAAATAATTCAGGAGGTTGCTGTAAATAATAAAAAGCAAACTCAATGATCGGTTCATTTTTAAGTCATTTTCAAAGTCAAATGTTTTTGTTCTTCGGATTTATTGCTAATGGAAGGCAGAGTTATTATAGTTTGATGTTTTGTGTATCTAGTATTAATACAGGCACCGTTAGAACCCCATTATAGCTATGAAAAGCCTTGCATTGAGAAAAGTGCTTTAATACGCAACACCTATTAATGTACACCTGGAGTCTCATTTATATCATGTGTTTTTTTTAAATAGTTTTATATTTGAAAAAAAGTAAAATAGATAACAGACACGGAGGTGTTATAAAAAGCTTGACATTTTTACAAATTGTAAAATGAATAAATATATTTTGACTAATACGTATCATAGACTAATTTGCATATCCGTACCCAGTATCCCAGAGTGCAGTGCAAATACTATCTCTTGATAATCTGAGGAGGAAATAAGTTAATACAATACAAAATGACACACCAAAAATAAATCAAAGAAAATAAAAAAGACTAGCTCCCACCGGAGGCCATTACTGGCCTGTACACTGTAAAATCCAAATTTATCTTCTGTGGCTTGATCATCAGCTCCACACTTCTGTATCTCTGTCTTTTCCCAGCTTCATACAAAACACTTCTCTGTCTGGATGTATATTTTCCTCAGCCCAAATAAACTCTGCAAACACTTGTCTGTTTGTTTGTCTCTCTTCTACACCGACCACCTAACACCTTGAAAATCCACTCTGCATCCTCAAGTAAAGTTCACAAACAGACTCTTTCACAGTCTTTCTAAGGCTGAAGGCCCACAAAAAAATGATGCCTCAATTCCAGCCCCTCAATTCCATCAGCAGTACATAAATGGACCACACCCATTTATCAGCTCCAATCTTTTGAAGGCTGTGATCAGGTGGATCTGATTAAACTACGCCAGGAGTTAACTCTTTCAAACCCCTTCGGTGAACGGGAGCTTTGCAATATCTGTGACTAATACAAATCCTTGGTCTCACTCTGTCACAATATGTACATTATATTTATTTGTAACAAACCTACTAAGTAGTTATCAGCTTTAAAAAAAATCATCTTGGCCTAGGAATTCACATTTTTTTTGTTATATCTCCACGAGTTTATTATTATTATTATTTTTATTTATATCGCGCCAACATATTCCGTAGTGCTGTACAGGGATTGAGTACATGGCAACAACAAGCTTATAATCAAATGTACATAGTGCTCGTTTCCAAGGCACTGACACAGGATTGAAAACTCACAAACTTAGAATCTAAGGGATACCATATTTGTTTGTTTATTTGTTTATTTATTTCCACATACATAGTTCAAGGATATATATTATGGACAAACCTTTTGTAAACCACTGTCAAGAAAATCTATCAATATGTATTTTTATATCTATAGCTATATTTTCCCATTATGCCTACATTTTTAAGTTATATGACACAATCACGGTATATTTAATACACAAATCGATGCTCAGAAGACCTTTTCTCATCTAGTGTTTTTAACAGAGTGTATATGAAAAAATAATTGCTGGGTAGTTCTCTCAGCCTTTCACCTCCTCACTCTCCTTCTGTCCCATTTACTCCTACAGTGTGTGGGAGACTTTCTGTTCTTTTCTGTCAGTCCCTCCTGAGCTGTATGCTCTTTCCCCAGCCTCATAGTTGCGCTCCGGATGACCGGTCTGACTGCACACTGATCTTGCAGCATTAGATTTCCCTTCACTCCCCCTCCCTCCTCCACTGTTCGGCTTTAGGGAGTGGGAATAGGACCCAGGGCAGTGAGCTACTATTTGGGCTGGCAATGCATTGGCTGTTTAATTAACCCCTGCATATCCAAACAATATAGCCTACCAATAAATCTACACAGACTTCAAAATGTAGGCGCCAGCTCACATTGTCTGGTCGCACTGGCGAACTAGTGTCCGCCATTTATTGATCCCTGATCCTACTGTATATATTTCACTTCCTGTGGGTTCCAGGACTGCCTCTCTTTCTCCATCTCTTGGAATTGACAAAAGTTCTCTGAAAGGAAATAACAATACTTACTTCGCAACAAGCACTATAGATAGCAACTCAAGACTGTGCTTGTTATCTTCTGCTTATTAGAGTGAAGGAAACAGCAGCAGAGCACAGTAAGAATATTGTTTAAATGAAAGTTCACCCAATAAGTATCAAAAAAAGACAGAATTGTAAATATGAATTTTATAGAAACCCAAAACAAACACAGCCATAAAAGAAGTGTTGTTCAAATGTTTATCAGAACAAATGTCTCAGTAATGTAGGTTCTTGCTGTTGTATAAATATTAGACTGGCTTGTGCTGCTATTATTAAGATATGCTTTAATGAACACAGATCTCGAGAAGAGATACAGACTATTAATTAGAAGTATTTAAAGGGACATGGAACTCACAAATCTTATTTTGTGTATTTAAAACTGTAAATATTCCAAAATATTGTTTTGCATTAAAAAAGAGTGATTTAAAAGAAAATCAGCATTTGTTTCTAAAGTAAGAAACTAACAACATGCTATGTAAGTCATAAGCATAAAAGCATTTTAAAGAATTTTTTTTATTGTTATAGCAGCTTCTTCTTGTGCCTGAGGGATTCCATGTTTATGTCTTTCACACTTTCTGCTGACCTGGGGCCCAATTCAATTGCAAGCCCGCAACTTGATCGTTGTAGGCAGTATGTCTGTGGGTGTGCTACAGGCTCCCGTTCGTCTCCGATTATGATGCTATTCAATTGCCCAAGCCCGCAAGTTACTGTCCTAAAGCCGAAACTGTAAACCATGCACTGGTTTGTAGCTGTTAAGGGTGTGAACATAATCAATTAAGCAAACCCGTAACCTCCCATTTCGGATCAGCCAATATAAAATGAGACCGTCATCATTACGGCAGTAAAACATGGAGGTTACATGTCAATCAATTAGGTTTGCGGGTCCGATATGCGATTAGACTCGCAAACCCACAAAATAACGAATTCTGAAAATGAATGTTAATACTGTTCTAGTCCATGTGGGTGGCCTGATATGTGTTAACACATTGATACCCACAAATGATTTAACCCCAAAATGAAACCAAAAAATACATTTAATTTCCTGACGATTTGCAGGCTTGAGACTGTTGTGCAACTAATTCTAATGTCGGTCATCGCTTTCCCCGTTATTTACAGTGCAATATTGATTATTTATTTGCATTTAAAGTGCAACAAATAAGTGTTTATCCCACCTTTGCGGATTCTCTCTAGCACTCGTATGATTTTCTCCTTCTTTTGCCATTTGTGGGCTTGGAGAAATTGATCAATTGAATAGCGATTCGCGATTTTAGCCATTGTAACTCTTGAAAGATCAAAAGCTTCAGGAGGCTGTAAGTTACGGGTTTAACGATTGCAATTTTTTCAAGGCTGTAACTCATAACCCGTTTGGAGATCACAAAAAGACGCCAATTTAATAGCAATTTAACTTGCGACCTCACATATGGGCTACCGGATCGAGCGAGAACTCAATTGAATTGGGCTCCTGGAGTCTGAGAGGGTATACTGCTAATTTTAAATTTGAATCTGACATATTTCCCCACACATGTTCAGTAGAAAACAGTTGCAACTAAACTTTGTAAGTTTTGCTTGCTCAGTAATTTATCCCCCCTCTTGCCTTGAATTGGAAATATTCCTGTCATGGCAGCTTCCATACACTAGCAGAGTTTTACAAAAAAATAAAAAAAATTCTTACAATGCTTTTATGGCCTTGGCTTTCTTCGCAGCTAAAGGTGTAAGTTTGTTGCATATTTAATATGACTTTTTGCTGTTATTTATAATTTGCTCTTTTACATTCAAGTAGTCAATGCTGGAGACCAACAGGATTTCCATGCGGTGTACCAGTGAATCAAATATTACCAGTTTATCAAATAGGATTGTGCACAGCAAGAAAATACTTAAATCCTGGCCTGTGTTCAGTTTCCGGATATATAAGGCCTGTCTCTGATCTACTGGAATTCCTGGGAATTGTATGTTTATTTTAATTGCATTAGTTAACTAGCAATGTCCTAATGACTAGATTTCACGATTTTCAGTAGAATGTCTTAATTTGCTTTTCAGACACTCTAGTGTCCTGGGAATTCTGAACAAAATATAACATTTACAAAAACAAACAAACAATATAAATAGCTTATCGTTATTTTAAAACATTTCAATTCAGTTTGTACTAAAACGTTACACTACTATAGTTAGTAGAAACTCAGAATTTGGCAGAAGATGCAGATAAAAAAAAACATTATGAGTCTATTTTTTTGCCGTTTCATATATGTTTTAAAAGCACTGAGCCATTGAGTATTCCTTGTACTAGATTGATCAATGCCATCAGCAGATGTGGGTCCAACTGAAGCATTTGGAAGTGCTATAAATAATATAGGGGGGGGGGGGGGAGTTGGACCTTGCATGCTACATACTTGAAAAGCAAGATCTCAACACATTTATTTGCCTTTTTTTAATTCAATTTATCTAATACTATTGTCCTATTGTTACTTAATGTTAAGATGAAAAATATATACTTTTAATGCCACATGTTGCTCTATGTTCTATGTAGCCATATGCTTAGCTCAAGTAGCCATATGCTTGTCTCACCTGAGCACCTCCTGATAATTTGGAGCCGGATTTGTAAATGAACGGTTGGGGCAGGATGGGCAGAATAAGGATATTTGTTAAATCACTGGAGTTTTTGATATTTGACACCTACCCCGTCCCTTGCACATGCTCAGAAGCATGTACAGTAAACTCCTGGTTATCTGGCACTCAACTAACTGGGACTCTCAAGCAACCGGCACCGGCATCAATTCCCCATTTTAAATAAACTCGTGCTAAACCGGCATAACCGGCACTATCCGGAAGTTCGAGACTGCAAAAAAAGCAAACTTTTTTTTAAATTCGGGGACTCCCGATTATCCTGAAACTACTCTTATCCGGCAACAGGTAGTCCACATAGTGTACATTCAAACATATATATTTTTTTTATCATACAATGACCACTTCTGCTGGAGAGTACATTCTTTCACTACAGTTTTGTCCTATACTTTACATGTGAAAGTTTCATATCATATATGTTCATTCTTTTTACATGATAGAGTATATTCAGCAAATGTGTCTTTCTATGCTCAATAGACCCTTTGTGGTCGAGTAGACACCTGCCTAGTACAGTGAATGAGTTTAGAGAGAATAAGTGATTTCTCCATAGAAATAACTTAGAAATCTCCATAGAAACTTGGTCAGTGCAGTGCCTTGTTGTTTAGTCGTTCAGTCGCGTTCGACTCTCCATGACTCTATGGACCACAGCACTCCCAGTACATCTTTTAGACACTGCCCCTCTGAGTTCCATCAAGTTCATGTTCATTGCTTCAATGACCTAATTTTTCCATCTCCACCTCTGTCGCCCCTTTCTTCTTGTGCCTTCAATCTTTCCTAGAATCAGAGTCTTTTCTAGGAAAATCCTAGTTTAGCTACAACCTCATGATCATACCTTCCAGTGAACAGTTTGTCTTGCTGTCTCCTTGCAGTCCAATGAACTCTACATACTTAGAGATATTCAAAAAGGTGTCCTGACTTTGTTGCAAAACTGCAGTTCCAGAATTTTAAAGTTAATGTTTAAATCTTTGCAGCACTTCCTTTTTTTGAAAACAAAAAACCCCACATTTGAATGCATGCATATTCAAATGACTTTATTGTCCCTTTATTATTAAAAAAAGTACATTAACTGTTGAATGTTAGTTATAAGTAATATTTAAATATATATAGATATATAATTAAACATATAACATTTAAGCTTTTTAGTTCAAACCTTCTCTAGAAGTTATTAAACCTGGAGCAGCCTCTGTATCTTGCCCAGTTTAGTGCCTCTTTGTTTTGTTTTTGTCCTGCCTAGAAGGAAGTCCATCTCTACTGCCAAGTTTCTTAGTATTTAGCTGTGATCACAGTTTTCATTCTTTGCTGCCAAAAACTGGTTATTGTTTTACAGTAAATTTTAAATTAACCAGCACAGCTCACTTATCCTGATACCTCTGCTAACTTAACCCTTTTGGTTCCCCCTGCAAGTGTTAAAGGCACAGTGCTGGCATAGTTTCATCTTGCAGGCAATACACTAACATCTGTACTTAAGAAAATATATATGGCATGTCTATGAAGTATGTAACAAGCTAGCAACATGAGCATGTATGTAAAGCATAAGCAGAAATTAATTAAAAATATATATATATTTAGCTGATTTTGCTAGTACATAGAAGCTGACATGACAATATTACTTCCAGTGCAAATCGTGCAGGTTCAAAGGAATGAAAGCTGCACCTGCAAAATTAAAGTGACACAGCAGAGGTATATTTCAACACTAAAAATACATTGAAGTTTGTAGTTTATTCCTGTCAGTTAGCCTTTGTGATCCAGCCACTAAATACACTCTATCTCTTGCAAATCACAGATCATTACCTATAATTGCTGATTAAAGGACAATTTATAGTTTGTTCTTTTAAATAACTTAAATTAATTGTTTAAACAGTTATTACAGTCTGTAATTTTTAGCTATTACATTCAGTTTGGCTTTAGTGGCGGCAGACATTTTATTTTGTCTTTGTAAAAGGATTAGATATTGGGGAAAAGTTTGTCTGGGAGAGAGCAACGTGTTTGAGCCAGGCTTTTGTTCATATTGGCTTCTCTCTGAATGGACGGAGAACTGTATGGGGAGAAAGCCTCAGTGTATCTGGAATGAGTTAGGCTCAGTAACTGGACGGCCATCTTGTGCACCAGTTTTGTGAAACCTTAGCAACCATGTGGAGAGTTGCCATGTTTGGTGACCCACAGGCCAGCCCGCTAGAAGTACCTCAAAATAATAAAACCAATCATGGTAGTCCACAACCTAGGGCAGAGACCAGAATATGTCAAAGGTGGAACCTATTAAAGTCTTGTTTGATATATTTTGCATACTTCAGGACAAAGGTTTCCCCAACCGTGTGCTTTTCTTTCCTTGTTTGTTTATGCGTTTTGATAACATACAGACATGCAAAATCTGCAAAAGGAAAACCTTTGTTTAACCTCTTGATGTCTGCCTATCATGTTGTAAAAATGTGTAATGCAAATAAAGCCACAAAAGAGTTAGAGCAGGGATTGATAAGAGCTTTTCCTAATATGCTGAAATGCTATAACAAGTGACTATAAAACAAACACAAGAGGATCATGTTAGTTTCAGCTGATCTAGTCCCAGAATTCTCAGCTATTTCTGCTTAGCCTTAAATCTTTATGCAAAGTGTACGGATAAAGTGTGAGATATTTTAGACAAAGTTCTCCGTCCAAGAAGATGTATTTTAACCTAAAAAAAACAACCATGTACATAATATCCATGCTGCTAATTTTCAGCAAATGATGATTCCTTGAAAAAATGCTCAGTAATGTGGAAACCTTTTTTATGTCTTCTCTGAAGTTTGTAGTGTTTCAAGTGGCGTCGGGCAGCGAGACAGCAGTGCTGAGCTCCTTGAAGACATTGTCCTTACTCCATTAGCTTAACTGTTGGTCCAAAAATGTGTCATCACTATTCCAACGCACCACAAGCTTTGAGTTCAATAGGGGGGATGAGGAAGAAAAATATATAATAAAAATGAGTTTTCTTTTTACTCCAAACAGGACAAAAAGATAAAAGCTTAGTCGTCATATTAATGCCAGTAACAATTGCATGTCACAGATCTAATTTATATTCTGAACATTTGCCAAGGGGAGAGTTATGCTCCTGCATAAGCCCTTTCATACACTGGCTTGCCACCTAGACTGTTTGTCTCATTGTCAAGTAGTGTGATCAGGTAATTTCAACACTCATTTTTATCATGGATTTTACTATTTGCACATGCTCAGTAAAGTGCATGGAATATGAGGTTCCTCCTAGTTTATTTGTTACATATTTTAAGAGAGTTTTTAAAAAAAAAGCTGCTGGACCTTGCGTGTTTCACTAGCACAACTGAAGTCCCTGGGGAGAAGTGCTGTACAGCCCTCCCACACGTCAGTCAAATCCACTTGAGGTGGATTACTACAGTTACCTTTACAACAATGATATAGAAGCAGAAAGAGTGTTATAGGAGATCATAATGGGGGACCTGGGGGAGTAGAGGTCCCACATTTTGCGCTAGTGAAACACGCAAGGTCCAAGCTGCTTGCTTAAAAATATATGTATGCATTATACATATTGTCAATTGTGAAAATAATGATGAAATCGGTGACTATTTTATCAATTTGACATAAATATACACTGCTTTCCAGGTAGCTATACAGAAATTTCCAGTGTTTTTTAAAAGGTAGCAATTTCTACATAAAGCAAAGTCTGTCTTTTTTTGTTGTCCATCTCTACATTTTTCACTGAAAAACGTGCCAGAGCAGTGCAAATTCCAGGAAGCTGTGTAGGTCGGAGGGAAACCTCAGCAGGACTGTCACATCTGTTCCTAGGGAGAGGTCAGGGGGCTGTGCTCAGTCTCATGATATGCTGAATGGCTAGAGAATGGTGAACCTATAGCTGTGGATATGGCGAATTCCTAGGAAGGTTATGCTATAATGGAGCATACTTTACTCATTTAGTTTATAAAAATGGTGACTACTCTGGTCATTTATCTATATGGTCTTTTGAATAACTACAATTGACAATGGGCAGAATGTTTTAGATAGTGAACATATAAATACAGTCTTTTTTGTATTTGCCTTTTACATGCAATTCTTCTTAACTGTATAGCGCAGTTTCCTTTAATTGGCTGCTTCTTATATCTTTCCTTCCCCAGAGGGTATGTCCTTGTAAAATAATA
The DNA here is from genome assembly GCA_027410445.1 of Discoglossus pictus. NCBI lineage: Eukaryota > Metazoa > Chordata > Amphibia > Anura > Alytidae > Discoglossus > Discoglossus pictus. Next base: position 97,425,978 of record CM050165.1, read on the forward strand.
ATAATCCCTTATTGAAAACACTGACAGTTTTACTGCCACATTTCCATTGTCCATGTAGAATGTTCCTCTCCATTGTTCTCCTCCAACCGCTAGAAACTAATATGGGAGCTTCCATATTAGCATAATTGAATATGAAATGTAATAAATTTACAATTTAAAAACATTTTGCTGAAGTATAGTTCAAATGTCCGTTTAAAAGGCATTTACATTTCTGAAAGTACTTGTTACAAACTGATTACTTCTGTGCATGTGTTGGGAATGGTGTGAATTTCCAAAAGATGTAATTATTTAACTCAGTGGTATATAAAGGCAAATATATCCCTTAACCATTAAGCTGTCAGTAAGTGATGAAAACAGACAAGATGGAACATTCTAATTATTAAAAATATTATGTGTGTTAACTTATACAGCTGCTAATGTTATTGGTTACATACTTCACAACCATGTTAAGTTTTTATTGAACTACAGCAATCCTTTAAGTCATAAATGGAGTGCATTAGTGCTGTTCCACGAGCTGAAAGGTTAAGAGGAAGAGCGTGTGTAACACAAAACAATTTAGGTTATTAATATTGTGTTAGCAGAGGAGTGCAGACCGCTCCTGGGATCTGTCAGCCTGTTGTTTTGCTCAGGCGCCCATCCTCCTCCTGTGTGAGCTCTCACGTAGCTGCACGTTCGCAGTTTGGACATGTACACAGTCCTGCTATTGTATCCTGCAGGGATCACGTTACCCACAGGTTGCCTATCATGGATCTCCTCAAGCTACTCATGGAAAGCTGAGCGCCTAGTTCAGCCCACAAGCAAATCTCTAGTGAATACTATTCTAAGGAAGTGAAGCAGTTGTGCATGTTAGACACGTCCTCATGCAGGCTCCTCCATACCACTTTAGGGGAGCAATTTCTCTGCTTCCAATATATTTCTAGACAACACCATTGTTGCTCTTGCTTTCAAGGTTGAATAATACTTAGATCATAGATTCTCAATATTTTTGATGCTTAGCATTGGTTTAGCTACTTCCTAAACTGATGGGGAACCACTTTTGAGATTATTTTAGCAGGTGTTCATTTAATTTTTTTCCGATTTAAAATAAAATATCTGTTACGACCCACAAATTTTGGGAACCACGCACACCCCGAATTCTCCTTCCAGGTCATGACTTTTTGTGTTCAAGATCTCAGCACCCAGCCAAAACACCTTCTTAGGAGAACTCAGGACATCAGAAGTTGCTAACTCACCCTAGAAGAAAGACATTTGGTTTTAAAATGTTCCACTCTCCAGACTCTGACAACACCTTTAGTTAGTGTGTCCAAAATCAGACTGGCACTTCTTTATTGTTACAGAGATATATCAAACACATCACCAAATGATCCACCTCCGACATTCCTTTCTCTGAGATACTCAACTCCTGGGTCTGGTTTTACAATATTCTTGTTCATCTGGACCATTGAGGGGAGGGAAACACCTAAGATGGAAGTCAGTGTATCCAGCATGGCTTCACATATATTTTTTAAAAATTATACATAATAGTAACATTTCATAATCCCCAAAACATCAGTCATGACAATATCTATGAAAGTCTGCTGAGAATCACTGGCGAACACCATACAGCACCCATCCTATGCATGGGAATAAATATGATTATTTTCCACAACACACCGTTCATTTTCTTTTCCCACAGCATTGTCCCACAAAACTATCCCCTTCACCATCTTTTCCTCTACTCCATAATATAGATCTCAGTCTTGTACAGAGGAATTTGCTATTCTTGGTGTATGACTCTTTTGAGGAGGTAGTGGTCTCATACACATTTACATTTTAACCTGAAAATTATTGGAAATACTTATGTCATACGAACATTACAACTTTTAACATAATTAAAAACCATGGGTAGAATAAAATAAACGGTAACACTATATCTCTTATTTGTACAGCTCAAGATACATCCTGTTGGTAGTCTGCCTTTAAATAAGTCATAAAATTATATGGTTGCTCTCCAAGCCGCTGGGTCCTAGGGGCTGCTCTGTAACCCCTGGCTCTTGTACGGTTGATTGGGCTATTACTGTAAGGTCCCAGAGCATTCGCTAAATCCTTGGCAACAGAACAACAAAATGACGATGGTAAAAAGCAATTAGATTTATTAACTCACTGTGTTCTCATAAGTATCCAAGACCAGGGGCCTCATACAAATGTGATTTGGCCAATTGAATAGGGCTCTATATAAGCACATAGCATATTATTTTTTACAACCATCTGAGACAAGGATAGGAGCCTTAATTGCCTTTTGGTTTTTGCTATTCGTCACTACTGAGAAAGCGCATTATATCTGAAGGATTCATTAAGTTATGGGTCTACTACATTAGGAATAATTAGTAACTTCATCATGCACTGCTGAGAGCAAGCAATATTAATAATTGACAAAGCTCTGCAAAATATCTAACTGTGCAGTCCCTGCTAGATTAAAGGGACATGGAACTAATATATTTGTTTAGCAATGATTAGGTTTTAAACATTACCAATATAATTTTTTACATAAACAATGCTGCAAAGTTTTAAAAATGTATTGGAAATGCAGTTTGCAGCACTTCCAGACATCCCCTTGATTATTTGTGATTTAGGAGTATCTCCTGCAGTTCTCCATATATGATGCAGTGCTTTGAGACACCCTAATTAGTGTGTTAGTGGGGAGTCATACGATTGAAGCAAATGAAGTCTGCAGAGAATTTAAAAGTGCAACCATTTCATCTATGCTCACTCTTCATGCGTCAATATCACTTCCTATTAAGTTATGAAATGATTATGTATCTCCACTGATGCTGAAGCACGCTTATACAGTGTAACTGTGTCTTGTGGGATGGATTTATTTATTTTGATTGATCTGGGGGTGATGTCCTATTAAATATTGGTTATAGCTACCTAAATATCTTAAATTGGGTCACTACTCTTGATAAAAAAAAAATTTTTGTTGCTATTTTGCATGTTAGTTTATAGCATTTCTGATGTATTTTCCCGTCTTCTTTCTTCACAGCTGGGGCTGGACATGGAAGAGTTGGAGGAGATAGAAGAGGATGCAGGCCTTGGCAATGGTGGACTGGGACGATTGGCAGGTATACCGTTTTATTGAAAATATATTACTGTTGCTTTTGTACTTTTGACACTCCATATTTATTTATATTTTTTATTTTTATTGATATATATTTCCTATGATGGCACCATTACTCAGCTATTTCCATTGATGGGAGACAAATCATTATAGAGGTGACACCTCACAGTCCTTTTCTTTTTGTAATCCGGTTTTCATTTCAAGACTAGGGTGTGCAGATGCGCCACATCGCCATCTGGTGGTGTAAAACGTTTACTGCAGCCTATTCCATCCTCCGATCCGGCTCATAAGGCACACTGACAGTAGAGGCCTTGAGGTATGAGAGGCGCGCCCGAGGCCCTGGGGCCGATTGCCTGCACCAAACATAGCGATGGCCTTGCTGTCGACTCAGCGCCATTCAAGTTGCGCCACGTCGGAGGATGTAATAGTTCTTTGCCTGCAGTACATTTTTCCACCACCAGGTGCAGAGTTCAACCCCACTGTTCTGACGGAAACGGCTATGAAATAGAACAGATCCCACCTCACAATTTCTTTTTCTGGATAAAACAAAAGAGTAAAAATGACCAACTCCTTAAGGTTGTACTGTAGTGATCATACAATAGTTTCATTTGTATTTAATAATCAATTAGCAATATATGAAGAAAAAAAAAAAGTGTTCTTTTAACAGGCATGGGAGAGCACCTGCCCAATAAGCTCTCTTTATAGGAGTCTTTAGCTGCCTCCTTCCCTACAGAGTCCACTGCAGCCAGGCCTAGACCGATCATTAACATGTTTTAGTATAGCTTCCTGGGCAGATCCTCTTCAGCACCCTGGATAACAATGGGTAGAGAGACGCAGTTCTGGTAGATCAAATATAAGTTTTCAGGCTGCATTGAATATATTTTCTTGAGGTGCTGATTTTACTGTTAGTAGGTTACCTAATAAACAAATTAAAGCCTATTGTATGCTCGCTATAGATGTCCTTTAATTCACAGTTTTCATTTTTTAATTGAATCAGTTAAAAGAAAAGATCAACACCATCAAAAACAAGCAGGCGGCTGCAGGTGGCATTAACTTACATTGTCATTTAGCTTGTGCGTCTGACTAACCTTACATTGTGTATTTGTGTTATTGGCTCCTTCCCAGGATGCTGCTTATTATTTCTATAGAATTCTTTAAGTTGCACAAGCTTAGGAACCATTTCAAGTAAACGTCTTATTTCTGGCCCGTAAATGTTTTGGTTATTCTCCTTATATTTATATACACAGGCCAATCTATGGCTCCTGAAAATACGCTTTTCTGTATTAAATATTTGGTATAATTTTCTTGATACTTAATGCAATGTATTGACTATATAGGACTGCATCTGTGATACATAAATAGTGTTTGTGTTTTCTTAGCTTGTTTCCTGGACTCCATGGCAACCCTTGGCCTTGCAGCATATGGCTATGGAATCCGATATGAGTTTGGGATATTCAACCAACGGATTGTAAATGGCTGGCAGGTAAATCAACAAGCCAAGTAACTAAAATCCCATTATACTAATTCACTAATAGTACTTATCAGCAAAGGGCTCAACCATATGTGGCGTTGCATATTGTCACCTACTGAACTCTCTAGGTTGTAAGAAACAGAAAAACAGTGCTTGGAGTCTGTTATTCTGGATCACATTATCACCCTGGCTCGAAATAAGTTTTAGCAGTAACAAAATTGGCAAATAAAATAATCATTAAATAATATTGTGTGGCAGTCCAGGCCTCCTTCCTCCACAGACAAACACATACATGCATCATGTCCTGACAGGTCCATAAAAAAGTTCCCCCCTCATTTCAGAATATTTAACTACTATCCTGGATTGTTAAATGACCACTGGGTCCGATCCTCTTATGCTAGCGCAGCACAAGGCAGCAGCAGTAGCGGTGAGCATCTGCTAGATGGCGCTGCCGATATTCCAGTGTCATATCATAGAGTCAAGGGTTGGGGTTGGGCTGAGGGTTAGGGTTAGTTCAAGGGTTAGGCTAAAATTATAAGCTTAGAACTTCTCTCACATATCGGCAGTGCTGCAAAATATCGGCAGCGCTGTCTAGTGGTTGGAGGCTGCACTGCAGCAGGAAACTGTCCTACCAACATAACAGGATCGATCCGACCACTGTAAGGTCCTGACAATAGGAGCTAGTTGTTTTAATTATAGGTTGGTCATTAAAAAAATTTGTATTCTGTTAATTAAACCAACAGTTTTTTTTTATATTAAATTACTTAGATTAGAACATAAGTAGAATTTTACCCTCAAGTGATCCTTTTGATCTTAAAGACCATTATAGTTTGAGGAAAAAAAGGCACTTCTTTGGGATTTATGTAATAAACTAACAATCTTAGAAGCTGTGCAAGCCAAGCATATACAACACCAAACATCTACCAACTCACAGCACCAGGAAGTTAATAAATTAAATCAATTGATGCTATCAAAAAATGAAAACAGTACTCACACTTACACACACACTTCAGATCTTTCCAATTATGAGTACTCCAGCAGTAGTTGCAGCAAGGAGCTGCTAGATGGCACTGCCAAAATTGTGCACAGCTTGTAAGCACTGCTGAGATTGTACAGAATTTCCAAGCTTAAACCATTACCCTAACCCTAAAGCTATGACATCGGCATCAAATCTTGACAGCAACATCTAGCGGATGCTCACCACAACTGCTGCGCCTGTGCTGGAGTACTCATAAAAGGAAAGGACCCACACTTCTAGTAAACTAGATTTCTAACTTCTTTTATGCTTAATTATGTTCTTAGTCTCTGGTTTTAAATGTAAATACTTGTGCTCATTGTACAGTGGTCCTTTAAGAGGTCATCAAGGGTAAGGGAAGGGTCTGTCTGGCAGACAGGTTTAATGTGCTTTAAGAACAATCTAATTGTGTTGATATAATCTTGTCCCTGACAAATTAGCATGGCTTGCTAGACAGCATCAATTAGCACTTTCTAACCCAACTGACCTTATAGTAAGGGAAAACCAGCAGCAGTTGAATCTGATCTTTGAAAATAATCTTTTAAATGATTGAATAGGAATTGTATTAATAATAAATGCTTAATTAAATGCTAGATCCTGACTGGTTTCTACAAAAAAAACAAAAAAAAAAACTTTGATTCTTTTCTTTAACCTATTGTGTCCACTCTTAGTAAATATACATACACACAAACTGAACTTTTGATCTCTTTTTATTGGCAATTTTGCCTACTAAAATGAAGATTTTCTCTGAAAATGCCTGTATGTTCATGACATAGTTGCTAATGTTTTCAGTTTGTTACACAGCTCACAAATATGTAAGGTTCTTGTTAATGTACACAGTTCTTTAAACATAATCAAAAACACCTTCTCTTGCACCTTTTTCGTGCAAGGAAACCAATAGGATTATTTTACTTTTGTGCAATATAACTTTATGCCTAATACAGAAAAATGTTTATTTCTATTTCATAGATTATTAATTAATTAAATAATAATTTTGCATTACAGGTTGAGGAGGCTGATGATTGGCTGCGTTATGGTAACCCCTGGGAGAAGGCCCGTCCAGAGTTCATGCTTCCTGTCCATTTCTATGGTAGAGTCGAGCACTCAGAAGAAGGAGCTAAATGGGTCGATACTCAGGTTTGTACTGACACCTCCAACTTCGCTAGGATATAGGACTCAATGTATATCTAATATGCCAAAATAAAATGACCAAAGAACATGACTTTCTTTATTTATGTAACTGATTAGCGATAAAATCATTATTATATAAAGGGCCACTAAATTGAGCACAATTTGGACCACACCACAGTAAAGATCTCCTAAAAGCATGTTGAAATATGTTTTGCATTTTTGAACTATGTGCATTTTTAACTAAAATAACCACACATATTCATTTTAGTGAATTTATCTGTTGACATGTTTTCAGCTTGTCTACTGTCTGATTCAAAGCTCAGGGGTGTGTATCGATTGAAGTCTTTGAGAAATCACACACTGAGAGCTGTTCAATGAATAAAGCTATTTATTTCTTTTTTAGTGTATGATTTATAATGTTTTTCAAAACATAGCAGTAATATGCGGATCCTTATACACAGAGACCCCTCTATCCAGACCATGCACACAACTATACAAGTCACAAGCAGTAATATGCAGATCCTTATACACAGAGAACCCTCTATCCAGACCATGCACACAACTATACAAGTCACAAGCAATAATATGCAGATCCTTATACACCGAGAACCCTCTATCCAGACCATGCACACAACTATACAAGTCACAAGCTGTAATATGCAAATCCTTATACACAGAGACCCCTCTATCCAGACCATGCACACAACTGTACAAGTCACAAGCAGTAATATGCAAATCCTTATACACAGAGACCCCTCTATCCAGACCATGCACACAGCTATACAAGTCACAAGCAGTAATATGGAGATCCTTATACACAAAGACCCCTATATGCAGACCATGCACACAGCTATACAAGTCACAAGCTGTAATATGCAAATCCTTATACACAGAGACCCCTCTATCCAGACCATGCACACAACTGTACAAGTCACAAGCAGTAATATGCAAATCCTTATACACAGAGACCCCTCTATCCAGACCATGCACACAGCTATACAAGTCACAAGCAGTAATATGGAGATCCTTATACACAGAGACCCCTCTATCCAGACCATGCACACAGCTATACAAGTCACAAGCAGTAATATGGAGATCCTTATACACAAAGACCCCTATATGCAGACCATGCACACAGCTATACAAGTCACAAGCAGTAATATGCACATCCTTATACACATAGACCCCTCTATCCAGATCATGCACACCCCCTACCTGTCTCGATGTATGAAATGTAAACTGCTCAGTAGTATCCTAAGAGCAAAGTGCATGCAGTGAATACATTGCTCAGAACAAGCTGTAGAACTACAACTCCCAGCAGCTCACATGCAGAGCGCTTTCTGTTCTGGCTGGGAGGCATCCAATTTTTCTCCCAGCCAATAAGGAAAAGGCAGTCAGATTCCTCTGTCAATTCCTGATTGACAGATCTTATCTTCCCCATAGAACTAAAGCACACTACGCAGTGTGATGCAGTGATAGTCCAGACTAGAGGTAACTGTCCCTTTTAAATAAATAAATAAAATCTTATTGTATTTGCACTACAGTGGATTTTTAAGATGTAGCATAAAAAATGACGTTATGCACTTGTTTTTTATAATGTTATTGGCATTTTCTTCATGTTGACTGATTTTCAGGAAATTTAATGTGGAAACTTATTAGCACTACAGCCCATAGATGACTAGAACATAGATGACTAGAACATTTCAAGTAGGTTCCAAATATGGTATAATTTAAAACTAGCGGAAATAACAGGTACTTTATCAGTGGATTATTTTTTGAACAAATACATATTTTTTAAGTAATTTCAATTAATGGTTTAGCATTTTTAGGTTTTATTATTATACTAGCGAGTTTCCCGTCAAAAATGACGGCAATAAAATTTGTAGCCTGGCAATGCTGTTTGCCACACAATGGTAGCCTCCCCCCCTCTACTTTGTTGGCCTCGCGATGAGCGCCTCCCCCCCCTCTACCTCTCCCACCCTCTACTTGACAGGAGGTGTTCTTTTTTAGCCTCTCCCCCCTTTACATTACTGGCCATTTCCCTCCCCTGTATCTTTCCCCCCTCTGTGTCTTATAAAAAAAAAATGTTGCCTATTATCAAATGTAATAATTCAAAAGAGATGTCTCTGGTCCTCTAATGCCCATGAAATTGTAGCTGTATTTAGTTTGGTTCTATCCTGTTATGGTTACGGCACCAGTCTGCCGCTGCAGCGCGGTGACCAACGTCTAGACGGCGCTGACAATATTTCAGTGCCATATCATAGAGTCAAGGCTTAGGTAAACTGTTAAGGTGAGGGTTGGGGTTAGTTTATGGGTTAGGCTACCATTCTAAGCTTAGAACTTCTCTAACATATCGGCAGCACTGCAAAATGTCGACAGCGCCATCTAGCGGTTGGTCGCCTCACTGCAGCGGCGAACCACTGCCGTAACTAAAGCAGGATAGATCCTTCAGTTTTTTCTTTTCTTTTTTACAATACAGACATATGTTCCTTAGCATATTCAGTAATATAGCATCCAAGCAGTTTTAAATGAGATTCTATAATATGTTGTAAGCAGTAGATCAGGGGAATATACTTCTGGTGTCAGTGATAGGGACAAGCATGGTAAAGGACATCAAGCATGTCTGCGATGACCATAAGGTCATCCTGGGATTAATTTGGCCAAACTGTTTAGGTAGATAGAATGTACAGCCTACTTGGACCTTGACATGTTATATGCCATTGAATCTCTTTCTATTTTTTAGTACTGCCATAAGCAAGCTGCTCCATTACTGAGAATACTGTGGATAATAGTGTGTGAGCTCTAAATTATAATCGCCTTTAGTGTGTTCCTTCCTGTACTATGCCATCTGCTTCACTCATCCAAATGCTGCAAAAAAGCAATTGTGTCAGAATAATATCAATGCCAGCTTGTACTGATCCGCCATACCCACTGGGTCTTGCATAAGACCAAGCTGGATCCTCCATGCAGTGTAGGCTAATGGACAGACCGGATTACATTGTTTTCTTCATCTCACTCCTCAGGTTGTCCTTGCAATGCCTTATGACACTCCAGTCCCAGGATACAAAAACAACACTGTCAACACCATGAGGCTGTGGTCTGCTAAAGCTCCTAATGATTTCAACCTTGAAGAGTGTAAGATACTTACATTGCCTGTCTTTGTGTCTTCATATTTGTGTCGAAACCCACCCGTAAACTAAGTAAAAATCATCTTAGGTTTCTTTATATTAAAATATTCAGAATAGGCAAAAATACTTAAAAAAAACAACAAAAAAACAATAATTTTATTAAATGTGTTGGAAAGAGTAATTTTCTCTACGATTACTGAATGGCTTCTGATTCAAATAGTTAAGTGTTCTGGGGGCTTGCCCCACTCTGCCAATGGGCGGTACAATACGTGCAGATGACACATACATACTTCATTATGCTCTCTGCATTTCCTGTTAGTTTCAAGGAGGTTTTATTTGATTTTTTTTTTTCATGCAAAACAATGTTTGAAACTCTGAAATGCCTGAAATAATTGTATTCCATAGCACTGCAGATTGAGAAAAACCTCAGGTGTTTGAGAAGTTTGTAACAAATTTAATAGTAAATGTTATGGGTATAAAAGCATTTTTTTTTTTAAATCTTTATTTTTGTTGAAGCCGCTTGTGGCTGATGCCATGTTTGTGTCTTCCTGCTGGCTTGGCGTGTTCTCCTTATTTTATTATCCAATCAAGAGTAGGAGGGAAGAGGGAGGAGCAAGGCAAAGTTGGTAATTCATTGATCGACCCAGGTAACAGCAAAGGACTATTAACCCCTCTCTCCCATAGGCTCAGTTGTGACTGCTTGCTTGCCCTGCTCCTTCAACACCCCATTGTGCCTTAAAAAAGGAAGTATGACTACCATGGCAGCTTCCATGCACTAGCAGAGTCTCCTATAATGAAGACTGTTTTGTCTGAAAATGCTTTTATACCCATGACTTGCATAGCTGCTAATGTTGTTAGTTGCTTACTCCACAACTATGTGAAGTTTTTGCTAATGTTTAAAGGTATCTAAGTTTCCCTGTGTTTTACTGTTACATTGAGTTATTCTATACACATACAAATGTATTTTATTAAAAAAAAAATGTCCACATCCCCAGAGCTGCCTACCTAGGCACAGTGAGCCTACCAATAGAAAAACTGCATGTGGGTACAATTTTGAACCCTATACTAACCTTCAATCCAACAGTTGAGTTGTACTGGTGAGTTGCCTCATTAAAGGGAGGAAACGGAGGTGTGTTTTGGGAACTAAGCCTACAAATCCCATAATTCTTGCTGCAGAGACTACTGTATCTGCCTCTGATTGGCCAAAACTAATTATGAATGTTATGCTAATTTTAGCAGAGATTTCTAAGGGTGTTAAATCTCAAAATCAACTGCTAGCAAACTCAAGAGATTTAGCAAACGTTTTTTATAACTGTTGAATATGTTGAGTTGTGGTGGCTCAGGTATATTCAATATGAACCAGATTATTGATCAGGGTGCACCTAAGGATACATTGAATAAGATACTTTAAAGAGAAAAAAGATCCTTTTACAGGGCACACCTGATTATCCTAATCTCAAAAAAGAGAGAATAAACTAAATCATAAAACTTAACTTTTATTAAACTGTAAAATCCATATTAAAATATGTGGACATAGGATGCAAGGATTAGAGATTATTAAATTAGCTGATGTAGAACTTTTTGTAATTTTGTAATTCCCTTCCTAGCAATTTATAATAAAGTGCTAAAGTGACAAATGAACAGTGTTGCATAAAGTGCTAGTGACAAAAATAAATTATGAAGTGCTAATAGTAAAAAAGTGGCAAGTGCTAAATAATTGTATGGCAATATAAAGACAATCCTGTTGGATTGAGACTAAATATTTAAATATAAATTACTGCAGAGGTTTAGAACAAATATTATGTACAGCTGTGTGCTAATAATGAAAAAGATTCTAGTAACGTCCTCCAATTTGTGTGGACATAAAGTGCTATAGGGTACCAAGATAGCACCACACAGTGCTTTTATCCGTTAATCCCCTCTGGTGCTGGCCCTCAATCCCGTAGCGTTCTATGACCAGGGTATTTCCCAATATAATGTCCAGCTCTCCTTCTTATTGACCAGATTTTCTAAACTGCATTTGCTGACTGGTTAGGGAAAGGTAAACATGCGTTTGGTTGACGTAGGAACGCCTTTGCAGGTCGATGACGTCATCAACAGGCGTCTAGATTTAGCACTTTCCACTTTTTTACTATTAGCACTTCATAATATCTTTTTGTCACTAGCACTTTATGCAACACTGTTCAATTGTCACTTTAGCACTTTATTATAAATTGCTAAAGAAGGGAAGAATATTTAACTTTAAAATACCAAAAGTTCTTCATCAGCTAATTTAATAATCTTTAATCCTTGCATCCTATGCCCACATATTTTAATATGGATTTTACTGTTTAATAAAAGTTAAGTTTTTTCATTTAGTTTCTTCTCTCTTTTTTGAGATTAGGATAATCAGTTGTGCCCTGTAAAATGATATTTTTTCTCTTTGAAGTATGTTAAGTTTTTAATTATGTTTATTTTGATATTTGTTCATGCAAAAATGTTTTCATACACTACTGATTCTCGTCTATCAGTCATTCTTAATCCAGGAAACTTAAATATGTCTTTAGCTATTTTATGCAAATATACTTTATAGTGACAATCAGATGACCCACAGAACACTGCTTCTTTGAAACGGTCCTTTTGCAAGAACGTTTGACAACCAAAGCTTAGAATATTAAGCAATCAGATCAATCTAAATGAAACAAAACATTACAATAACGTTCAGAATAAAAGCATTCAAACGGTGCCATTACATCTGAAACTATTTATATCGTCTATAGAACGTTCCCAGAGAATTCTTTGAATCAAATGTCATTTTCCAGGGACAGATCCACAAGATATGTCAGCCACACAAAGTGCCATTAAATCCTATTATGTTTGCTGCACTTCTTTGGTAGCAGAGAGAGATTTCTACTGGAACATGTCCTGGAAAATGTCAGTTTAATTACTGCAGATTTGTTTTTTACAAGTTTTCAGTTCATGTGCAAAACAGAAGCAAAATAGGTCATAGTGGATAAATACCTCCAAATATATTAAGGTAAAAATACCATTTAAGGGATTATTTGTAGGTACGTAACCCCTTTATAGCGCTATGGAATATGTCGGCGAGTTAATAAATAAAGGATAATAATAATAATAATATAACAAATTGACTTTACACTGACTGTTTAAATGGACATGGAAATCCACTGTTTTTTTTTTTTCATGCATTTGAAAGAACATGTATTATATATTACAAAAGCTGCTTTTTGCATGAAAATATTAAGTAAAATATGTTTAAACGTCACTAAAACGAACAGCAAGTGCAGCGTGCATAATTTAGTCTGCCTGAAATAGGACAAGCCCCCAAAGGCAGTACAAATCTTAGTTTATTTTGTGCTCTGAGACCTCTTTTTGAAAAAAGGAAAACACATTGTAGCATGTTATCAAATACTCTCTGATGTATCAAAAAGAAAATGTATTTTCATTTTCCTTTAAGTTAAACATTTGTTTAGAAAAATAGTCTTACTTTAGTAGACTCTGCTAGTGTATTGGGGTTGATATACCGTATATACTCAAGTATAAGCCGACCCGAGTATAAGCCGAGGCACCTATTTTACCACAAAATACTGGGTAAAATGAGTGACTCGAGTATAAGCCGAGGGTGGGAAGTGTGCTGCCCCCTGTGTCCCTCTTGTGTCCTCTGTGTCCCCCCTCTCTCTCCCGTGTCTCTTCTTCCCTCTTCCTTCCCTGTGTCTCTTCCCCCCTCCCTTATCACCCTCCTCAACCCCCCTCCTCATTCTCAACCTCCCTCCTCAACCCCACTCCTCATTCTCAACCTCCCTCCTCAACCCCACTCCTCATCCTCAACCTCCCTCCTCATCCTCAACCTCCCTCCTCATCCTCAACCTCCCTCCTCATCCTCAACCTCCCTCCTCAACCTCATCATCCTCAACCTCCCTCCTCAACCTCCCTCCTCAACCCCCTCCTCAACCCCTCTCAACCTTACTCCTCAACCCCCCCATCCTCATCCTCCCCCCTCAACCCCCCATCCTCATCCTCACCCCCTCAACCTTAACCACTCTCCTCAACCTCCCTCCTCCTCCTCAACTCCCCCATCCTCAACCCCCCCATCCTCAACCCCCCATCCTCATCCTCCCCCCTCAACCCCCATCCTTATCCTCAGCACCCGGTATATGCTAATGACGCGGCGCGCATGTGACATCACATGCGCGCCGCGTCATTAGCATATACCGGGTGCAGAGGATGAGGATGGGGGTTAAGGGGGGATGATGAGGATGGGGGGTTGAGGAGGAGGAGGGGGGAGGGAAAGAGACACGGGGGTGTTAGAGAGACACGGGGGTGTTAGAGAGACACGGGGGGTTGGAGAGACACGGGGGGGGGAGGGGGGGGGGGGTTGGGGAGTGACTCGAGTATAAGCCGAGGGGACCTTTTTTTGCCTTAAAAGGCTGAAAAACTCAGCTTATACTCGAGTATATACGGTATAAGCGTACCTGGGGTATGCATATGGCCATCCTGAGAGTTAAAGGGCAAATGTATTGGTCATGCAATAGGGTTTCATTTCAATGCAGTATTTGAAGAAATAAAAATCAATGTAGCTTTTAGAATTTACATTTGAAATTAGCATTGTAACTTCCAGCAGATCATCCCTTATTGAGGGCAGACCCAAGCAGATACAATGTGTATGATTTAAGGTAGAGAAATATGGAGTTTTTAAGCACCTCTTAATAAAAGTTATTAAAAGTAAGTAGTTATATAGGTTAGCTATATTCCTAGCGAAATCCAGAAACCTCCAATATCCCTTTAAGGGTTCAAGCCAACATGAGGTCCAATATAGAAGCCACTGGACACAAGCAGAGTTGCAAAAATTAAGATTTTCTCTAAAAACGGTAGTTTGTTATTTTATTACATACTTCACAAAAGCAGATGAGTTGGTCATACAGTATGAGACTCCATTTGCAAAAAAACAACCAAAATCCTTAGCTGCAGGGAAAAATTTTAAGTAATTATTAGGAAAAATAAAAATGCTGATCTATTTAGGGACAGGTTAGTATAGTAATAATGACTTACCATTGCCTTTCTTTAAAAGGTATACATGTAGTATATATTTTTAAGTACCATAAATACTTGAGTATGAGCCCACCCGAGCATAAGCCGAGGCACCTATTTTACCACAAAATACCCCAAGGGGGGGCTTTTTCAGCATAAAAAAAAAGGGCTGAACAACTTGACTTATACTCTAGTATATCTGGTAACCATAATTAATTCATCTGTCAATTATGTCAGCCTAGTAACCCATATATTGGGACACTATTTTTTCCTAAGTTCACTTTTATGGCTATGTTTAAATGTATGGACAATCTGCAAGTCATCAATGTCCAAGGGTATGCAGGTCATGTCTTGCTTTGCAGCATTCCTTAGTAATGAATTCAGCTCCTTGAAGTCCAGGGTTTGTAGGCAGTGACTATTCACTCGGCAGCTTTCTATTCCCGTCCCTTATCCTTGCTCCGTGGCACTGCCCGCTAGCTGCTCTCTTGGCATAACATGGAATGTGCCATCAACAGGCTTCTTTCATCAGGTTTTCCCATTCCAGTATCATTACATTGTTTCGCTCTTGTGATTATCACACACATTGCAGTGACCGTCTCGTGACCACCATATAAGGGAGATGTGTGAGTCCCAGACAATTGCTATTTTGGTTTGGACTTGGCCAAGGTCATCAATCTGCCTACTGAAATTTGTGAAATTTTCCACGAAAATCCCACTCTGTTCTCCAGTGATATTTTTTGTTTTAAAACAAATATAGACCCATGGCCTGAAGCCATAAAAGCCAATTCTTTTTTCACTGCAATTTAATTTCTTTTTGATAAAGAGTTAAATAAAGGAGAAACAAATTATTACTCTTGACCTGGAAAAAAAAAATTTAAAATGTAAATTGTCTTTATTGTTTATTTGGATTTGTTTTGTGCTGTCCAGACCTTGCCAGATACCGTTTTCAGCAACAACTTTTTTTTTTTTGCAAAGTAACTTTAAAGAACATACAACGTTACAGGGTGTTTGATAAGTTTATCTACACTTCCTGAGATGATATGCTTGTCCAGACTTCATACGATACTCCATGATGGCCACCCCGAACAGGCCTAATTGAATCATCGGAGATGTAGCTGAATATGTTATCCCATAAAGCCACCCTGAGAGAAGTTGCTCTAAAACTGGCAGGAAAACTCCTATGAAAGCTTATTCTGGCAAATGATATCTTGTCACCAATATTTACATCTTAAGAGACCACTGAAGTTCGAGAAAAATACTGCAGTTTTGGGAAAATATTTTTGAATGTTTGATTAAATAACAAAATTATCAACTATATAAGCCATAAGCAAAAAAAAAACATTTTTTAGAGAAAATCTTAAATGTATACAACTCTCCTTGTCTTGTAGGATCTTCAATCCTGGATGTCTAGATAGTGGATCTTTCCTTATTTGAGTACTCCAGCAGTGGCTGCAGCAAGGAGCTGTTAGATGGCGCTGCTCAAATTGTACACTGTTTGTAAGCACTGCTGAGATCATACACAATTTCCAAGCTTAAACCATTACCCTTACCCTAACCCTAAAGCTATGACATCGGCAACAAAATCTTGGCAGCAACATCTATCGGATGCTCGCTGCCTGTGCTGGCTGTGTGCTGGAGTACTCTTATAGGAAAGGACCTAGATAGCAAGTTTTCTTTGAGACTGAGGGGAGGCTATCCTGCTGGGGCTTGCTCTTCTATTCAGTTGTATTATTGGGCAATTTGTCTTTCTGACTGCTTAAAACTGAAAAGAGAATTATTATTTAATTAGTTTAGGAATAAAATCAAAGGTCTACTGCCATTGAAGCAAGATTAAATGTAATAGTTAGAAACTAAAGACTGTATTTATTTATTTGAAATGTTATCAGCTCAACTTTTCACAAGATCGCACTATAAATAGGATACATCACAGTTTGGTTTATATCTAAGATAAGTGACTTCCTTTAAGGCAGCCTAGTATATTTATAACATAAATTGATAAATTCATATTTTTGGTTACTTTAAAGTATAGAATATATCTTAAGGGTAAGCTATACAAGTGTAGATATTTTTAATGCAACACAATTAATTTGTTTATATGGATTACGGAAATAATAATAAACACTTGGTTCATTATAACATAGCGCTGCCTGCTTTAGTTATATTCCTTGTGCTGTAACATTGCTACCGTGTGTGAAATTGTCACTTATGTCCCCTTCTGATTCCATATCTCTCCAGTTAACGTTGGTGACTACATTGAAGCTGTTTTGGATAGAAACCTTGCTGAAAATATCTCTCGGGTCCTGTACCCCAACGACAACGTGAGTGCCTCATTTTGCATCCTAACGCAAACTTTTGCCAGTATGGCTAACATTAGTCTAATCAGTCATGTGTAGTTAAGAAAATATTTTAAAGAAAATAATGTAGTAAGGCAATTTGGAACTCGGCTTGGAGGAGCTCAGTTTGTGAGCAAATTATGGAAAATGCTTGCAAGATATTGCTAAGCTGGTAACTTACACCTACATCATACGGGGTTCAAAAATTCCAGATTGCAGGAAGGGCTGTGACAACTTGCTAATTTCTTCCATTGTTGGTATGAATGTAAACATGCACATTTAATTTGGAGTAAGGTATAGGACGTGTTGGATCTATCCTGTTATGTTGTCGGGACAGGTCTGCCACTTTAGTGCGGCCTCCACCCGCGAGATGGCGCTGCCAATATTATGCTGATATGTGAGAGTAGTTCTAAGCTTATAATGTTAGCCTAACCCTTGAACTAACCCTAACCCCAACCCTAACCCTCACCCCAACCCTAACAGTTTACCTACGCCTTGACTCTATGATATGGCACCGGAATATCGGCAGCGCCATTGGCAGCGCATAACAGAATAGGACCGAAGTGTTATTTACTACTATAGATTCTAATTTAGGGTTTGATTACATGGCTGCTGTAGTATATTTTGCGAGTGAACACTCCATGGGCCTAATTCAATTGCGATTTGGCCAACTGAATAGGGCTCTATATAAGCACAGAAGTTTTTAGTTAGTGAACTTCTATCCAAAAGCAAGGTCTTCACTAGCTAAAAACTTATGTAAAAAAAATATGTTCTGTGCTTACATAGAGCCCTATTCAATTGGTCAAATCGCAATTGAATGATGCCCTATGTAGGCAGCTGCTATTACATTCCTCCAATAGCAAACCATTGAAAGTGATCAGCCAGAAATTGGGATTTACATGGCTTCCGTAAGAGCTTACTGGCAATCTTAAGTGTTCTTGTAAGGCTCTGCGAATGCTGGCAGTGACACAAATTATTATATGTAAACTCAACCTCCCCAAAGTGCAGAGAAAAACGCTTGGGAGAACACTTCCAAGACATTTAAAGAGTTTAGAGTGTCCTAGAATAAAAATATTTTCTGATGAAATAAAATGAAAGCCTACATATCCTAAAGCACAAAATAATTACTTTTAATGTGCGATCCAGCCATATATAGCGATACTAAACAATCAACTAAATTACAATGTCCATTACAAATACCTGCTCACACAATTAAACACTGACACCCACCTAATGGTAAATCACACTTCATTAATACAGTGATTAACACCTACCCACCTGCTCTACCAATACATTTATAAGCCCCCTCAATAGTAATCCTGTTTTAGCATTCAGTGTTTATCCTCTGACATTCAATATAATGTAATAAGTGTGAAATGAATATATAATGTGATTTTTGCAAATTGCAGTGCTCATGTGCTAATAGAGAACGTCAATATGGTGTCAATGTTTGAATGGAAAACACAATCTTTACTGATGTTCACTAAAGGAAGGTTTCTGGATTTGGTCCATTTCTATTTCGACGCTGCATCCCGTCAGAACACTGGGGTATGCGGCTGCGCCACAGCACCACCTGGTGGTTTACTGCAGGCAAATAACTATTCCATCCTCTGAGCTGGCTCATAAGGCACGCCGACAGAAGAGTCCTTGAGCTATACCATCTATACTTTTATGTACTTTTTTTTATTAAGAAGTGCTTAAAAGCTCTATTTTTTTCTGCCTTAAATCATACAATTTTTACCTGTTTGGCTCTGCCTGTAGTACCCATGCAACTCACGAATACAGAGACTGTGAAGTGTAGTGTTTCAAATCAGCCAATCAGTGATCTTGCTCAAGAAGCATATTGCAGTATGCTGTAGAGTGTTGCCTCTGATTGGTTACTATGAGACACTGCAACCTCTGTACTTAGAAGTACACTGTCTTCATGAGCTGCAGAGGGGAGAAACCAGTTATGAATTATCTGTAAGATTTAAGGCAGACAAAAGCAACGCTTTTAAACCCTTCTTAATACAAGTAAAGAGACACACAGGTATATTATTTCCATAGTGAAATCCAGAAACCTTCCATGTCCATCTTTTCTGAGGTTGCTATGTGGGTTGATTGCTTCTGACTCACAACTTCATACTCGCAGCTACTTACGTAATACTTAAGAACCCTTGTAAGCGCTCACAAGCTATTTTCCTCCCTTATATTCTCCATTTTGAGATATACAGAAGATAATGTAGGTAGAAGTGTAAACAAAGTAGTAAATGACATTAACTGTGCAGCAACAAGAGCTATTGCTAGTTTGTTGAAGCAGAGCTCGGTGTCTGCAATATCTGTTCATAAAGAAAAAATTGAATTTGTGGCATACGTGGGATATCTGAGAAGCAGATTACACAACACTTAAGAAAATATGTAAGCTTTAAATGTAATTTGTAATAGTTATAGATAAGCCTGAGATAAGAAATAGTAGGTATTATTGTTAATTTCATATTAGTTGATGCTTAGATTAAAAGTTAATAAAACAGAGTGCAAAAAATAGCAACATTTTGTTATCCAGTCTTAAAAATTATGTTAACCGTGTCGATGCAAAGAATTCTGGGAAAGGAAATGTATGCATTGTATCAGAGACTGTAAAAAGCTCTTAATTTGATTTGCTAGTGGAAAGACTGTACTCCAATTATGACATTATTTTGTACATTTAAATATATAAAAAAACAATATGGGATCCTTTAGAGAGGCACCGACACCCATCTACTATTTGATTTGATTTTAAAGAACCTGCATTTCTCCACCCAGGAAGCTCTCTCAACTAAATCACACTTTCCATAGAGAAACATGGCGGTGCCCAGTGGACCAATGGAGGAATGTTTGCACATTGTTCTGTCCAATCCAGAGTGGGGAAATGACGATGTCAATATCAAATAATTTTAGTTTCTAAATTAAATAGTTATTAGATGTTATGCTTTAATTGCATAGATTCAGGGATTAGTAAATATTCCCCAGTAAGATATAATTGAACTTGGGAGGTTCTTTCAAGACTTCTTCATGCTTAGTGGATATTGCCCAATATCGTATAAAATAATGCCATGGATGCCAATTTAGCTTCAGTGACAAAAAAAAACATGTATATAATAATATATTACCCCATCTACAGTAAGACAAAATATAAAGTAATGAAATTAAAGTGTGTCTTAGTGTTTAAATTATTTACACCATAAAGTTCCTTTGATTGCTCGTGCACAGTATTTTTCTCTATCCTCAAAATTATTTCTCTCCTGTTTTTAGTTCTTTGAAGGTAAAGAATTGCGATTGAAGCAGGAATACTTTGTGGTGGCTGCCACCCTTCAAGATATTATCCGACGGTTCAAGTCCTCCAAGTTTGGATGTCGGGATCCAGTTAGAACCTGCTTTGATACATTCCCAGACAAGGTAAAATGCCCTGTTCATTTATCATGCCTATTATATATTATTTTACTAAAATATATTTCCAAACCTTTGTAGTTTACCTCTTATGACCCAA
The DNA here is from genome assembly GCA_027410445.1 of Discoglossus pictus. Classification (NCBI taxonomy): domain Eukaryota; kingdom Metazoa; phylum Chordata; class Amphibia; order Anura; family Alytidae; genus Discoglossus; species Discoglossus pictus. Next base: position 97,446,686 of record CM050165.1, read on the forward strand.
GCAGAGTTTGCTAATAGTAAGATTTTCTCTCAAATGATAATTACTCAGCTGCATTAGTTTGTTACATACTTCACAACCATGATGTTTTTGCTAAACTGCAGTGGTTCTTTAAGGCATTTAGCAAATAACCTTTCTAATTACATAACCCCACACAATATGGAGGATACTCTATAGATGTTTTATTTTAAACGTTCACATGTAGCATATTACATTTCACCTCTCAGGTATAGCCTAGAGAACCACAACCTGCACAAATTGCAACTTAGTTTCTATCTATTAAAGAACTATTGTAGATTAGGAAATCTTTTATATGTTTGTGAAGTTTGCAACAAACTAACAACATTAGCAGTTACCTTAGGCATAAATGCATTTTTAGGGAAAATCTTGATTTTAGCGGCTAGTGCACAGAATCGGCTTTTTCTAGGCTTGATGAGCCAAGTACAGAACAGGATTTGCAAGTTTACTTGCAACTACCTTCTACTGAGCATGTGCATGGTAGGAGGAAGATGTCAGATACTAAAAAGCTTATCTGAATCAAACAATGAGTCAACAAATGTACTTCCTCCTTCTACTCCTGGATAGATAATAATAAACAGAAGCTGAACATGTCCCTTAAGGCTTCAAGCCAGCAGGGAGTAGGAAGATAATTCACATATGAATCTTTTTACAACCTGCAGTGATATGCATAGACATTACAGTATTGCATATGCAAAAGCTATTTAACATTGAAAGCCTCAAGCAACATCTACTGTAACAGTCACAACACTTTCTGAAGTTGTTTTAACGTAATACTCTATGGGGAAAAAAAAGGTCTTGGAGAGAAACTTATATCCTTGTTGGAATTCATGTTTAATGTTTTCTATTAAAAAAAAACAGCAACCACTTATTACTATAGTAATGCATGTAACTTGGAGCATCATTAATGTTCTGCTCTTGAGTTTATGTGCTTGGATGCACTATTTTGAGCAGTTATATGGCACATTAAAGAGGTCTCTTGAATTACCTGTGGCAAGGAACCGTAATACATTTATATATAAATATTTTTTCTCTTATTTATTTCTGTTTTATAACATTAAATAGATGTGACAATTGTATTAACAGCTTAAATATATAAAACCAAGTGAATTTAGTGTTGATAATATATATATTTAGACATTCAAATGTGAACACAAATGTACTATTTATTTATTTTATTTACTATACTACTGTACGGTGGAGGGCTTCTATCACTCTTTTGCCCACCATATATTAAATGATTGTTGTGGTGACCTACCTACTCAAAATATCCACTACACAAGCTGGGATCCTGCCCCACGCTGATGATAGGCAGTAATCTTGAATTGGCTGTACGTGGGAGGTATTACTAGTTTGTGTATAAGCCAACCCTAGCTTTGCTCAAAGCTGTTTTATACAGCGGGCATATGCTTAAGGGAAGCCATGTTTAGTATGGTTATGGATTGCAAGAGCAAAGTCTTTGTGGGCACATTTGCATGTCCCTGCCAAGGTTCCCAATATGTTGGTATTGGACTGTTTATTGTCAAATATTATACACCTTTTTAAGTGATTTTTGGATCTATACTGTCACTTTAACTGCTGCTGCTGCGCTCGGCAAAGGTTTTAAAACTATTTGCGAGTGGTCCTTGGTACCCATAATATTTTCTTCATTTTTTTGTAGCTACAGCACTGCACTGATTTGCGAGTGATCCCTAAAATTGTATTGGCATAGGGTTGTGGTGTAAAAGTCTAACAGAGTAACTTGTAATATTTTGTCAGTGCAAAAATCAATGGAGATATGTACAGTGCGTTTTGGCTTTGTTCATTTTAGAAATTAAATAAATAAACATAGATAAAACATTTTATATAAGCCTGATCTGACAGAATCTGACTTCACAATGTGTGTATTGGGATTGTAACATTAAGAGTTGTATTAAGACTGTTTTCTCAGTGTACATGCTATACGAAGACTAAATCACATTGCTTTGAATACATGTATGTACTTTTTTCTAAAACAAATCAATGGAGATGTCTTCTGTGAAACCTGTTAATAAACATCTAGTCTCAAGTCAGCAGGATTTATGGAGACTGACTATACAGCTCATCTCCTCCCTGCTCTCTGACAGACAAGAAGTTCATTGTTAAGTATGTTGATCCAGTGGCATTTTCTCTTTACAGGTTGCCATTCAGCTGAATGACACCCACCCTGCTCTCGCCATTCCAGAACTCATGAGGATCCTGGTGGATATAGAAAAAATGGACTGGGATAAGGTAGGACAAGAAATGTGCAAATCTATCAGCAAGCTTCTAAATAACACAGCAATCAGCAATAGCATTGCTCCTAATCTCTACAATCAAGTTGTCTTAAAACCTGCAACTCTATGACCCAGCTTCTAAACAACACCACAATCCCCTCCCACTCACCTTCAAGGTTATTCTTAATGAACTGAACCACTCAAATTACCTGCACCTGATCAATCAACTGCACATGATTAATATTCCTACTTCTTCCTCTTAGATTACACTCTTGGTCACTATGCTCCCTCTAACTTTCTTCTTCAGCATTAGCTCCTGCTTGTGCCTCAGACTACCCTCCTCATTTTCTCCACATCATGTCTCAAACAACACTACCATCTCACCTTCCCTGCTCTTCTCCCCTCTGCTCTGCTCTCATTAGCTCCTCTCCTTCCTTCAATCACTATCTCCTTCATGTTCTAAAGTTCATAATCAGAAATGCTTCTGCAAGTCCTACTCTCATCTCTTCTCACTGCTTATTTTGCTAGCTGCTGGAGATATGTTTCCTAACCCTGACCCCTCACTCAGCCCCCAGAACTGCTAACTTTGCTAATAATCTGTGTGTTTGAACCTTGCACATCTGCTATGACTAAACCCCTGACTTTCCCATTTGCAGGTTATATTATCTGACCACTAGGGGCAGGTAACATATTACATACTAGAGCCAGTCACCTCAAATGACTTTCTATCAGACCCCTTCTCTCTCCCATTAAATGAAACTCCTTCCTACCTAAGCAGACTTTCACTTTCTTCCTCACCCTTGCTATTCCTTATAATTTCTTCAACATGTTTCTTCCTCTTCCATTCCCTTTAGAATGTAAGAAGGGAGTTTCCAATTTTGTAGAGTGCTTTGGAAAAAAGCATGTTCTACAAAGATTATCAGCTCAAAACAGGGCCCTCCATTTTCAGCAGTTGTTGTTATTGTATTTTTCCTTGTTCTTTCCCCTGTACAGCCCTACGGAATATGTTGGTGAGTTATAAATAAAAGATAAAAATAATCCCCATTGCTCTAAAATGACATATAAATCGTTTTGTCCCCCCCCCCCAATATTATGTAGCATACTGTTAATACAAAACAATTGTAAAATCTACACTATCTTTTAGTTCTTAAAGGACCAAAAATCACAAGTTTATTTGGTTTCTCCAGCTTCACACTTTGTCCAAGCAATTCCTGTATCCATACTACATATCTGTAGTACTAACCATGCATCTCACTGCTTTCTTTAGGCCTGGGAGGTCACCAAAAAGACCTGTGCGTACACCAACCACACGGTGCTGCCAGAAGCTCTGGAGCGATGGCCCGTCCATCTATTTGAGAAACTGCTTCCGCGCCACCTTGAAATTATCTATGCAATCAACCAAAAACATCTGGATGTAAGTGTCTCTCTTAAATCTCAACTCAACGTGGTGTATTTGTATGCGTTACACCCCTTACCCATGATCCTCTTTGTTGCCAGAAAGACCCACTACTCCTATTAGATCTATGACATTGTATGTATTTTTGGAATAGATTCTTCATTTCAGCCAATGAGATTTTTATATTTATTTGGTACAATATAATCAATCATAATAAAATTGTATATCACCACTAATACATACAGCAATATATGTGAATATTTTCCAAGCTGTAGATTCCTAGTTATGATGAACATGGAACTGACAAATGTTTAGAGTTAGAAAAGTTCATGAAAAGGGAACAGAGTAGAAAAATTATAATTAAGGAGAAAAATGTGTGCATTTATTTGCCATTTAGTGATTTAACTTCAGGGATGCTAATATTGTATCCATTATTGGTTGGTTTATCTTACTTCACGTCAGATGGTAAAATTGGCAGTAGTTTGAGACATGTTACTAAATTTTTTAACTATATTATATTGTTTTTTTTGTTTTGTTTTTGCCTTATTGTGAATCTTTGTGAAATGTTTCTAAAACGGAGGTAAATTGTCAATCATGGCACAGTTAAATCAGTACTTTTTAGTCTTAGTTTGGTCCACCTTGCTTTATATCAGCCAAAGGTTGCCATGCTACTCCTTAAGACTCCCGGCTTCTGCAGTGTCCAAGTGAAAGGAAAACTTCAGAGCAGTAAAAAAAAAAAAAAGAAGAAAACTAGCAAATTTTTGTTTTAGAAAAGGGAAGCATGTTTTTATCAAATGAATTGTATAATCATTTCTTTATTTACTTTCTGTATTGACTTGTATTCTCCTACTTTTTTATTCCATTTTTTATTATTTTGGTTTAAAGGACAAGTTTCCTTGAGGGGACTCCTATAAAAGATTAAAAGAGCACGGCACAGCCTACCCCTGGGCCAGTGAGGGGGTTGGATGTTGTGTCAATTTCAGTCAGATCCATTTATCTAACAAACCTCATGGTCTTCCCCTGATCTCCCTTCACACCCCCTCATGATCCATCTCTCAGGAAGAGATGTAACAAACACAAAAAAAAATTTTCTACTAATTAAAAACCTTTTTGGGAAAAATCTGAATTTTTGGATGCTTCTATGTCCTGTCCTGGCTTACAGAGATGTAGTTTTTGCATACTTCAACAAAGGCCTAGCATACTTCGAACAAAGGCCTAGCCATGAGAGGTTCCCAGTTATGTCTGTGGAGAGTAGAAGCTGACATTTTAAATTCAGTTTTTGTCGCTGCTGCCATTTTCTATGTGTCTTATTCAGCTGTGTAAGATGGCCTCTTTTACTTACAAAACCAAACTATATTTTTGAAGCAGTAACCTCTGTGTTACACATGTTTCAAATAAGGGCAGAACTTCAACATTTTCTGTTTGAAATGTATTAGTAGTTGAATCTAATAGATATATATTTATATTGCAAAAAATATTTAAATTGAAAGTGAGAGTTTGGATTATAATAACTGATCATGAGTTCTGCTTAGCATGTGGTAAAAACTTGAGTTGTTCTTGTTCATTTCCCTAAACAGACTGTTGCAGCTATGTTTCCTGGTGATTTTGACCGTTTGAGGAGGATGTCTGTTATTGAAGAAGGAGATTGTAAAAGGATCAACATGGCCAATCTGTGTGTGATTGGATCGCATGCTGTGAATGGAGTGGCCAGAATCCACTCTGATATAGTGAGACGTTCAGTGTGAGTATTATTATTGTTCTATGACACAGTAGTCCAGGGGTGCAAAAAGAGGTGCATTGGCTTCCATGTTAGGATAGAAGTGGACAAAAGGTTTTGACTGGAGAGGCTTGCAGTTCCCAAGGGTTGTACAAATGGGTTGGCTTGTGTAAATGGTCAGATGGAAGCAGGTGCAATGGTTTTCGACTGGGTACTATGCAGTATCCAGTTGGTGCACAACATGGTTGACTAGCATTCATGGTGACAAGAGGGGACACAAAAGTTTTGACTTCAGTTTCCCGTGGGTGTACTAATGGGTGGGCTGATTTCTTGTTAAATGTAAGGAGGAACAGCAGTTTTGGTTCGTGGATGGGGGTTGGCGTGGATATGATGAACAATTTGTCCAAAGGTACACAAATTAGTGGGTTGGCTTTCCTGGAGGGATTGATGGGGTACAGATGAATTGACTGGGGGGAGGGATGTACACACCAGTGGGTTGGCTTTCCTGGAGTGATTGATGGGGTACAGATGAATTGACTGGGAGGAGGGATGTACACACCAGTGGATTGGCTTTCCTGGAGGGATTGATGGGGTACAGATGAATTGACTGGGAGGAGGGATGTACACACCAGTGGGTTGGCTTTCCTGGAGGGATTGATGGAGTACAGATGAATTGACTGAGAGGAGGGATGTACACACCAGTGGATTGGCTTTCCTGGAGGGATTGATGGGGTACAGATGAATTGACTGGGAGGAGGGATGTACACACCAGTGGGTCGGCTTTCCTGGAGGGATTGATGGGGTACAGATGAATTGACTGGGAGGAGGGATGTACACACCAGTGGGTTGGCTTTCCTGGAGTGATTCATGGGGTACAGAGGAATTGACTGGGAGGAGGGATGTACACACCAGTGGATTGGCTTTCCTGGAGGGATTGATGGGGTACAGATGAATTGACTGGGAGGAGGGATGTACACACCAGTGGGTCGGCTTTCCTGGAGGGATTGATGGGGTACAGATGAATTGACTGGGATGAGGGATGTACACACCAGTGGGTTGGCTTTCCTGGAGGGATTGATAAGGTACAGATGAATTGACTAAGAGAAGGGACGTACACACCAGTGGGTTGGCTTTCCTTGTTTATGGAAGGAGACACATATGTTTCAACTGGATGGGGTGGGGCTGAAAGGATTATAAAACCAAGTGTGTGCAGAAAAGGTGGTAGAAAAAGAGCATACGAAAGTCAAAGTGTTCTGATTTGGGTGCAGTCTGAATACCTGTTTTAAAAGAAGAAGATAGACGTTGGCTGAGCCATACAGAAAGCAAGGGTTCTAGCTGTCCTTATATCTGTACTCCTGTATTGTAAGCTGTTTTGTCTACATTTGAAATCTTCCTTATCATGTGCTGTAAGAAAACATGAAACATATATGTTGGTTACAAACATATACTTAAAATAAAGTTGCAAATATGCATGTTTCACATTTTATTATTTTATTCTTTTGGGGGAAAAATGCACGTTCTTAAATGTTCTGTGAGTTTAGGACACTTTGAAGTTCACAAATGACAGACATTTTATTTGTGAGGTTTACAGTGACTATTTTATTGCATGTGAATATGATTTTTAACTGTTCATCTTTTTGATTAAAGCAAGACTCTGTTCTAATGGCATTCTGGATTGCCACAAAACATTATTTAGTATTAAAATTAACATTTTGTTAAATGGCTCCCACAATATATTACTGGATTATACTATCATTCTTAATATAATTGAAATGAAGTGCAGTTAAGGACCTTCATATTGCAGTAGATACATATTTTAGTTTGTGTGGATTTGATCACATGTAATTTAGTATAAGCTGCTATAGTTTCTGATGATCAATTTCCTGTAGAGGTAGCACACTTAGAAAATCCCTCTACATTCAATCTGCACAATCAGAATTGATAGCTACAACTACCAGTGCTGTCAGCAGGACTACTGGGAGCTAATTAGATTTCAAGGCTATACCCTCCTGAAAAAGTAAAATATATGAGCAGGTCATAAGGGCAAATGGATAACTGCAGAACAGAATAATTAAATATAAATGTTACAAATGCAAAGATTGTGTTTACTGTTTTGCATTCTAAGCACATTTTTGCCTGTGTGACGATCTGAGGGTAGGGGCTATACAAGCCCAGAGCCACCGGCTATAGACTACAGGTTAGTTACCCTCAAGGACCGTTGGGTTCTTTGAAATCTCTGCACCAGCACCCTGATATCTGGCTTCTGTATTGGTCAGGGTCCTTGCATCAGAAATCAGCAATTCCAGGCTACCAGGAGACTCCAGATCTGCTTCTTCTTAGGGGGCTTGATAAGACTTGTTACAGTTAAACCTACCCCAGCAGGATCCTACAGAGTCTCTCAGTACCTCCCTGCAGCCATCTTATAGAACAGGAGAGGCACCCGATTTCTATATGTCTCCAGGAGTGAACAGTTTTATTTTGAAAAGTCAAACAATATTTATAGCGGATAGATTCAGAGGGGGTGTACACAATGTAACAAGGAGAGTGTGTGGCCGACAATTACAGGAGATAAACTCCATTTGGGGTCTAACAGTAGCAATAGGCTTAACCTCCAATACACATCCTGCCATCTCTAGCACATATCAGACGTGATTAACGTTATCTAGAAAAACAATGGGACAAAACAGATTACAAACACAATGGAGGTGTTTATGCAGATAATCCATTGCTGGAGCCGCGCAGTCTGTGCTTTTATGGTGGCTTAATGAGCCAACACCCAGCCCGAGAAAAAGGGGTCCGTAACCACCTGTTATCAAGTTTAGCTATTTAAAAGAATATATAGAAAACGATTGACCACCGTGGGCCTTTAAACTTATATTAACTGATTTTGTATTATAGTTTTAAAGATTTCTGTGAAATTGAGCCGACAAAATTCCAAAATAAGACAAACGGTATCACTCCAAGACGCTGGCTCATGCTGTGTAACCCTGGTCTGTCTGATATCATCTCTGAGGTAAGATCTTGTAATGGACAATGTATGGACACAAATCATCTGTGGGTTTTGTAGTATTTTAAAAATAATTATTTGAACTAAATCATTATATCCCATCAAATTTGCTTTTTAAACGAATGTATTTATTTATAATAAATATTTTATATATATATATATATATATATATATATATATATATATATATATATATATATACATACAAAGAGAGAGAGAGAGAAAAAATATATAATCTGTGACTCACTGTATTTTAGATGTATTCTTTATTTTATTTTAAAGCATGTAAAATGTTGCCATAGTGGTTAAAAATGATTACTAAGAGTTTTTCCATTTCTATGGCATAAGTTTAAATATAATGACTTGAACAACAAAGAGGAATTTGTAAGAATTTAGATCAACATGTTAGTGAAAGGGGCATAAAAATAAATATATGTATAACAGAATATATGACATTTACGGATTCCAAGCTTATGATCTCTGCAGATTCTGGTGGGGGGGCTTCAGTGGATACAAACCATATAAGTTAATTATTGTTAATGTTTTAAAATTTAAACAGCTTTCCCATATTTTTTAAATATCTACCTGATGATGTAGAGCACATCTGGTGACTTCAGGGTCTCTTGAAATTATAAGGAGTTTTGCAGTGAGTAGTCATCTACATTTTACATTACATTTTACACTAAACTTATGTTTTTCCTTCTTTTTTTGCAGAGAATTGGAGAAGATTTTGTGACTGACATGAGCCAGCTGAGGAAGTTGCTGGACTTTGTTGACGATGAGAGCTTTGTGCATGACGTGGCAAAGGTTAAACAGGTAATGACATTACATCCCACTATTCTAGGAACAGACATTCACCAGTGTTAAATGAACACCACAAAGGTCCCTGTTATTGCAGAAAATAAAACGTACACAAATAAATAAGTAAATAAATTGCAACAGATTGGTATTAAACATTTTGAATGGAAAGGATAAGTAAGTGAGTTTGAAAGTTGAGTATGTTAACCATAGCACAAGCTCTTCACATCTTGTGCCATTAATTAATTTGATATGGGGGTGGTGAAGAAGACGATCAAGGCCAGTTGTATAAATAATAATAGGCCCTATTAAAGTCTATGGGCCTCATTCAATTCCCTATATTTATAGATACATAGGCAAAAAGTGGCCAGTAACTTTCCCTAGCTATTCTATTCACCCATCACAGCATGATTGCGAGTGACCTTCCCCTGATGTCTACAGCAAGCTCTTACACTTGCAAATTACAGCACACCCATAACATCAAAAATCTGAAATAAAATTCTGGGTAGTAAACAACACTTGTACATGGTTTTAAAACCATGTCTGAGAGCTGTAGCAGCACATAGAGACACAAAAGCACTACAAATATTATGGGGGAAAAAAACAGGGAAGTTAGTCAGAATCTGATGACTAACATTCCCATAGGCATATATGTGGAATTTAGAAATACAATATTTTTATTATTATGTTCGTGTCATTTTACAACATGCAGGATAACACAGAACCCAGTACTCAAGAGGTTAATACATATCAGAAAACCCACATGGACTAGAAACAAATGCTCTAATGCATTGTCTATTGAAGGGCTAGCCATGTCTGCAAATTTTTTAACTACTCGCAAAATGCTTACTCGCATTTATAGGTGCTTATTCTTATTCAATGTGCTTATATATACAACATCATTATATTCTCTTTTTCTATTGGTTCCTAGAGTTGTGTCTCATCAGTATTTAAGTAAAATGTCTGGTTTGGTGTAATATTTTGAGTGAAGACGTAATTCTTAACTTAAATGTTTTACTGACAAGACATGATTTACAAATGTTGGGTGTGATCAGTAATATTACGAGTGAACTGCGTTGAATAAAAGTGTAACATTACTGAAAAAAGCTTCTGCAGTTTACTTGTCTTGCATAGAATAGGGCTTTATGTTGTTGTATATGTATACCAACTGAGCATGCTTATCTTTCTCATCAACCCCTTTTGAGAGAGTTAATTAATAAGGAGTGTTAGGAGAGAGAAAGATCTTGTGTAGAACATATGCTTAAACTACCTTTTTTTTTATTTGATCGACTGTATCTAATACTTACTATGTTTTTATTTCTTAAATATCAAACAGATACTAACATACAATGGATATAAAAAGTCTACACACCCCTGTTAAAATGTCAGGTTTCTGTGCTGTAAAAAAATTAGACAAATAATTTCAGAACTTTTTCCACCTTTAATGTGCCCTATAAACTGTACAACTCAATTGAAAAACAAACTAAAATCTTTTAGGAAGAGGGAAGAAAAAATATAAAAATAAAATAATATGGTTGCATAAGTATGCACACCCTTAAACTAATACTTTGTTGAAGCGCCTTTTGATTTTATTACAGCACTCAGTCTTTTTGGGTATGAGTCTCTCAACATGGCACATTTTGACTTGGCAAGATTTGCCCACTCTTCTTTGCAAAAACACTCCAAATCTGTCAGATTGCGAGGGCATCTCCTGTGCACAGCCCTCTTCAGATCACCCCACAGATTTTCAATCGGATTCAGGTCTGGGCTCTGGCTGGGCCATTCCAATCTTCTTCTGGTGAAGCCATTCTTTGTGGATTTGGATGTATGCTTTGGGTCGTTGTCATGCTGAAAGATGAAGTTCCTCTTCATGTTCAGCTTTCTAGCAGAAGCCTGAAGGTTTTGTGCCAATATTGACTGGTATTTGGAACTGTTCATAATTCCCTCTATCTTAACTAAGGCCGCAGTTCCAGCTGAAGAAAAACAGCCCCAAAGCATGATGCTGCCACTACCATGCTTCACTGTGGGTATGGTGTTCTTTTGGTGATGTGCAGTGTTGTTTTTTCGCCAAACCTTATCTTTTGGAATTATGGCCAAAAAGTTCAACCTTGGTTTCATCAGACCATAACACCTTTTCCCACATGCTTTTGGGAGACTTCAGATGTGTTTTTGCAAAATGTAGCCTGGCTTGGATATTTTTCTTCATAAGAAAAGTCTTTTGTCTTGCCACTCTACCCCATAGCCCAGACATATGAAGAATACAGGAGATTGTTGTCACATGTACCACACAGCCAGTACTTGCCAGATATTCCTGCAGCTCCTTTAATGTTGCTGTAGGCCTCTTGGTAGCCTCCCAGACCAGTTTTCTTCTTGTCTTTTCATCAATTTTGGAGGGAGCTCCAGTTCTTGGTAATGTCACTGCTGTGCCATATTTTCTCCACTTGATGATGACTGTCTTCACAGTGTTCCATGGTATATCTAATGCCTTGGAAATTCTTTTGTACCCTTCTCCTGACTGATAACTTTTAACAATGAGATCCCTCTGATGCTTTGGAAGCTCTCTGTGGACTATGGCTTTTGCTGTGGGATGCGACTAAGAAAATTTCAGGAAAGACCAACTAGAGCAGCTAACTTTATTTGGGGTTAACCAGAGGCACTTTAAATGATGACAGGTGTATGCTGACTCCTATTTAACACGGTTTGGAATGTGATTGCTTAATTCTGAACACAGCTACATCCCCAGTTATAAGAGGGTGTGCAGACTTATGCAACCACATTATTTTTATTTTTTATTTTTCTTCCCTCCCCCTAAAAGATTTCAGTTTGTTTTTCAATTGTACAGTTTATAGGTCACATTAAAGGTGGAAAAAGTTCTGAAATGATTTATCTTTGTCTCATTTTTTTACAGCACAGAAACCTGACATTTTAACAGGGATGTGTAGACTTTTTATATCCACTGTATATAAAGGTGCACGACATATTAAAATATTGAAGATAACTGTAAACAGAACATATCCACACTCTTAATAGCAGAAAAAAAAGTAATTCCTGCAGCTGTCATTGAAATGTCTTAGAAACAGTAATCTTGATTGAAAACACTTTTTACGTGTCCTTATGGCTCAATTCGGCGTTCTCATCCAAAATTATTCTCTCCTACTAAAGAATCAGGATATATAGCACAGCTATAAAAAACCCCACACAAAAGCAGAACATGTTGTCATAACAGGTATTTCTATTGAAGATAAGCACTATAATAAATATTATATTATACAACCTTCATACTTCTCAGCTTAGCCTTTACGCAACACTAACGAGCCAAATTTTACAGCATGGGAATTTTATAAAATGTATGTACCTTTGTTTCAGGAGAACAAGCTGAAGTTTTCTGCTTATTTGGAGAAGGAATATAAAGTCAAAATCAACCCATCGTCCTTGTTTGATGTACAAGTCAAAAGAATCCACGAATACAAGAGGCAGCTATTAAACTGTTTACATATCATAACCCTCTATAATCGTAAGTATTTTACCAATACCCTCTGTTTAAAATTATGCAGAAAAGAAAATGTATTTTAATTGTATGGGGCATGACAAAAAAATTTAAAATTCAACTATTTTTTTTAAATTGTAATTTACTGGCAGAAGTTGATGGACTACTAAAATATCTGTCATTGAAACTTTTTTGTGCCAACCAATGAAGCGGAGCAATAAAGAAAATATATTGTTATATTGTACAATTAACACAAGGTAAAAAAACCTGCTTCCAGCTCAGAATTCCGAGAAAAACAGTTATTACACTGCATTCTGGGAAGCCGAGCAGGGACATGCAAATGTGCCCACAAATACCTCACTCTTCAATCCATAGACCATTTTAAACATGGATTCCTTTAAGCTCATGCCCGCTGCGTTACACAGCTTTTATGCTTTTATATATATATATAGTAAATAAATAGTAGATTTGTGTTCACATTTGAACGTCCAAAACAAATTAAAAAACTTTCCTGCTCAGAATTCTGAGAAATACAGTTATTGCTCTGCATTCTGGGAACCTGAGCAGGGACATGCAAATGTGCCCACAAAGACTTTGCTCTTTAATCCAAATACTATTTCAACCATGGCTCCTTTTTAAGCATATGCTGCTTCCTTTCATCAGCGTGGGGCTGGTGCCGAGGTTGTGTAGTAGATTTTGTGGGGAGGAATATATATAGGGGATAATAAAGTGATTAAAATCACCATTGCATGTAAATTATGAAGAAATAAATAACTTGGTCAGTGTCCAGCACAATTTCAGCTACAGAATTCTATTTGGGTTCTAAAAGTATTAACAGAACCCTAGGATTCTAGAACCGGGCTAGCCTCTCCCTGCTTCTAAAATCCATTCCCAGAACCTCCAAACCTCTTTGCAGGACCTTTTCAAATGTAACCTAGATTTCCACAGATTGTACCTTTTGTAATAATTGTTTTATGGAATGCCTGGTAATAGTAAATAGAACTAATCACATCCAAAATAGAAACGTAAGACACTATATTGTAACACCAACTAAATCCAACACAGGGCATTTGGCTTTGTACCATCCCAATAGCATATCCATATAATTTTAACAACATAACCAGTTGCCACAGTTATAACATGGAGAGCTATTTTTAATTGTCAGATTTAGTTATCTGGTGTTATTGTGTTGTTTGGAGTGTTTTTCATTTGCCCTGATATTTTTTTTACTGATCCCTCCAAAGAGGCTCTAAGCTTATCAATAAAATTATATATTTAAATAATATGTTTTGCGCCATATGTCCCTTTTTGGGATTAGGTTACATTAAACTAGTTTTGCTTATTGTTTGTGTTTGGTATATGTAATTTAAAACAATTAGGGATATGTAGGGAATTTTGTCTATTTCCAAACCCCAATACACAGTAACTGTGGCACCTTAATATAAATTTTGAGTATGTAATCTCCACAGAACACAGTTTGGGATACATTGGCTTGGAGTATAAATACATAAATAAGCTTTTCCAAATATTGGACCCCCATTTTATTTATATATATACGTTTTACCACACTAACTGGGAGCTTTAGTAGGACAAGACTGAGTTCTCTGTCAAACTACTGTTCATAATCAATGTAACAAGGTTAGAAGAAACAACCAGGGCAGCGCAGGAGAGGATTTTCCAACTTGTGTTTGTGGTGGCCTCGGCATCAGTATGTAACAGGAAAATGAATGATTTCACTTTCTGAGGAAAGTTTGTGTTGTCGTATAGAACCTCCTGGAAATGATTTACAAGCGATTTCGATATCCGTGGGCCATTTTGGTCACTAGAGATGGGCTTTGGAGCCTGGGGAGCTATTTTGTAGAACTAGAAATACGTTGGATTCCACAAGAGACATTTTGGAGACTTAGGGTTCCATCAGTACTTCTGAGGTCCAAAAATTATTCCATGCTTAAATTTAAAAAAATATTCCATGCTTAAATTAATGTGGGAAACAAATGTTAAAAGAAGGACTAACACAGAAACAGAGGTTTGGTATTGCCATATACTGCTAAATTAGAGCATACACTTATTTGCACATTGATGTTGTTATTGAATCAAAATTAAAGTCCCCGACTATAAATATCAGTTTATTCAGATTTTTTCTTCTTTGGTTGTTGTTCTGATAAAATCACAATTAATTAGAAGTATTCATTTGGAGCAACTGTCCTAATTAGATGTTTCAAAAGAGACAGTTTTCATGTGCTTATGACTACAGGGAAAAATGACAGTCACAGATGGTGCTCTCATAATGCAATATGGACAGCAACATGCTCATCTACAACTCTTCCAGCTTCCATGTATAGTACAGCTCAGCCTGAAGTTAGCTACACACTATTCTAATACCTAGTGTGATGTAGTGTGTTCCAAAAATATGTGAGGTCTGTAATGGATTTCATTTTATTATTGATCTTCTATAGAATTATTATTGTTTATTTATAACGCGCCAACATATTCCGTGAATGAGACAATAATTGAGCGTATGATTAGATGAACAAGATTTGTAAACAGAATATGTTAATGCAAAGACAAGTATACAAATCCAATATTAAATTATACAACATTTTAATATAAGAAGTCTCATTTTGATTTTTTTGTTTTTAAAGAAGAAAACGACCAAATAGTTTAATTCAACAAAATTGAACTGTCAAAGATAATCATTAAATAGAAGGAAAAAAGAAGGGAACGGAGAGGATATTAATGGAATGCCTAAAGGGAAAGTGACTTGTAAAAGGGGGATGATGATACAATAAAAAGGAATACCTTAAGTTAATAGAGAGGATCTCAGATTTTGTTATAAGTAAAAATATTGTGATAATGAGATTAACGCTTTTCAAGTGTGCAAGTTAGTTTATCCAAATCTTTTTAATGATCTGAAATCAGGATAGGTTTAATTTTTCTTCCAGTTGGAAGAGATATGTACAGTAGTTTAACTACCCCAAAAATAGTAAATAATATTTTTTTACTGGCTGTTTCAGAGTTGAATTTGAATCTGTTCTATTAGAATAAGGAATGGCTTGCGAAGAGATTTATAATACTGTTTTAAAGAATTGGTCTTATTAGGTGGATATTGAAAATGCACTCCTTCCTACCAAGGAGGGGTATGAGTGATGTGCCATAGATTAGTTGTTGCATCTGAGCTGCGATATATTGGGTGCGTATATTAGGAACTGGAAAATCTCCTATTCGCATACATTCTGAATTAATTGGCGGACATCGGACATGTGTGGCGCCAAATAAATCAAACATCTCATTTTGTATTTGGACGATTTCTGCTTGTGGTACTGTAGTTGACAAAGACGTAAAGTGTAGTATTGTAGGAAGATGAGACAACTGGACAGCTGCAAAAGAGGGAGTAATGGAGGATAATTAGTTTTAGAGAAGGTATAGACTCTAGCTAGAATCTGGACCCAAAGTACTGTTGTGCCATTGTAAATCAAAATGAAGTTGTAATAATTGTATTATTTGTTGTGGGAGACTTCGATTTTAAAGCAACAGATTTATCCAAATTACCCCTGAGTCTGCAAATCTATCAAGTAATGCAAAAATATGTAATGTAGTAAGGGGTTTAATGATCGTTAATGTTTTTTTTTTTTTTTACACTTTACTGAATTAATCTTCCATTTTTTAACAGATATGTCCATCATTGACTACTTTATCCAAACCACTTGTTCAGTATATACCTTTGTGAGCAGAGATCTGTATATCAAAATGATTGAGCCCTTACTGATCCAACTGTACTCAAATAAAACATCCTGAAAATGTGTCTGGATCTAGCCCCCAAGGGTTAAAGTTGAACAAGCATGTTATAGAGCATTGTCCTCATTGAAGTTTTCATAAAATACATGTGACGACTTCTGCTTATATGATTCATTGAGCCTCTATCCAGTATGTAATTATGTAGTGTTTTCATAGCATTGTATATCTTAAAAAAAACTTCCACGAAATACTATGCTATAAAATTATGCCATGTTGCATATGTGTTAACTGTATTATTTATATTTCAGGAATAAAGAAAGATCCAACCAAAGTGTACGTGCCAAGAACGATTATGATTGGAGGAAAGGTATGATGTTACATTGTTAACCTCCTTGTATATATCTATGTATATACCCAATAAACTCAGTGGGCCTCATTCAATTGCAATTTGGCCAATTGAATAGGGCTCTAAATAAGCACATAGTGAAAATCTTCTTTAAAAAAATATGCTATGTGCTTATTTAGAGCCCTATTCAATTGGCCAAATTGCAATTGAATGAGGGCCAGTGAGTCTAGGGATATCAAGCTGTTTTATGTTCTGTTTCTTCCTCTGTGACCTCTTTCTTCTATTCTGCAGGCAGCTCCTGGTTATCATATGGCTAAAATGATAATCAAGCTAATCACCTCAGTGGGAAGGATTGTGAACAATGATCCTATCATTGGAGACAGGCTGAGGGTCATCTACTTGGAGAACTATCGGGTGTCCCTGGCTGAGAAAGGTACTAAAGAAGACAGCTATACACGAATAAACACACTCTTTGTTGTAATTTTTATAAATTATTTTGAATAACTTATCTTGATAATGGGCTAAATATTTTTTACAAAGTAAGAAAACACAAACTTTCTTGTGTTCACTTTGATATGTAATTATTCTTTACTGCAGACTTCCATTTTTCTTACTGAGCCTGCTTCTGGCAAGTTGTGTGGCCTTACATTAATAAGCACACTGGCATTAGTTTGTGCTGCATTACCATTGTACTGATCGAGCTTCCCCTCTGCATTCAAAGTCTCCTCCCATTGTAGGAAGTAGATAATTGGAATCAAAACTGGTAGATTTAACACATTAGAAATTGATATTTTTTACATTCTGAAATCATGTTGCCAGTTTTTAAAAGAAGTTCTTTAAAATATTATATTTTAAATGTATTACTATAGTGGTCCTTTAATGCAGTTATTGGAAATGAGGACTACTCCTAGTAATTAGCTATTGGGTCTTGTATACCACTTATTTTACTTTATTCCAATTAATCATTTTATGACTGTGCATATTTGTGTTTTTATAATGACTTTTACACATTTAATGAAAACAGCAAATTAAACCACTGAAATGCAAACAAAATTACATTTTAAACATCTGTTAAATATTTATATGTTTGAGAACACTTAATAATTTATTTATCAGAACATTCATATATATCAAGAGTTTTCCACACGAGATACGTCTACAGTTCTCACATAAATTATACAGTATGAAAGAAATTATATTATACAGCATAATTAGAATAATATTTTATTCATATATATATATATACCCTGGCTGAACATGAGATATATGGGGCATACATTAATATAACACGCTATTACATTACATTTGTATGCTTTATAGGCTATGCCAGGCATGTGAAACTGAATTGATGCTATAATTTCACGTGTGTCAGATTAAATATGCAAATGTTGGACGTGCACAGAGCACATTAGGATCAAGCATAAACCAATCATATTGTGACTTCAAACTTTAGGAGATGATCAGAGGAGATGGGGCAAAATGGGAAAACTTGACTTAACCTGAGCATCCCTAAAGAAGGTTTAGGGTCACATAACTGTGTAAAGAATAACAGGGTGTTTATTGTTCATGGGTGTTCTTGATTGCTTCTTTTGCAGCAAGTCGGACACTCTGTGGATTGACCATTTACTTTTTCCCTTTTCCAAGCAGTTTAAGTAATCTTTATATCAGGCACCATCCTGATTTTAGTGAAAAGTAAAAGATAAGGCCACATTTTAGGGGACTCTGTTTAAATTGACAAAGAGGGGCCACATATAATAAGTTATTAGGCGACCAGATTGATAATCCTGGCTAATACAGAGCTAGTCATTCATGTTATGTGGATTTTATGGTTTGTGACCTCTCCTTTTTTATATCCCCAGTGATTCCAGCTTCTGATTTGTCTCAGCAAATTTCCACTGCTGGCACCGAGGCCTCAGGCACAGGTAACATGAAGTTTATGTTGAATGGAGCCCTCACCATTGGTACCATGGATGGAGCCAATGTGGAGATGGCAGAGGAGGCTGGAGAGGAGAACCTGTTCATCTTTGGAATGAGAGAGGAGGACGTGGAAGCTCTGGACAAGAAAGGGTTTGTATTGCTTTAGGATTAAAATATTCACATTAATTAGGAAAGATCATTGCACATTTTATATAGTGGATCCAGTGGATACAATTCCAATTGGACATACTAAGACTGTAATTGTACCTACTCTAGTTATATGTCCACTTGGAATTGTATCCACTGTGCAGAACTGATGTAGCGGATGATTTACCATATTTACTGACCTAGAAGATGCGTCTACATATTAGACTCTGTCAGCTAACTCAGATTCCCTCACAATCTGATTTATATAAATAAAGGAGGGAATGCAACTGGATATAAAACATAAACAAGGACTCAGCCAGTTCATGCTCATCTTTTCCATCTTTTCCTTCTGTTTTTTTTTCTGGTTAGGTACAACGCAAAAGATTACTATGACAAACTCCCAGAGCTGCGCCAGGCAATCGATCAGATCAGTGATGGCTACTTCTCTCCTGGGGAACCTGGTCTGTTCAAAGACGTTGTCAATATGCTGATGCACCATGACAGGTAAATACATGAGGGAAGGAGGGTTATGTATTCACATCCCATATATTGGATATAGAATGACACTTGCAACACGCAATTCTCTCCATCCAATATAAAAGGTAGTACTAAAATTAATTAAAATTACTGTTGTCTGATATTTACATAGGCTTTTCATTGTACACAAAAGGTTTTTTAAAAAGTAAAAAATAAATACTTCCTTTAATTTGTTATATACAATTATGCCGTAGTGGGAGCTGCCATTTTTTTCTGTTAAAAAGTCTCCTTTCATTAAAAAGCAGATAATGTATAAGAGAAATTAGCTGGTTTTATCTGAAAATGTCTAGTTTTTTCAACAGGACTAATGGAAATCTGATCAGTTTAGAAAGCTTCTCTATTAGGTAAACGAAGAAGGGACAACGAAGTGTCTCTATATAATAAATTAAAGGAGTTTTAAAATGTTTGCATTCTAAAAACATTGTGCTCATTATTAAATTTAGTTTATGGAAACAACTGTGTCCTTTCATATAAAGTTGTGACACATATAAGGCAGTGAATCCTATGGCGCATCTTTTTGTTTACTGCACAGAAAAGCCATATTTACCTGTAGAGATCTGAGAAAGCAAAGGGGTTTATGCAGGCAAAAGATACATATATTGCATATTGTATATAATAAGATTTTAAGGTCTTGGATCACTTATTATTATATATTGATATCCCCAGATGACCTGAGAGAGCCAAACTGTTGTATTAAATATTTAAATATGAGGACAAATGTCATGAGATTGTGAATTTAGCATCAAACTAACAACACGAGCACCTTCCTAAAAATGCGCTTATGCCCAGGACTTACAGAGCTACTTATGTTGCTAATTTCTTATATATGTCAGAAACATAAGACATTTTTATTGATCTACAGTGATTCTTTAATGTTTTATGTGCTGAGTGGGCTAATTTTATGTGTTGTTTTACAGGTTTAAAGTGTTTGCCGACTTTGAAGAATATATAACATGCCAGGGAAAAGTGGACCAGTTATATATGGTAAGTAAATAGTATGTAGATAGGGGTACTACTCAGATTGTATGAAGCAGGCTCCATTGGGATATACTGTATAATAATGATTATTACTGCAGTTAGGAGACACGTCCTACTGTGGTTTAGAATGAATACTCAATGCAACGTGAATGTGAGAATATTGCAGACATGAACTGCCTCATTTACTGACATAGTAGGTGCACCTGGATATAAAATGAAAAAGTGCATATTATTAGTTGGCTATTACAGTACATCCTGACCAAAATAACCATATACAGACTATTGGGAACATATATAGAGTAGATTTTAAAATCATCACCAAAAAGCAAGTGAACAAGTAAGTAAAGGAAATGTAAAAAGTCTACATTTTTGTTGGCAAACGGCTCCCAGGGGGACCCTGGCTGCATTTTTAGGTTCATCCTGATTTACTGAATTTGCCTTCAAATTACATGGAATTATGAAATAGTTGATATAGCTAATCATTGCTATATATTCTTAAAGGTATATCTAAGTTTCCTGGATTATGAATGCATCTGCTAGAGGAGAATCAGTAGAGTAGTCAAACATTTTTTTTTTGTATGAAAAAATACCAAAAGAAACCTTTACAAATTCACTCTGATGTACTCTGGGGTTCCTGTATTGCAAAGCAGCCTTTGATATGTAGTCTCCCTCTCCCCTTGTGGTCTGATTCAGTTGTAAGCTCAGACCCTGCCCAACATGGGATTCCTTTCTTCAGCAAGTACTTTACTTTCTACCAGAAAGGTCAAACTCTGTATCTGGCTTCCTCTCCTCTGTGTACTTGGTTATGTAAGCTACCTGTGGGTGTGCAAAGCTGGATTTTACTTCCCTGCATTTAACTTTGTAAGTGCACTGTACTTACCTATATAACACATATATTTATGATAATTACTGCCTGTTTCTTACTAAACATTTAAAACACAGGAAACGTATATATATATATATATATATATATATATATATATATATATACCTTTAATAGTTGCATTTTGTACAATTCATTTAAAGCCTTGACTGCACTAAACACATTTCAGCCTGAACACTTCCATTACATGTGAGGCTTTCCCATAGCATTTTGTTTGATGCAAGATTATCTTCTTTTGTTTTTTGCAGAACCTCAGGGAATGGACCAAGAAAGTAATCAAGAACATTGCATGCTCTGGAAAGTTCTCAAGCGATAGGACAATAAGTGAATACGCCACAGAGATCTGGGGAGTGGAGCCCTCTGCAGTGAAGATTCCACCACCCAACATCCCTAGGGAATAGACCTGATGGTGCATGTTCTCACCGTTATTCACCGATGGTTGGTTCAGGATTAGTGTTTGTCCGCTAGTTGTGACTTTGCACCACTTCCCCACCAAACTAAGTCTTGTTTAGATGGAGGGAAACTTATATTTTGTTGTCCAGAGCTGACCATATGCAGCTAGTAGATAATGATATTTTTTAGCTCAAAGATCTACTGCTTACTGCAAACATTAACCAAAGAGTTAATAACAATAGCCAAACTCTTAAAGCCACAGTTATCTAAAAGGCACACTATTAAATCCCATGACAATACCTAAACCCTATTTTACATAATGTAGAGGCTGACTCACAAAATAAAAAGAAGAATAAAGCTAAAACAATAAATTACTTGTATTATTAATAATAAACTAATAGTCAATGCAAATTCCAAGAAACAACACAGAATATATTGCCCTATACCTGCAACCTTTCTAGTTAAAAAGCCATACTATGATGAACTTAAGAGAAAAAGATCAACTAAGAGCTGATATATACAATATATACAACATAAAATAGTCAGTTTGTTTGCTGTAAGAAGTTTAGATTTTCAAAGAAGGTGATTTGCAGCAAATTCAATTCAAGAAAAGCTGTATATTATTCAGTAGTGAGTTACATTTTGCTCTAGTGCTAGATTGTAGGCCCCTGCCCTATACAATTTATCAAATCATCTGGTGCACCAATAAACAAGCACAGTTGCTGTGATATCCAGTCTTCATAAAAAACACAAAAAAGTAGTTATTGTGATGCCATCTCTTTAAGCTTCTAAAACACAATTCTGAATCAATAATTATATTTGTGAGATAGATTTAGGCATGTACATTAGTAAATGACGTCCTATTAATAGGACAAGTCTGTTATAGTGCAAATACTATATTAGTAGGGTTTAGGTATAAATAGCTATTTTGCAGTATGCATAGATATATATTAGCCAGAGGCACAATGGGATCTTGCCTGAACTCACCGCTTTGTGGTAGACTAGTTTCTAATGTAGATCATACTTGTGCTGTGAAATAACTCACCAGTGGGCAGTGTGCTAGGGATTTAACTTGCTTCAGAAGCAGGACTTCAAGTACTGTATTACAGAGCAGCGGTTTGTCTGGGAAGGTTTTCCTACATTTGCAGCTTAATTCCAAGGTGCTAAACACGCACAGAAAACCATGCTTTCTGATCCTCTACCGAACCACCCATAGGAATGTTATTCATTATTTCAGTGCTCATCAAACCACTTCAAGAAGAGAGAAAGCATATTGTTTTAAATGTTGTATTTCATGTGTATGTCTTTGTAAAGACACGATTGTTGTGTTGGCATTTGTGTGTGTGTGATTTCAAGTACTGTATTTCTAAACTAAAACTAAACATTTGCACGTAACTCCAATTTGATGCTTGTGCAGTTCATCATTTTAACTCCCAATTGACACTTTCAGGTGTCCAACCTACTGAATGTATTTGTGTCCATACCCCACACTTCACTCATTTGGGGTTTGAGAGCGTTTTACAACCACTGCCACACTCTTGTAGACCATCAACCATCAATTTGAAGGAGTATTTAGAATCTATAGATTCTTTGAGAAGCTGTTTCCTGGCTTTGTACAAACAGAGAAATTGAAACTTTTAGGACATGCACATGAGCCAATACGTGACTGAGAGGGTCAATAAAGCACAGGCTTACCGAAAATACCTATGTCCCCTTGACTGGAAAGTCCTGTTGAATGGTATTCTGCAGCTTTGGGTGCAGCAAATGGCTATACAGTCATAACGATGAAGGCTCTAGTGTTATTTTTGGTAGTGGCAGAGAAACACACAATACGTACCAAAGTATTCACCTATTTTGCAGAATATTGTGAAAATGAGGCATTAATGAGGCTGGTTAAAATGGCCATTAGATTGATGTATGCACCATGAAGTCCCACCACAAGTAGATATCTCTAACTGACCTGTTCTTTGCCAATGGAGCAAGCATTACATATGTAGACATTTTACAGTGGATATGAAAAATGTCCCGTTGCATTTCCCAATTGGTTGAGCATATCTTCAAACACAGCAAGACATTACCCACCTTGAATTTCAAAGAATCTAGTTTTTTTCACTTGATTGGGCATTGAAGGAAGAAATATAGGATTAAGAAAATGAGAATGATCCATTAACTAGAATAGGCTTGTAGGGTTGTGTGCTACAGTGAGAGTGAAAGTTAGGGTGTTTGATGCAGAGAACTGATATAAATGTGAATAAACCTACGTGCAAACTACATACACATACCGTGTTCCTGCATCCTGTCACTCATTTTCTGAGCTTCCAATGCCTAATAAACATTTACCAAGCAAAATTATGACCTTTTGTGATATTTATATGCAGGGCCACCTGAAACAGATTCAGAACTCTGGGCAAGGCCTGTAGAACCTATTAATAACTAAAAATAGAACCGGTCCAAACTCATGCATGCTTGCTACAGGACAGAATGCTCCGCTCTAACCCGAGGTTCAAGTCCTGGGCTAAATGTTATGCCCTGAATGAGGCTTCTTGTAAGTCACCCACTTTGCCCACAAACTAGAGCCAACCATGGGTATTTAGCATATCAGCACAAATACAGGATGAGCCATTACAAAAGGGTAAAGTTATATTGGTCTCAAAAAGTATAAATAAATTCCTCCCCAGGTAATAATATATTTTTATGGTTAGTGCAATGTGTTTATGTCTCAAAGATGGAGGCACCTTTTTAAAAACAGATGAACGGTGTTCTAGTGCTTCCTCAGTTCACTATGGCAGCACCTTGAGCAATATGGCTGAATTTTTACGTGCTTGAAAGACCGTTGTACAGTGGAGTAAAGAAAATGAAAACTTGAGCATAAGGCTGGGAAAAAGTCATAACCGCAATGTCAGGCCTTGGACAAAAAGGCTGGAAATTATATTCAGTATATCAAAAGAGTTAAAATGAAAATGAGGCAGAAAAATTGTTCATTTATAACAAATATAGGATTTTATTATTAGAATATAAACCTCCTCCCCAGAATTTGGATACCAAGGGAAGAGACCATAATAAAGTGATGTAATTATGGATAATTTCCTTTTGAGGACTAGCAATTTATTATAAAATATTCATTCATCTATTGTGGTATATAAAGTTACTTGTCTACATTTGGGGCTGTCCTAAAAGTGCTTATTCTGACAACTTTGGATGGTACATCACTGAGCAATATACAGTGCCTTGCAAAAGTATTCAGTCCCCTTGGCATTTTTTGTGTTTTGTTGCCTCACAATCTGGAATTAACATGGATTGTATTAATTAATTTACAGAACATGCCCACAACTTTGAAGATGTTTTTTATTTTATTTTTTATTGTGAAGCAAACAGCAAATAGGATAAAATAACAGAAAAAGTCAATGTGCATAACTATTCACCCCCCTAAAGACAATACTTTGTAGAGCCACCTTTTGCGGCAACCACAGCTCCATGTCACTTTGGATAAGTCTGTATGAGCTTGCCACATCTTACCACTGGGATTTTTGGCAATTCCTCCTTGCAAAACTGCTCCAGCTCCTTCAAGTTGGATGGTTTGCGCTTGTGAACAGCAATCTTTATGTCTGACCACAGATTTTCTATCGGATTGAGGTCTGGGCTTTGACTAGGCCATTCCAACACATTTACATGTTTCCCCTTAAACCACTCAAGTGTTGCTTTAGCAGTGTGTTTGGGGTCATTGTCCTGCTGGAAGGTGAGCCTCCATCCTAGCTTCAAATCACGCACAGAATGGTACAGGTTTTGTTCAAGAATTTCCCTGTATTTAGCACCATTTATCTTTCCCTGAACTCTGACCATTTTCCCCGTCCTGGCTGGCTGGGATGGTGTTCTTTGGATGATGTGATGTGTTGGGTTTGCGCCAGACATATAATTTTCTGAAAAGTTAAATTTTAGTCTCATCAGACCAGAGCACCTTCCTCCATACATTTTGGAAGTCTCCCACATGCCTTTTCACAAACTTGAAACTTGCCATTTTGTGTTTTGCTGAAAGTAATGGCTTTCTTCTGGCCACTGCCATAAAGCCCAACTCTATGTAGCGTACAGCTGATTGTCGTCCTATGTACAGATACTCCAGTCTCTGCTGTGGAAGTCCGCAGCTCCTCCAGGGTTACCTTAGATTTCTGTGCTGCTTCTCCGATTAATGCCCTCCTTGCCCGGTCCATGAGTTTTGGTGGGCGGCCGTCTCTTGGCAGGTTTGCTGTTGTGCCATGTTCTTTCCATTTGGTTACGATAGATTTGATGGTGCTCCTGGGGATTCTCAAAGATTTGGACATGTTCTTATAACCTAACCCTGACTTCTGCTTCTTAACAACATTGTCCCTTACTTGTTTGGAGAGTTCCTTGGTCTTCATGTCATTGTTTGGTTAGTGGTGCCTCTTGCTTAGGTTTTGCAGCGTCTGGGGCCTTTCAAAAAAGGTGTATATATGTAATGACAGATCATGTGACACTTAGATTGCACACAGGTGGACATAATTTCATTAATGATGTGACTTCTGAAGGTTTTTGGTTGAACCAGAGCTTTTTATGGGCTTCATAACAAAGGGGGTGAATACATACGCACATGCCAATTTTCTGTTTTCTATTCCTAAAAAATAGTTTTCTGTATATATTTTTCTCATTTCACTTCACCAACTTAGACTATTGTGTTCTGATCATCACATAAAATTCAGATTAACAAAACATTGAACTTAAGGCTGTAATGTAACAAAATAGGTAAAAAGCCAAGGGGGGTGAATACTTTTTGCATGTCACTGTAAGTGAATCATTGTGTCAGTCCACTGCCAGTCCTAGCCCTAATTGTGCCACAGAAGAGAAGAAACCTTGGCACCTCTTCTCTGGAACATATGTGTGCAAAATTGACAGGAAGACTACATGGAAGACTTTGGTGACCTACTTGGAATGTTCTTTTATTTATGACTGCCTTGTAGGTTTTTCCTGAATGAGGAGTACCCAAGATGATCTTGTCCTAGGTCAGTAAGTTCCCCTCAAACACTGCTACCCTAGGCAGATGAATTCGTATACGCTGAACTTAAAGCAAAGTTAAAGAAGTTCCTCCAAAAAGTATCTTGAAAAAGACTTGGATACTCTGTACAATATATGTCAAAAGTGTCTAACTGATAGTATTTCCTTTGTAACGTGCCAATATATTCCATAGCACTATACAGGGGTAAGTTCATCAAAACAATAACAATATTATTATATAACAAAATATTAAAAAGGGAGGTGGATTCTCTCCAGTTCTTATTGTATGCAGCCAGTTCAAGTTGGAGAAGCCTCTTTTTGGTATATAGTGAGCAGATGCCATAGAACATTATAGGAACTGGTACAATCTCACAAGAGCACAACAGTGAAGCCTGGAAACTGCCTGCATTAAGGACCCAGTGACAGATGGAGCGGTCTGGTGCAAGAGAGATGCAGATCACAGAAATACAAGAGTTCACATGTAGAGGAGCATTGTTGGTGGGCCTCCATAACATACAACACATGCACCTATACACAATGTTCAGTTACTGCATTGCTATCTTTGAGTGTGTAAAAGTAATTTTTCATTGCTACTAGTTAGTAGATCAAGGCAGTGGTCATATATTATAGCTTAATTTGTTCAATAACTGATTAGCATAACATTAGTACTTTAAGAACAAAAATGCCAATGCAGCTGTTAAAACTTACATTCAAACTTAAGCATTGCAGTCTTCAACAGATTCAATTCTCTTTGACCTTTATTAGGTGTTCACAGGGTGGGATCATTTCTGCCCAAGAGACCGATCTGTGTATTTCAGACTGGTCAGAACAGCAGATCTGCTCCAAAGAACTCAATCATCTTCCTAAGGTTACAAGATTTCATTTTCTATTTACTAGTGTAGTCAATATATACGGAAACAAATTGGTAGTGTTGGGGTTTATGAGCCGGTAATAATTTGAGCTATTAAAGCAGCAGCACTCACTTCCAACGCTATTCTTGTTCAATCTTCCTCAGCTTTAAATCTTCCTCAGCTTTAAACATAGGAATTTGCTCATATTATAGCTGGTATTATAGTGACGTGGGACACTAGTGTGCTTTATGGCCACTGCTATCTTGTTTAATATGTGTATAAAGCTAGTTCATAGACAGGCACGCACATGGATATCTTTATGACATTTACCAGTTCCAGATTTTCCTTGGTTTACATATACTGCCAGACAGAATAACGATACATACATTACACATTATTGCTGCAGGTGTAGAGAAAGAAAAAAAAAGACTTGGAAGGAAAGCATTTGGACATTCCATTATATTTATGAAATATATAACATATTTAATTGAATAAACCATTGACACCATATACAAGTTGCAGAGTATCTGTAAAATAAATCTTAATATAAATTATTATTTTGTGTACTGACCAATAAAAATGTAATATTACCCTAAGTAATCTTTCTTTGCATGATGGCGCCACAGATGTAAAATCAACACTGAAACCAACAACCAATGTAGTGCAAAGTGATTGTGTAAAGTATAAACTCATCAATAGAGAGGAACCACTTTTAAATAGATATAGCATTATATTACTTGCTATTTTGGTTAATTACCAAAAATATAGAACTTCAAACAAAATATTTGTCTCATAATGGAAAACAAAACTCCTTTATGACCCCATATGCTGGCGATTGGATTCCTCCCTGGATCAATACTCCCTCTCTAATTAACCAGGATAACCCTGAACACTCTTTATTCAAAAATATATCCAACCCCTTTTTAAAGTTATCTATCGAATCCACTGTCTCCACCGCCCTTGGTAGAGAATTCCACAGATTAACCACCCTTACTGTGAAGAACCCTTTCCCTTCTTTAAGGTGGAATCTTTTTACTTCTAACCTCAAGAGATGACCTCTTATCAGTTGAAAACCTATTGGCACAACAAGTTCACTAGACAAAGCCTTATATTGACCATGGATGTATTTATATAATGTAATCTCCTCTTAGGTGCTTTTTTTCTCGAGGAAATAAGTCTAATTTGGTTAGTCTTTCTTCCTAACGTAGCCCCTCCATTCCCCTTATTAGTTTTGTTCCCCTTTTCTGTACTTTTTCCAGCTCAAAAATGTATTTTTTTATGAAGTGGTGCTCAAAGTTGTACTATATATTCCAAATAGGGGCATACTAGGGATTTGTATTATGGCAGGATTATATTTGCTTCCCTAGCTTCTATACCCTTCTTAATCTGATACCCCTAGATTTGCTCCATTTACAATACAATTGCATGCTTATTTTTCCTCCCAAATGCATATCTTTAAATGTATTCATATTAAATTTCACCTGCCAAATAGTAGCCAATTCTTCTATTTATTATGTAAATCCCTTTGGAAGTTTTTCTGATTTAATTACCGTATATACTTGAGTATAAGCCGAGGCATCTATTTTTACCACAAAATACTGGAAAAACTTAGTGACTCGAGTATAAGCCGAGAGTGGGAAATGTGCTGCCCCGTGTCCCCCTCTCTCTTCCCCTGCATCTCCCCCCCCTCTCCCATCCCTGTGTCTCTTGCCCCCTCTCCCTCATGTCTCTTCCCCCCTCTCCCTCGTGTCTCTTTCCTTCCCCCTCCCTTATCACCCTCCTCATCCTCCCTCCTCATCCACAACCCCCCAACTCATCCTCCCTCCTCATCCTCAACCCCCCTCCTCAACCTCAACCCCCCTCCTCATCCTCAAACCCCCTCCATATCATCAACCCCCCTCCTCATCCTCATCCTCCCTCCTCAACCTCAACCTCCCTCCTCAACCCCCTCCTCCTCCCTCCTCATCCTCAACCCCCCTCCTCAACACTCATTCTTATCCTCAACCCCCCTCCTAAACCCTCCTCCTTATCCTCAACCCCCCCCCTCATCCTCACCCTCAACCCCCCTCCTCACTCTCAACCCCCCTCCTCACCCTCAACCCCCCTCCTCAACCTCAACCCCCCTCCTCAACCTCAACCCCCCTCCTCAACCTAAACCCCCCTCCTCATCCTCAACCCCCCTCCTCATCCTCAACCCCCCTCCTCATCCTCAACCCCCCTCCTCATCCTCAACCCCCCTCCTCATCCTCAAAATACTGTTAACACTTAGTGACTCGAGTATAAGCCGAGATTGGGAAATGTGCCGCCCCATGTCCCCCTCTCTCTCCCCCCCCCTCCCATCCCTGTGTCTCTTTCCCCCTCTCCCTCATGTCTCTTCCCCCCTCTCCCTCCCCTGCATCTCTTTCCCCCCTCGTGTCTCTTTCCCCCTCTCCCTCGTGTCTCTTTCCCTCCCCCTCCCTTATCACCCTCCTCAAAAGTCCTCCTCAACCCCCCTCCTCATCCTCCCTCCTCAACCTCAACCCCCTCCTTATCATCAACCCCCCTCCTCCTCCCTCCTCAACCCCCCTCCTCATCCCTCATTCTTATCCTCAACCCCCCTCCTAAACCCTCCTCCTTATCCTCAACCCCCCTCCTCATTCTCAACCCTCATCCTCAACCCCCCTCATCCTCCCTTCTCAACCTAAACCCCCTCCTCAACCTAAACTCTCCTCCTCATCCTCAACCCCCCTCCTCATCCTCAACCCTCATTCTTATCCTCAACCCCCCTCCTCATCCTCAACCCCCCTCCTCATCCTCATCCTCCCTCCTCAACCTCAACCTCCCTCCTCAACCCCCTCCTCCTCCCTCCTCATCCTCAACCCCCCTCCTCAACACTCATTCTTATCCTCAACCCCCCTCCTAAACCCTCCTCCTTATCCTCAACCCCCCCCCTCATCCTCACCCTCAACCCCCCTCCTCACTCTCAACCCCCCTCCTCACCCTCAACCCCCCTCCTCAACCTCAACCCCCCTCCTCAACCTCAACCCCCCTCCTCAACCTAAACCCCCCTCCTCATCCTCAACCCCCCTCCTCATCCTCAACCCCCCTCCTCATCCTCAACCCCCCTCCTCATCCTCAACCCCCCTCCTCATCCTCAAAATACTGTTAACACTTAGTGACTCGAGTATAAGCCGAGATTGGGAAATGTGCCGCCCCATGTCCCCCTCTCTCTCCCCCCCCTCCCATCCCTGTGTCTCTTTCCCCCTCTCCCTCATGTCTCTTCCCCCCTCTCCCTCCCCTGCATCTCTTTCCCCCCTCGTGTCTCTTTCCCCCTCTCCCTCGTGTCTCTTTCCCTCCCCCTCCCTTATCACCCTCCTCAAAAGTCCTCCTCAACCCCCCTCCTCATCCTCCCTCCTCAACCTCAACCCCCTCCTTATCATCAACCCCCCTCCTCCTCCCTCCTCAACCCCCCTCCTCATCCCTCATTCTTATCCTCAACCCCCCTCCTAAACCCTCCTCCTTATCCTCAACCCCCCTCCTCATTCTCAACCCTCATCCTCAACCCCCCTCATCCTCCCTTCTCAACCTAAACCCCCTCCTCAACCTAAACTCTCCTCCTCATCCTCAACCCCCCTCCTCATCCTCAACCCTCATTCTTATCCTCAACCCCCCTCCTCATCCTCAACCCCCCTCCTCATCCTCAACCCCCCTCCTCAACCCCCCTCCTCATCCTCCCTTCTCAACCTAAACCCCCCTTCTCAACCTAAACCCCCCTCCTCACCCTCAACCCCCCTCTTCACTCTCAACCCCCCTCTTCACTCTCAACCTAAACCCCCCTCCTCATCCTCCCTCCCCCTCCTCACCCTCAACTCCCCCTCCTCACCCTCAACTCCCCCTCCTCACCCTCAATTCCCCCTCCTTACCCTCAACTCCCCCTCCTCACCCTCAACCCCCCTCCTCACTCTCAACCCCCCTCCTCACTCTCAACCCCCCTCCTCACTCTCAACCCCTCTCCTCACCCTCAACCCCCCTCCTCACCCTCAACCCCCCTCTTCGCTCTCAACCCCCCTCTTCGCTCTCAACCCCCCTCTTCGCTCTCAACCCCCCTCTTCGCTCTCAACCTAAACCCCCCTCCTCATCCTCCCTCCCCCTCCTCAACTCCCCCTCCTCGCCCTCAACCCCCCTCCTCGCTCTCAACCCCCCTCCTCGCTCTCAACCCCCCTCCTCGCTCTCAACCTAAACCCCCCTCCTCATCCTCCCTCCCCCTCCTCAACTCCCCCTCATCATCCTCAACTCCCCCTCCCCATCCTCAACTCCCCCTCCTCACTCTCAACCCCCCTCCTCATCCTCAACCCCCCTCCTCATCCTCAACCCGCCCTCCTCATCCTCAACTCCCCCTCCTCACTCTGAACCCCCCTCCTCGCTCTCAACCTAAACCCCCCTCCTCATCCTCCCTCCCCCTCCTCAACTCCCCCTCATCATCCTCAACTCCCCCTCCCCATCCTCAACTCCCCCTCCTCACTCTCAACCCCCCTCCTCGCTCTCAACCTAAACCCCCCTCCTCATCCTCCCTCCCCCTCCTCAACTCCCCCTCCTCACCCTCAACCCCCCTCCTCACCCTCAACCCCCCTCCTCACTCTCAACCCCCCCTCCTCATCCTCAACTCCCCCTCCTCACCCTCAACTCCCCCTCCTCACCCTCAACTCCCCCTCC